>LR812526.1:53947033-54447467 GCA_903798195.1 Danio kyathit
CGCAGATGATAACAACAGTTATTCTTAATATCGGCGCCGACCTTCATAACCACTTTTATAATATTATTTTCTCTCTTCCTCTATATAAACACACACATAATTGTGTAGCCCTATAAGCATAGAAAAACCTACAGCATAAAAACCATTTCTAATGAAAATTCCCTTTAAAGGTTTTTTCAAGAGTTCACACTTAGATATCGCTTGACGCTAATAGCAGGTTTGGCATGCTGTCCCGGGAGAGAACCCTGAGCTCGGAGATGATTGAGCCCAGGGCTCCCGCCTGGTCAATTGAGCATGTACAGGGAGAACGAGATCAGGTAGTTCTCGAGAGCTCCCCGTGGTAAATAAAGAAAGGTGGAGAAGGGGTGGATGGGGGGTTTCTTCGGAAAACGAAGATAAGGGAGTTATATTTGCTAGGCTACTTATAGTGAGTTTGGAGTAATCTGATTGGCTAACTAATGATTGTAGATGAGAGACCAGCTGCGGTCAATTATATCACGTGCTCCTCTCGAAATTAGTTTGTGAAACTTCACTTCAAGAGTTCACACTTAGATATTGCTTGACGCTAATAGCAGGTTTGGCATGCTGTCCCGGGAGAGAACCCTGAGCTTGGAGATGATTGAGCCCAGGGCTCCCACCTGGTCAATTGAGCATGTACAGGGAGAACGAGATCAGGTAGTTCTCGAGAGCTCCCCAGAATGCATGATGACTCAGGACAGCAGCCGTGTATTCGAAGAAACTCCCCAAAAGGCTATAAATGCTATATCCGGCTGCTGGATATAGTGGAAAGGTAAAGTGAAAGGGGGCTCCTGTGGGAGCAAAGGGTGACACAGGCTCCTGCGGGAGCCCGAGCAGGGTTGGCATGGGTAATAATTACTCCTGCGGGAGTAGAGACTCGGGGAGACCCCTGCGGGGGTCAGAGCCATGGGGAGGGGATCCTGCTGGATAAAAAAAAGGGGGGGGGGGATGATTCCAGCTGGATAGGGGGGTGAAGGGGGCAGGGGGGGGGCATGGACTCCAAGGGAGTAATTTGCTTGAGGAACACTCCTAACGGAGATAGAGCTGGGAGGTGGCAGCATATATATATATGTATATATATATATATATATATATATATATATATATATATATATATATATATATATATATATATATAATGGGGTAATCTAGGGCCTTGGGGGGGGGCAATTTTCTTGATTCCTGCGGGAGTCGTAGCTCGTGGGTACTCCTGCGGGAGCTAGAGCTGTATGTGCCTTCTCCAGCTGGGGTCGGAACGAGGAAGGGCAGGTTAGTGCCCCAGCTGAAGGGTGAGTGGCAGTTGGGCGATGACCCCTGCAGGGGTCGGGTGCTCGGGAATGCTCCTGCGGGAGCTGAGCTTGAGGGTGACAGCACTATATATAAATACATATTTATATGCGTGGGTGCATGTAGATATGTATATATATAAATGAATTCAAAAATAAAAATAGAAAATAAATGCGTAAAAAAGAAATAAATATAAGCTAAGGGCGGGGAGCCCGTGTCACAGCTCGGGTGGTGGAGCTATATTGGCCAGCTCCAGTAGGAGTCAGGGAAAGTGAGGGCGGCGGTGGAGACTCCTTCTGGAGGGTGACGGGCAAATTGGTGCTCTGGGAATGTTCCTGCAGGAACTAGAGCTTGAGGGTGGCAACGGGCAAATTGGTGCTCTGGGAATGTTCCTGCAGGAACTAGAGCTTGAGGGTGGCAACACTATATATAAATCTATATTTATATGCGTGGGTGCATATAGATATGAATTTACATAAATAAACCAAACCGAAAAATAAATGAGCCGTATTATATAGCATTATTAATAATGATATATAATATCAAAAGCTAGGGCCGGGGGAGGGGCAGTGAGATGATTCCTGCGGGAATCGAAGCTCAGGGTAAAATACTCCTGCGGGTGTCAGAGCCATGGGGGGGGCAGGGTCCTGCTGGAGTCAGGGATAAAGGAGGGGGTAGTGGAGACTCCAGCGGCAGCAGCCAGGGGGGGATGGGGGTGACGGGGGGGTCTGGGCGGGAAGAACTCCAGCGGGAGTTAGGTAAGTGAAAAAGGGGAAAGAAAGCTGAGTGGACTCAGAGCTTGAAGGAAGAGGTTAAATGGCCGGGTCATGCCCGCGCCCTTGGGAAGTTGAAGTGGCTGGGTAGCGCCTCTGCCTCTGGGAAGCCGGCTTCGCTTGGTCGTGTCTTCTCCCTTGAGAGGTTGTGTCTGGATTGGACCCGTGCCTTTGACCGCTGGAATTGGGGTGTCTGGTGGTGAGGGTTTTCTGTGCTTCTCTGAGATGGCTGTGGCTAAGGCGAATGTAGGATTTGAAGGCGTCTGAGGACCACCTTCCTAGTGTTTGTATGTGCTGTTGTGATAACCCTTTGTGTGCTGCTGTGGTGGAGGCTCCTATTCTGAATGAGTGGCTGGAGTATGGTTGTGGTGGGAAACCTGTGTGTTGGAGGACTGCCTTAAGGTGTTTTTGGAACCAGAAACGTGTTACTGGGCGATTTGTGTCATCTATAAAAAGGGGTGAGAGGGGGCTGGGGCTTAGTGTTTTCCTATAGTGTAGGTATGCTAGGAGTGTTTGAAATGGGCTTGTGGGGGAGGGGATGTTAAATATGTATATGAAGTGTCCTTTTCTGGATTGATCTGTTTTACTTTGCTTGATGAGGAATGCGATTGTTTCCTCGTCAATCAAGGTTAGATCTGATATGGTGGGGTGGATATTGGCGTCGAATGTAGATGTTACTGTAATTTCGGAACATCTGAGAAACCCAAAGAAAGCGAGGATAAACATGGCATCTAAGGTGTCGTCTGTGTGAAGGGATGAGTGGGGGGGGGGGGGGGGGGGGGGGGGGGGCTTTTTGTATGCCTTTAATCAGAAGGCTGGTTTGTGAATTAGCTATTGAATCAGAAATGGAGCCGTGCATTAGCTTGTGAAAAAATTGGATTCCGCTTAAATAGCTCCTGATGGAGTTAGCTTGGATGTGTTTGTGTGAATGGAGGTATGTGATGAATGAAGTGATTGTAAGTAGGGAAAAACTAGGGAATGTAGTGTTATATAGGGAATGAAAGTGTTTAAATGTGTAAGAATCCACCCAGTCGGCCCAATGGAGGTGTCCACTGGTGGATGAAGGTTCTCTGCCTGTTCGGTCTTTCCAGTGTACAATGTTGATTTACTTCAAATTTCTCTCATATCTGACTCCAATCATAAAACATTTAGAATATTATATCAATATATAATTTAGATAAATGTTTGAACCTTTTGTCTTCACTCGTAACTATTGCATTTGTTCATTCGGGTGCTCATGTCGCTCAGAGAAATCGCCCCGGCCGATGGCGTCCCTCACGGTCACACTCTTGTCAGTCTTGACTATTAAACAGAGGTAATTGACTAATACTTTTAGATGGCCGCTCCCATGCTTGCCCATTCTAAAGTATTTTGATTAGTCCCGCTTAGATGTACACCCCTGAATAAAGACAATATCATTTCCAATCAGAGGTAATGGCCATTATTATAAATGTAACCGACTACTGTACTCTATAATAATTTTGGTTTAGCCAGGTTCATGGTTTTCCATGTATGTACTTAATTTGGAATAATATTACTTTCAAACAGGGGTTGGGTACCCTATCTAGGTTAGTCGTGCAACTCCTTGTTGACCTAGACGGAAATTATAACGCCCTTTCCACCTAAGTACACTTGAATCAATATCAAGTGTCAGTCGGATCCCTAAAATACAGTTAGTGTGCCCAATGCTCCATCTCAACTGAACTTTAGTCCGTCTACTGACCTGACACAGGAAGTGCGGAAACAAGGATACAGCGTAATCTACTAGAATGAATAATTACAAAGTAAGCAAAATATGTTCAAACATAACAATTTAATAGTCAGGTAAATGTGTATTATGCCAATTATTTAGTCAATTTATAAACAATCAATACAAGACATCAAATTCTCAAAGATAAGTCCAAGATCAAAAGATGTATACCTGACATCAAAATATACATAGCATGGAGCATGAAGCTCCACACTACGGGCTAATCTGTGTTACAGAATCGCGCCGAACATTTAGAAACTGTTCCTTAAGTAGTCAAACCAAGAATCTCAAGGATGGGTGTTTGTCGAATAACAAAAGGCATTTGCATTTAGTGACATGTTAAATCTGAGGAGTTTCTGCCTATAGGAAACAAATGGTAATTTGAATAAAGGCCCCCTAGGTAAAGGCACACCCTTAGCAGTGGTTCACAAGATATCTGAAGTTATATATCTATTGTTTTGCTTATGTCTATTTCTGAGGGAATGAGACCATTGTACCAGTCGCACTGAGACATTTCAAATGATATCAAGCATGATAGATAAAGTCACTTGGATTGATATAGAACCTTCATACTTTGAAATGACCATTCTGTGTGAGTATGTATGGAGAGAGGGTGAAGTGAGGAGAGGGGGTTGTTTCAAATTTGAATAAAGGAGAGGAGCTGGCTTTCCCGCATTCCCACCTGGTGGTTGTGGAGCCGATTGTCTCTGTGTTTCCAGCTCATGCTTGAATTGTCAAAGACATCAAAATATTTGTGGTATCTCAAGTCTTACAAATGCTTTCCATGCAGTAAAATATGAGAGTAGGGTCCTGGGAGCTACGGCTTGCAGAATGAGAGATATGGATGTTCGGTGCAGGTTGTGCATGGGGTGATTTATTGGAATATCATCTCTGAATAAGGAGGGATGGGAGTCGGGTGCAGCTCTGCCTCTGGCGCCAGCCGTCTAAACCTCTGGAAATTAAAACGAGAGAGAGAGTCAGCAATTTGATTATGAAAACCGGGAACATGTACAGCATTTATAATGAATTGTTTTTTAGCTGAAGTCCAAATAAGGCGACGGAGGAGCGGCATTAAGGCGGGAGAATGAGAGCGTCCTTTATTAATGCAGTGAACGACGGCTTCGTTGTCACAGTGAATTAGAATGGTAGAGGCAGACCATTCGTTTCCCCATAGTATAGTAGCGGCTACTATAGGATATAATTCGAAAAATGCGGATGAATGTAGATGGGAAGGAATTTCTAGCATTTGGGGTGGCCAGTCAGAAGCTAACCAGCGGCCCTGGTAATAGCCTCCGAAGCCTACGGAGGGGGCGGCGTCCGTGTATAGCCGAATATCTACTGGGGATGAGATTAAGTCACTATAAAAGAAAGAGCAGCCGTTCCAGCACTTGAGGAAGGAAATCCAGAGGCTGAGTTCATTATGGCAGGGATCGGATAATTGTATAATCTCATCTAAGCCGTGTGTTGATGCTGCGAGTTGGAGTAGGTGAGTGACGAAAGGGCGTCCTTGCGGGATGATGCGCATAGCGAAATTTAAATGCCCTAATATTGACAGCAGTTCGCGTTTAGAGCATTCTTGTTGTTTCTGTTTCTAGTTTCTGCCTACTAGTTTTATTAGCAAGATTGCTTGGTCTATATTGTGGTAATTTAGAGAGAATTCGTCTGGCGAAATGATACTGTTAATGCTTGAAAAAGCGGAATTATGGGGGGATGAAAGATCAATTATTAATCGTTTTTTACCAGAGAATTTTCTGGTTGCTACTCCGATAGGACTGATACGGTAAGCGCTAAACGGGGGGGGCGAGAAAGGGACCGATAATGAATTTATTATCGATCTCTTGCTCAATTAGTTGGTCTACCACATTTGGTTCGGTGATAGCGGATTGTAGGTTTGGACAGGCGAGGTTGTAGGAGGGGAGAGTAGAAACACCGGGGTGGAATCCATTAGACAAACCTGAAATGAGAAAATCAGAAAAGTTAGGATCAGGGTGCATACGTAATTCAGCATAAAGATTAGAATATTGACAGGAGTCGACAAATAATTTCTTTGTTTTTTTATTGGCTTTCCACACTTGGCAGACGACGCGTGCATGCGCGCCGCCACAATAATTGCATGTGTGCAGAAATTTGCAAGGATGGCGAAAGCATCTTGCTAAGTTAAAGTTAATGCAAGGCTGAGAGGAGGGAGGGTTTTGAGAAGAGGGAGGGGAAAGAAGAGCGGGGATGGGGGATAGCAGAGGTGGAGGGGCGGGGTACATAGCTGGTGGATTTTTGGGTTTGTAGTTCTTTATCGGTGGGGGAGATAATGAAGGGACAGGAAGTGGTTGTGTGCAAGTTTGAACGGCAGACCGCGCAGGAAAGATTACGGCAACCTAAGAAAACTCGATTGTGGAGGTCGGTATCCATAGCCCCCCAATAGAGACACTGATTCCACTGAGTAACGCGAATAGCGCATTTTGCAGAAAACAATTTATGGTACGTGTAGAAATGAGTTCCCCCATAGGAAAGCGAGCTCCGAAATGATGGCCATGTTGTCGTTCAGCTCGCGTCTCCTATGGGGAAAGACTGAACAGATGGTTTCAGTGTAAAGTGCGAAGGCTACATGGAATTCGGCTAAAGAAAGTGTGCGGGGTTAGGAGCTAACGGGTGATTTAAGTGTAATAGTGAATTCGCCGCAATCCACCTGTCGTTCTGCCGAAGGAGGTGCTATAGGTGAAAGGAGTGTGCTAAGGTCTATGTCGGCACCTGATAGGATGATGTTCTTGATGGCGTTGGAGATCGGGGGTGGTTTCAGGACTGGATCGTTATGCGGAATGGGAAGGGGAGTAGCTGTGGTTAGGGTGAAGGGGGGCCGTGCAGAAGAAATGTGAGTAGGGATGTTATGTTAAGGGGGATTAGTAATGGATGTGGGTGCTTGGTGGAGGGATGCAGAGGGGAAGAAGTTAGAAGAGGGGAAATGGGGAGGGAGAGGAAGAGCGTTAGGACTTATAGGGAAAGATTGGGTAGAAATAGGCTGGGTTGAAGTATGAGGGAGGTTGGAAGAGAGAGAGAGCTGAAAAGGATTGAGAGTGGGAGGGTGGACTGGAAGATCAGGGCTGGAGTTTTCGCTGGAAGGTGGAGCTGGAGGCCAGGGAAGGAGGGTGGAAAGTCCTGGGTGGCGTTATTCTCTGGTGGATTGTCCGTGTTTGGGAATGTGATGGTGGATGCGATTTGTCCAGTTCCGTGGGATTGTGTATTATTGCTTTTCTTCGTTGCTTTCTTTGATGGTCCGGGGAGATTGAGCGTGCGACGCTTTGGAGGGTTGCGGATAGGGGGTGTGGCGGGAGCTAGTGGTCCTGCTGTCTTGAGGGGGCGGAGTTGGTGACGAGATGGATTCGTAGAGTTTGATCAGTTCTGTTTTATTGCAGCGGTTGGGTATGGAGATTCCGGCGTTCGTGAGGGTCTGGCGGAGTTCGCGCACTGTCATCCTGGTGGAAGTGTGAGATGAAGATCTAGCTGAGGCGTAGGAGGAAGCTGGAGAAGGTGGGTGGCGATTTGGAGTGACGGGAGATGGGGATTGGTTGCGGCGTTGGGTCCTTGTTGTTGTTGTTGATCGGATGGGTCTCCGGCGTCTAATTGGAGCCTCCGTGTTGTGTAGGTTTTCTGGCTGGGCTTGGTGTTGTTGATCAGGGGCTTGCCTTTCTGGGAGGGTCGAGGTTTGGTTCTTGTCCATGTTGCTTGTTGAAAGAGTTGATGAAGCTCCTGTGTCGACGTTTAGCTGTTGTAGCAATGCTGCTGCTGTTGATGTTGTTGTTTGTTGAAGTCGAGATTTGCTGTGTTAGATGGTCGTGTTGTAGAAGGTTTGTAGGCTTGTGAAGGAGCTGGTGCGGTCCTGTCGCAAGCTTTCTTCGGAAAACGAAGATAAGGGAGTAATATTTGCTAGGCTACTTATAGTGAGTTTGGAGTAATCTGATTGGCTAACTAATGATTGTAGATGAGAGACCAGCTGCGGACAATTATATCACGTGCTCCTCTCGAAATTAGTTTGTGAAACTTCACTTAATATTAGTTAGGGATGTCCAGATCTAAATCTAGCTAATATAAAGCTTAAATTTACATTAGACGTGATAACTGTGAAACCCTGATTATTCATCACACTATATAATCGTACAACCAAAATCTATAATTGTTGCATCCATAACTGTTATGGAGTTCAAAACATAACATATGAACGTATCTGAATGTAGAAGAAGCCTACTTAAGCAATACACTGATTTTGTTGTGCTGTGAAATACAACATTTGAATGTTTGTTAAAAAAACTTATTGTACGATGCACTGATATTATATAGTTTCAAAATACAATATATTAACATTTTAATGTAGACAAATACAATGTGGGTGTCTTAAGAAGCAAAAATACAACATATGGGCTCTTATGTGCAGTTGTGTCATCACTTATATTGCAAGTCATGTCTCTCCGGCCCCTCGTTTGGGATGCTTTTCATGAACTGCCCCCCGTGACAAACTAATTGAATAGCCCTGCACTAGGCTACTCCAGTCAGGCACATGCTGCACTAGCTCGCAAAATGGCTAACATTAATGTAATCCTCTTATAACCTACAGCGGGTCTGGCGTTTGGGAGCACTTTGGTTTCCCTGTAAGTTATGAGGGTAATGGCAAGAGAGTGGTGGATAAAAAAACACTATGTTGTTGGATTATCGCATAAAAGACGTGCGAATAAAGCTGCGTTTCCATCCAACGAGTCAAAGCAAACAAAACCGTCACTTCCTGATTAACTGGCGCCAAATATCAACAGTAAAAACTAAATTTACTGCAGTAGGAGAAGCTGCGTAAATCTTTTCTTCATCTATTAAATGACTTGGACCTCGGAAGGCAATCCTGACACACAGTGAACGCGCGGTGGTGTTTGAAGGTATCAGAGGTGGAGCACAGACGCTCTTGATTCTGGATGTCATTAATAATATAACACTAATACTTAAACGGTAAGGCATTTTAGAATGACAAAAACAACATTTCAAATGGTTTATAATGTGCAGCCTGCTGGTTTGTCCATTTTTTTTATGCACATCTCCAAAATCAGCATAAAAATAGGTGGATGGAAACATAGCTACTGACATCACGGAATCACTAACTGGAATTAGACGAAAACTAGACACGCACACTACATGCAACTATCCCCGCAGCATTCAGACAGACAATTTCTACAGATTCGAACAGGGCAAAGCAAATCACTGAGGCGATCGGTACATTTATAGCTTTGGATATGAGACCTTAATCACTAGTGGAAATTTCGGTTTTTAAGAAAATGTTAAATGTAATAGAGAGCCCCCTTACATTATTCCTCCATAAGCCCATTTCAGTCAGATAATAATTCCTGCTTTCAGATCCACTGAAATGGCAGGTGACAGTCAAATCAAGCAGATCTGTGCTGTCTGAAGAGAAGGTGGACACTTTCTGAAAATAAAAAATTACTTTAAAATTGATTGAAACTGGGAGGATCACGTGACGTGTTCATGAGCCTAGACGCACGCTAGAAGAGCTCCGCACATGTAGCCCTTTTTTCTGTAGATTTATCTTAATTTACATTTGGGGTAGTTTTTTCGTTTATTTATGTTTTGTAGATGTCACACAGTCGGAAACTCGCTTACTCTTCACCATCATCCTCTCCTATAAAGAAGAAAACTAAATCGTCAACCACATCAGGCCGAACAGACATGGAGGATAACATGGCGGCCACTTTGAAGCGATTTGTGGACATTCTGAAAGCTGAACTTGCAGCAATGCGCTCAGAATTTACCTGTTCCAAGGTGGATTTCTTAACTGGAGAGCAGAGAGAACAGAAAAAGGTGATTAACGAGCACGCTCGGCGTCTGGACTCTCTCGAGCAACAAGTGACTGAACTACAAGACCGCAGCAGACGCAGTAACCTCCGTTTACTTGGACTACCCGAAGGAGCGGAAAAAGACGACCCAATCGGCTTTCTGAAGCGATCACTACCATCATGGATTCCGTCGCTGGCGAACAAAGAAATAGAGGTTGCACATCGAGTTTATTCCAGAGCCTCGTCCGATCACTCTAAGCCACGACCTTTCCTATTCAAACTGCTGCGCTTCAACGACAGAAATCTGATTCTGAATGAAGCAAGACGCCATGGTCCGGTTAAAACAAACGACGGTGCAATGCTGAACTTTTTTCCGGATTTCTCCCCTACAACGGCAAAGAAGCGCAGCTCTTTCACTGTAATACGGAGGGAAGTAAAAGATGCAGGTCTCCAAACCTTTCTTCTGTATCCAGCTACGCTAAAGATCGTCATGAAACACAGCAAAATTAAACATCTATCTTCCTCGGAGGAAGTCGCCAGTTCCTGAATTCGTTTTCGGGACTTTCCCCAAATATGGAAGTGTCGCAAGGGTTGGTTAATACTGAGTAACTTGATTTAAGATTTCAAAAATTCTAAATATGGTGGTCTTTCACTTGCTGTTTGTGCTCACAAGCCGATAGAGATGTTGTTAATAATACACAAATTTTAGGTTACATATAAAATCCGACATTTTTGTTTTTCTGGCAGAACACTTTACTTTTCCTGATAAATACATTTTATGTTATTTATATATTATTTAACCCCCAAAATTCTCTCCTTATGTTTAAATCCAGTTGTTTTGTTCCGTTAAAATAAGGCTCATGGCGGTGATTAACGTTAGTACTGTTTAGGTCGTCATGACAATGTCACTGACTAAGAGTGGGGTGGGCGTCAGTCCAGGGTTAGTTCTTACCCTTAGCTGTAACAGTTTATTAGGATGGGTTTTATTTGTTACAGTTTTTTTGTAGCTGCGTTAAAAGGGTTAAAGGTGGACTATTTCTATTACATCTTATCCATCCGATTTACTTTGTTGTTTGATAGTTATGACTGAGTTGAACATACTTAGCTGTAATATTAATGGCATTAATGACTCACATAAGCGCGTAAGTTTTTTGGATTTATTACACCAAAGAAAAGTTGATGTTGCCTTAGTTCAGGAATCACATCTACAAGAGGAGGATATTCATAGATGTAACAATAAATATTATGAGGTGGTCTCATTTGCAGCATCTGACAATAAAACTAAAGGAGTGTTAATCATTACTAGAAGGAAAATTAATTTATCTATATTAGACAGACAAGGTGATAATGGGGGTAGAATAACTTACATAAAGACTGTGATTGATAATAGGAAGATAACTTTTCTTTCAGTTTATGCCCCATGTAACCCAGATCAGTCAAAGTCAGCTTTATTGTCAATTCAACCACATGTACAGGACATACAGAGAATCGAAATTCCGTTACTCTCAGACCCTAGGTGCCTAACATATAATATTAATACAAAAATACAGAAAGTAGAGTTGTAAAAAGAATATTCAATAAATACAATTATAGAAAGTAGTCTAAAAAATATACGCATCAATATATGCGTGAGGAGGGAGGGGGGAGTGGTGGCAGAGCTGGGAGAGAGTTCAGCTTCCTGACAGCCTGATGGATGAAGCTGTCCTTCAGTCTGTTGGTCCTGGCTTGGAGGTCCTGGCTCCAAGTTGTTTTGCAAAATTATCCAGGTATCTTACAGAATTATCAGATTGTGAGTTAATAATGGGAGCTGATATGAATACTGTAATGTCCCCCGACCTTGATAGGTCAGTTAATAAAACCTCTTTTTCACAAACAACTTCTCTACATCTTAAACAGCGCATAAGCTCATTTTCGTTAGTGGATACATGGCGATTACTTAATCCATCTCTGAAATCATATACATTTTTTTCTGCCCGACACAAATCATATTTCACGTATCGACTAAATTTTTATTTCATCTTCCATGACTACAATGATACATCAAGTTGATATCTCCCCTGTTTCTTTGTCTGATCACTGTAGTAATTTTGTAAAGCTCTCGTTTAATCAACATCCCCCACGAGCTTCAAGATGGCGCTTCAATACAAACTTATTAAAAGGATGAAAAATTTTGTGAGCAATTTAGATTGAAACTACGTGAATTCATTGATATAAATAAAGGCTCAGTAGAGGATCCTCGACCATTATGGGAAGCGATTAAGGGTTTTGGAAGAAATTTTTCAATTTCAATTGCGCCTTTTCGTCAAAAAAGCAATCGTAAGAAAATATCTGATTTAGAATCTAATCTGCAAACACTAGAGCAGATGAACCAGCAATCTTTTTCTGACAGTGCAGCAACTTCAATTGAAATAATTAAAAAGGAATTAAATTTATTATATAGACACAGAGCTGAATTTCTGATTCAAAGGTCCAGACAAAACTACTATTTCCAAGGCAGCAGACCTAGTCATCTATTGGCATTAAGATTACTTAACAGTAAAAAATTTGCTAACATTACTGCAGTGAAATCTTAAAATGGAGATATTTTGACTGATCAAAATGGCATAAATGATACGTTTCGCTCTTTTTACTGTGACCTATATACTTCTCATTCTAGTTGCGAACCCATGTCCTACTCTTCCTTCTTATCTACTCTTGATCTTCCACATCTGTCAGAAACAGATTCTGAGCTGATAGACAAACCTATATCACTTACTGAGTTAGAATCTTCTATCAAACGCATGAGCAAAGGGAAATCCCCAGGCCTAGATGGCATACCAATAGAATTATATTTGTATTTTTGGTCTGATCTGGGTCCTTATTTGTTAGACATGTTGCAATATTCAGTTGATCATGGATCTTTTCCTCAAAACATGAATGTGGCTATTATATCCTTGTTATTAAAAAAAGATAAAGACGCCTTATTATGTTCTAATTACCGCCCACTTTTGTTAATCGGTACAGACCTTAAAATTTATGCAAAACTCCTTGCCAGTCGTCTAGAAGGCCATATGACCAAACTTGTACATCACAACCAAACAGGGTTTATCCAATCCCGTTCTGCTTCAGATAATCTACGAAGACTTCTTCACATAATCTCTTCATCTGAGCAAAGGAATTCTCCTTCTGCTATACTATCACTGGATGCAATGAAAGCCTTCGACTATTTAGAATGGGACTATTTGTGGGTGGTACTTAGTCATTTAGGTTTTAATTCTAAATTTTTAAAAATTATCAAAATATTTTATACTAATCCCACAACCACTATACTCACAGGTCATATATCTTCACAATGTTTTTCTATTGGAAGAGGCACACGTCAAGTGTGTCCTCTCTCTCCACTATTATTTGCTTTATCTTTATCCCCTGGCCCAAGCTGTACGTCAATCAGAATAAATACTTCCCATTTCAATTAGGAACACCTCACATCACATATCATTATTTGCTGATGATGTTTTACTGTTTTTAGATAAACCAGCTCAAACAGTCCCCCACGTTTTAACATTATTTAGTAAATTCAGCACCCTCTCTGGGTATAGGGTAAAAAATTAATTGGTCGAAGTCATCTCTGCTTCCTCTTAACTTTAATGTGGGGTCTACAACATACTTTGGGTATATTCCTGTGGTACATTCCTTCAAATATCTTGGTGTAGATATTTATCCATCTCTACAGGATATTGTTTTGAAAAACTATAACAACAACTTAACCAAGGTCACCTCAGATCTGGCAAACTGGACACACCTCCCTACCTCTCTCCATGCTACAATATCTGTTATAAAAATAAATATCCTTCCTCACATCAATTTTTATTCTTTTATGATTCCTTTATCTCCACCAATTGGTTACTGGAAAAAATTTAATTCTGTAATCTCTCATTATATTTGGAATGGCAAACGTGCTTGAATTAAGCTGTGTACTCTACAGCGTAGCAAAACAGATGGAGGCTGGTCGTTCCCAAATTTTAGTGATGTTTTATAAACAAATTTCGGGAGGAGCACGGTCAGTCTTTGACGAGGCTAATTCATCACACATAATCATTCTATTATCCAATCAGCACACGACCAAACCCCTATAAATAGTCAAACACGTCATACCTCCGTTTTCTCTTGACTTCAGCATCCCTCCACCACCCCAACTCCACACTATTAAACCCGATACTTGAGTCCAAAGGGGGAGCGTTCTGGAGCCGGGCTAGACACTGCGCTCGGACCCTATCTCTCTCTATCCTGATAAGGGGAATAACACGAGTTAGGGTGTCTTCCCGAGCTCAGAGCCCTCTCCCCGGACAGCACGCCAAATACGCATATTTTATTCAGTCAAATATCTGTAAGTGTGAACTCGTGAAAATTGTATGCAGACTCATTTCACCTTTGTGCATTATCATCTTGGTTTAATCCTAATGTATCTACGTCATGGCAGGAAATCGAAGAAGCTATTGTTTTCCCACATGACTTAGAGAGAGACCAGAAAAAATCAAATATTCTAAGGCAATGTAAACTTCGTTTTGGCCCTATCATCACACATTTCATTTCTACCTGGAGGTCGATAAACAAAAAAATTGAACCAAATGTGGAGTGGCACAGACACTCACCCTTGTTCCATAATTATAATTTTTTTATCAGGGAAAATTCCTTTTGACAGTCCTCACTGGGAGAAATGCAATGTTAAATCATTGGGTGATATTTATGATGATAAAGGCCTAAAATCATTTTAAGACATTAAGGACCGTTTTAGTTTACCAGGAACTTCATTTTTTATGTATCTTCGCATTAGATCTGCGATTCGCGGATATGGCATTCCCTGGGATGCACAATTGCCTGTACATCCTTTGCAGAAGATAATTACACCCAATACTGCATCTGTTGCTTCTGCTTCACTTATATATGCCTATCTTCTTAAAAATTCCTACAAACCACTATCCATTACTACTATTTGGTCTAAGGATATCAGTGGAGATGTAGAATCTTTATTTTCTGACCAAACTTGGGACACTATTTCATCCTCCTCAAAAAATCCAAACCATCAAATGATACATTGGAAACTATTGCATAGACTCTATTTATCGCCTGTAAAACGGTTTTATATGCATTTATCACCTTCCCCAGATTGTAACTTATGCTCACAGAGGACAGTTGGCACTTATTTTCATTATTATTGGGAATGTCCTGCACTTCATCAGCGTCTCAGCTGGCTCATGACACTTCTTTTTTGTTGGGAAAAGATGTATAACTGACTCCAGTATGCTTTTTTTCTAAACGATTTGTCTAACATGTCACTCTCAATGCAACAAAAAAAACTTACTCTTAGCTGCCTTCACAGCTGCTAAGAAAATGTTGGTCTGCCGCTGGACCCCTCCTCATATTATGAGCAGGCGTCAATGGGGCCTATCTTTGCTGGACATTATTTGTATGGAACTTTCAACAGCGCGCATACATGGCCTGTCCTGGATTATAGCTTTTGATATTGTCAAATCTTTTGTTTCTACCTTCTAATAATCAATTTTTCTGTTTATATGTACTTTATGTGTTTCATGATGTAATAGTTATTTATTTGTACTTGCCTAACTTCTACTCTGTATTTGGCTTACCATGAATTTTTTATAATTTTTTTTTTCACAGGCAATCTTTGTGCTTCTGTTATTATAGAACAAGTCTACCTGGGTGGGGAGTGGGGATTCGGGGTTGTTTTACGATTTAGTCATATGCTGTATGCTTTTTATATGAAACAAAAACTGAAATAATAAAAACAATTGTTCACAAAAAAAAAATTGATTGAAACTGAGTTCCATATAAAAATTAAATATTTATTTTCTTTTTATTTAACTACTAAAATATTACATTTGTTTTTGGTTTTGAGTATAAAGAAGGATTTGTTTTATTTGCTGCTAAGCAGAAACCCCAGACGGATAGCTTTATATCACTGTTGAAAGTAAAAGAAAAAAAAAAAAAAGAAGAGAGATCATGCTTTTATGATGTTAGTTTTAATACATTAAAAGATTTCAATCAGAGAAATCCTCTGGCTTTTTTCTTTTTTTGCTGCATCAAAAACACGAACCGTGACACCACTGTGTCGTATCGAACCGTGATTTTTGTGAACCGTTACACCCCTACTGTATATATATATATATATATATATATATATATATATATATATATATATATATATATATAGTAGTGTGTGTGTGATATAGACTACACACACACATCCATATTGTATATACACATTGCATACACATACATACTGTATATACACACTGCACAGATACACACACACATATTTGTTCTTATTCACCTAATGGTAACGAGAGAGAGCTGATTTATTATTCTGATTTATTATATTATTTATTTATTTTTATTTGTATTTACTTATTATTACTATACTAACTTTATAAATACTTTGGCAAAACATTTGTAACATATGTCATGCCAATAAAGCAATTATTGAATTGAATTGAGAGAGAGAGAGAGGTTTGCCACCTTTAAAACTCTCCGATAACGTTTTTTGTCAGACAGGGAGACTGAGCAGAGGAACACTGGGCATCTTGTTTTTGTTCTGCTTCTTTATAAGTTTCAAGGTGTGTTGTCTGTAAGTGTTTATAAAGACTGCTTGTATTGTTGCTGTGTACGACTTTCTTATCACAAATATTGCTTGTGCAGCGCTTTCAGCTGATGAGCACCATAACACGCTGCATTACCTCTCTGCCATCGTGTCATTCCGTAATGCAGAAGTATGCGACTTGAGTGTGTTGAGTACGTAAGTTATCTGAAAGGCACATGATCGCTCACGTCATGTTCCGCCACAGATTGATTGGTGTAACGTCTGGTATACAAAGTGTCACTGACAATCCTGTACACAGCACTAAAACATTTCGTTATGCAGGAATTATAAAAATTTAGTTAAAATATCGATACTCTTAAAAAAGTATCAATACTAGAGCATCGATGTGCACATCCCTAGTGTCTGTAAAACGAGACCATGTTTGTCAACCTACTCCAAAGTATGTGACCAGGGCACTCTTTTAAATTTAGATAAATTTCTGTAATAAAATAAAAATATGCAGCTGAGCTGAAGTGTTAATTGCTCTATATGTTTGAATCTTTTTTGATTCTCCATGCGAGTAGCTTCCCTCCTTTTTCACCCTGATCATAAGATTGTTTTAACCAAATAAAATGTTTAGTTAGTTTATTATATTGGGCTTTCTTTTTGTTTCAGAAGATCATATCTAATAAATAGTTGTGGCTCTATTGCTTTAATTTGCTTTTCTAGATTTTCAACTTGTGTATAATATACTTTGCCTTGTAAAGCTTAGTATCTCCCCTCTTATATAGGCTTTTAAGGCCTCATATTTCACAGAGGCACTTGTCTGGTCCATGTTCCATAGAAAATACTGATCTTTTTTAGTGTCCATGAAATTTACAAAATCGTATTCTTGAAGCCATTTCGCTTGAATCTAATCTAATCTAAATGGGGAGAATAAAAGGTTATAAATTTGGATTGTAATTGTATTTTTAAAAAGTATAATACTATCATAATAATATTCACCAACTTGTGAAATTAGGCTGTTAGAAATTTATTCTAGAGAATGTTTTTATAGATACTGGAGAAGCATGAGAATTATTTTTTTATTAGGGTTAAGGTATCCCCAGATTTCAGTTAAATTCAAATCCGATATATATTTTTCAATTACTATTTTGGGTTGTTGATGAGCATTTTCTGTTCCTGAAGAGCGGTCATATGACGTATATAATACACGGTTTAAGTCTCCTCCAATTACGTATTTTCCGTTGTATGATGATATGGTGAGAAATACATTTTGATAAAAATTGGGATCGTCTTCATTCGGTGCATATAAACTTATTAGATTAATTTGTGTGAATAGAATTGTCCCATAAAGAATTATGTATCTCCCTGAAGGATCTACACTTTGTTCTTTTAATTGAAATGGGATTGATTTATGAATAAGAATCATGACTCCTCTTGCATGAGATGTGAAAGAGGCATAGTGAACTTGTCCCGGCCATCTCTTAGTAACTTTGTCAATACCATCTTTTATCAGATGTGTTTCTTGTAAGAATATAACACTCAATTTCATTTGCTTCAGTTTACCCAATACTTGTTTAAGTTTTACAAGATTATTCAAACCTCTTATTTTCCAACTGGTCATTATGATCTCTGAATTATTATCAATTAATTACTTTGATTTGTCCTGTAAATATTGCCCCACCTGAACTGTGGAAAAAAAACAACAACACCCATTTAACAACCAAATCATCAAAATGCATAGATCCCCCAATAACCAACTTCACGAACAATGTTTGATCCATAATATGGAGCAAACTGCAAGTCTATATTCACGATATATCCACTGGGCTCACTGCCAAGTACTTATCTGGTTTGGAATAGAGACCTAACCATTTTAACTTCCAGTCATACTGAGGACAATGATGAACTGTATAATTTTCCAACCTATTTTAATATATGGACATATTGAACTTCTTTGTATTACAGAGAACATTAAAAAGAAAACAGCCTTGAACTATTTGAACTAACACAAAGACCTACTGTTTTTATAATGCTGTCTGACTCAAGAGTTATATACATCGTTAATCACCTCCTTGGACATTACCCATTCATAAATGCATCACCGTTAGGGTTCAAGTTTGTCATCCGATTCCTGAATCACAGCGTTCTACCTGTAGCTTGCACTGATCCAATAAAGTCCTCTGCCTCAGGAACGGTTTTAAAAATGTGGCGCCGATCGGCGTGTGTGACTATCAGGCTGGCCGGATAGATCATGCCATAACAAATCCCTTTGTCTTTGAGCTGGCCTTTACACCGTCAAACTGTTGCTGGCATGTCTCAGTTGACAAGTCCGGGAACAGGCTTACGCGTTGTCCTTCATAGCATAGCTCTTTAAGCCTTCTTGCTGTTCTCAAAGACTTTTTTATCTTTGTAATTCAGAAACTTCATTACAATCTGTCTTGGAGTTGTTGAGCGATTAGAGTTAATTTGTTTGATACAGTGAGCTCGTTCAATAACCGGCGCTCGATCAAAAGTGTCCGTCAAAAGTTTTGGGAGCCAGTTTTCAAGAAAAACGCATATGTCCGAGCCTTCTGTCTTTAGGCCCATCAGCCACAAGTTGGAGCGCCTTCCACAATCTTCCAGATCCTGATCTTTGTTGAGCAAAGATGAAGTTACTACTTCCAGTTCTTCAAAGAGCTGTGACGTCTTCCCCCGTTTGTGAAATTCTCTCCTCGGTTTTCCCTATTCTTTTCAAATGAGCCACCAAATCGAACTGTATTGGGCATCTAGCATTTCAGTAGATTACTTAGAAAAGTCCATCCTGAAAGAGATAATTGCACTTAAAATGACTTTCAAAGACCTTCAACTTGAGTCGGTGACATTGATTGTTGTCCCGGCTTGGTTTCTTTCGGTGGAATTTTCCATGTGTATGTTTTAATATTATTTCAAAAGGTTACAAACAGGTCTATTACAAGGATTTCTCCAGAAATTTGGCAGCCAGCTCTCCTCTTGCGTCCTATCAGCTGCGCACCATAACCAGAAGTCTTTTGTTAGTTAAAGGTAACTTAGCAAACACACATGTAGACAAAGCCTTTTCCATTTAATGCTGTTCAAGCTAGTGTGTTTCTGGAGTCCAAGTAGAAAGAAAAACAACAGTGAAATGACAGCAGTTCACCTTGTAATTATAAAGTTAAAGTTAATTATATTGCGTATAAAAAATATATTGCTTG
Source organism: Danio kyathit (assembly GCA_903798195.1). Classification (NCBI taxonomy): domain Eukaryota; kingdom Metazoa; phylum Chordata; class Actinopteri; order Cypriniformes; family Danionidae; genus Danio; species Danio kyathit. The sequence continues at coordinate 53,966,476 of LR812526.1, forward strand.
TTATTGTATATTGTAAGTTGCTCAGTAACTTTAAACCGCGTTTCTCATAGCCGCGATGTGAAGCCAGGTTTTTAGGCTAATTCCAAGACATAAAATGGAAGTTTATAGAGCTGAATTTGCCAAATAAAACAGTTTAAAATGCTAACTTAATGTTAGCCCTACATTAAACACCTCGAGTTTAGCTGCTGCATCACTGGAGCAGAAACAAGTGGAGAAAACTGTAACGCCACGCCAGCAGAGAGAGCCCTCGCCCGACTCAGCTCTGCTCCTTCTGTGGTTACTTCCTGTTTGTGCTGTATTTCAGTGAGAGCTCAGGCCATGCTTCTTTGCAAAGTATTGCCAGTTAACCTGCCTTACAAACGTTTGTTCCAAGTGACTCCATGACTGCTATCCTGTGTATGACCCTGCCTGCCTTGATCACGTACATTCTCTGTCTTTGCCAACTTTTTCTGATTTGGACTGATTGTTGTTGTACTGAACTCCTGCCTGCATTATCACTACGTTCTCTGGATTTGCCCCTGTGTTTGTCGTTTGGATTGGACTGCTTTTCTGTTGCTGATTATTCGTCTGTTTACAAGTTGATGTCACTGCCTAATCCCCTTAATAAACTTCTGCATATGGATTTTAACATTGTCTCAGACTCCCCGTTACAAAAACCAAACTGGAAAGCAATAAATCCCTCAAAATTCGAAAAACTACAACCCAAAAGTCAAGTTTAAGATTAACTGTGGATACAACTTAATTAGGGGGATAAATAAAACATGTAAAGAATAGAAAATGTGCTTACCTCTGAATTTCGTTGCACTGCAGGTGTTCGTTACGATACAAACCTCAAATAAGGCGCCTACCGAGTCCTCTAATGGTATAATGGTAATCACCAAAAGTAGACACTGATTCAAATTCGACTGATGACTGACATTGTGTCTGGTGCGTCTGAATGTTGTTGAATATTGGGTGAAGCCATGACATTGATTTAATATACAGATCATGCTAAAAAAATGTCAACTTTGATTTATATAAAGATTTCTGTAACTTTTTCAACCATTTATCATTCAACATTGTTTCAACTTAGAAACAACAACTGACGTTTTTTCAACCGTATTTCAACTTCGAAGCCTGGTCATATGCAGACTTGTTTTTTACCCATTCAACATTGAAACAATGTTGATACAACATTTAATGTTTGAAATACATCTGACCTTATTGCAACCTATTTCAATGTTGAAGGTCAGTAGTGTAAGCCAAATTGTAGTTTGATTTAATAGTTAAATTATACCTTATAAATGTATATATTTTTGCTATATGTTAAGATTGAGAAATCCCAATTTAAACAAATTGCAAAAACATTTTATATATTTGTATAAAACCACTGACATATTGAAGGAACTCACTGGCACATTGCGGTGATCAAAACTAGTTCGAATCAGGCTTGGAAATCAGGTGCCACATTGTCTCAGTCATTTAGATCTGGCTCAAGGGCTTATTCCATCAGGATAACAGAGATCCAATTGTTGACTCTCTTCACCAAAACTTTGTGCGCAGATGTTCGAAAGATCCTTCACCCAACTTGGTAAATGATTTAATCAACCTAACAATGGGGCTTTGCAGGATTTTCAGCGGGAATTGTCTCACGAGACTTTTCCATGACTCCCGTGCCATGCACTCGTCATATGGGATATCCTGCCAAATGCACACTTTTGCAGAGATCTCTGGAAAATGCATAAGAATGAAAGACAATCTCTTGATATGTTACAACTAAGGAAGATGTATTTTTGAATGATATGCCATAGTTTTCCTCATATGCTGTGTTTATTCCAACCAACCGGGTTAATGATGTGTTGTTTTAACACTTATAGCAGATGAAACTTCTGTATGTGTCCGAAATGTATGATGTCTGGTTCTAAATGAAAGCTAGTGACATTTGCAATACATTGGTGTAAATTAAAAACTAGTAGTACAAACAGTATTCGTCTTGTAACATTTGATGTAAGATAGTTACAAACTTACAAGAGATTTTAACACGTGAAATTAACGTGCAATCTGGTAATGTCATTGGAAGACGGTGCCATGGGGATGGATCAAACCAGGTCACTTAAAAACACCCTGCAACAAGAAAACATTGCTTTTTGCATTACCTTGCTTGCACTTGCTGTTGCTCCACGAACTTTCTATGCAACCTCTTCAGTTTCAGAACCATCGAAACCACAAGAACTTCCGCAAACCGACTCTCAGCAGTCCACTAACCCGGTAACCCAGGACAACTTCCACTCACGAGCGAGCAAGTCACCGAAGCGAGTCACCACCCAATCAGAAGCGCCGTGCTTCCCCGAGGCCAGCCCGTGAAGTGAAATTCGACTTCAGCAAATGCGCTGACAAAAACAAATGTTGTCTCTTGCTGATCTGGTGCATTTTGATCTTAAGCGGTTAAAGATAAGCCAAATCTCTGCTTTTGTGGTTTCTCGGGTGTGATTCTAAAATCTAGTAAGAAGTACTAGAATTATTTGGAATGGTTGTCAACTCATTTTGCATCCTCTGAACTGCCTGTGTGTGTGTAAATATGTGTGCGCATTTGTTTGTTGTTTATTACGTAGTTAGTTTCATGTATCATAGTGTAGGTCAATAAATCTTTGTTCTCATTTTGTAAGTACTGTGTTCTTGTTTATGTGCTTCTAAGTCATTGCCTTGAGCTGTAGATTTTGTTACCTTGCTAAAAGTTAACCCAATACTGTGTTATGTTATTATCGTTAAACGAGATTGGTAAAATATGATGTCTTCCATTTGTTGGACAAATGGTAGATAAAGTGTGAATCTTTTAATCTGATTCAGTCTGACTAAATTGAGTCGAATCAATGATTCGAATCTTCAAGATTTGATTAATTGAAATGAGTTAATAAATCGAATGTAAATAAAATATACATCAGACCATTTCTTTTTTAATTCACTCACAGTGCAATGTTCAGACACTTCTGCGTTAACCGCATCAGATAAACTCTCCCACTCTATTTTTTTTCTTTTGTTATTAACTGCGGAGGACAAACTTGCAAATAACATAATTTTTCTCCCGTCTACCTCCGATAGGAGCACCTCCAATTTACATCCTGTGAAGTTTCTCTTTTTGCTTGCTTTTGCCATTGCTTTTTCGTTTGGTTTTGCCAAAGTAGATTACCATATTTATTAGGGGGAGGAGGCAGGGAGGGGTTTTGCGCTCTAGCATGTGCGCTCAGTTTCACGTTAATTCGGATGTACAAAGAGAATATGCATGGGATTCCACGCATGCAATGTTTCATACATTTGTTTTTTTTACTGCGTATGCACATTTACAGCTTTGTCCATACGCAATGTTTTGGTATGAATTCAACGCAAGTCTTTGTACATGAGGTCAGTGGGGTGTTCAACCAAAGTCCCTTTAAGACAAGTCATTTCACTCGGCGACCATCTTTGAAAGCCTCTCAGGCAGTATGGAAACATCAAATTCTCCAAAACTGTTTGCCAGGATTACGATTACATTACATATTTGGAATCACTAACGTTTAAACGTTTGAATCAAACAAAAGAAAGAGATCACGACACCAACCTCATTTATGGCTGTTCTACACATTTTTCATCCTATGAATAATGATTGTCTGATTGTGCTGCTCTTCTGAAGTAATTCACATCTAGGTCTTGATGGAGAATCTCCTCCAGAAAACACAGTGACTCTTTGTTTACAAGTCTGTGGGCATTTGAGTAGTTGCTGTTGTGATATGCATTTGACTCATTTTACCAATCCCCCTCCTCAACCGCCCTTCTCCCCCGTCCGCTGTTCACTTTCCCTTTCTTCCGCTACTCCCCAACCCCCCCCCTCACACCTCTCCATCCTCAGGTAACATGCCGGATCTGTTAACCTCGATCTGTTCTGGTACCTTGCAATTCACAAATTAAGCACTGTAGCAGCCCTATATATTACTTTAGCAAATCTATCCAGCTGTCTCATATATCTAGCTGGAGGTCGTACTGGTCTCTATTGAATTTTGCTGTCTGTCTCCAGGTTTGATGTCACTGTAGCCCAGGTGGCTTTCAGTTTGGCATCCTCATAGCTGTCTGAAAAGAACACAATAGCTTATTTTTAGCAGAAAAATAACATTTTTATAGAATTAGTAAGCTTCCAGAATAAGATAGTCATGATATTTTACTCACCCCCATGCCATCAAATATGTTCATGTTTTTCATGCTCGAGTTGTAAAGAAATTGGGTTTTAGGAGGAAAAATCTTCCAGGATTTGTCTATATATAGTAGACGTCTATGGAGGCCAACAAATTGAAGGTTTAAAATACTGGTCCCCTTTGTTCTCTTTGATACACACTTATTATGAGAATCTTTCTGTGCCCTCCGACTCTAAACATATAGGGTAAGTCAAAAAGCTATTTTAAGGACTATTTAAAGTTAGAAACTAAGGTTTTATTATTTACAAAAAAGATCACTTTACTTGATTAGACCATTATTCCTCAGAATTGAATCTTACCCTTTGAAGCAGGATTGAACTGCCATTTTAATCCTTCAATCTACTGCGCATTATTGAAGTCCACTCTATGAAGAAAAATCCTTTAATGTGTTCCTTAAAAAAGATAGTAATAATAATAATCGGCCGATGGCCAATAGACATCACGGTGCTAAGCCGGCATCGCCGATCCTCCGCCCCCCCTCGTTGCAAACCCGCTCGTGAAAAATACACACTCAGGCCCTGTTTACACTAATACAGCTTAGTTTAAAAATGGCTTTTTAGAACGATAATGACCCACGTCCACACTGGGATTTCACCTAGCATTTCTGAACAGCCCTCCGTCCACTGAAAAAGCACATCACGTGACCACACACACACACACAGACAGCCACAGCCACACACACTGTCATGCGCTCGTCTGAGCTCCAGAGAACTGTGTACGTCGGACAGTTTATCAAGGGTTTATCGCTGGATTGGGTCTTACTATAGTTGTGAAACATGATATTTAATTAATCTTGTCTCTATCCAGGGCTTAATTTGTGCAGGAACACGCCGGATCCGGCACCTTATTTTACCGATCTCCCTCCTCAATCGCCCTCCTCCCCTGTCCGCTGTTAATTTTTACTTTCTTTTGCGATATATATATATATATATATATATATATATATATATATATATATATATATATATATATATATATATATGAAGAGTTCAGATGCTCATTCCAATGAATCGGATCTTGAAGATTTGAATAAATGATTTGACTCAATTGAGTCAGATTGAATCAGATTAAAAGATTCACACTTAACCATTTGTCCAGCAAATAGAAGACATTGCATTTTACAAATATTGTTTATATTATTTCCGTGGCCAACGATAATAACATAACACAGTATTGTAACTTTTAGCAAGGTAACAAAATCTACAGCTCGAGGCAATGACTTAGAAGCACATAAACAAGAACACAGTTCTTACAAAATGAAAACAAAGATTTGTTGAGCTACACTACGATACATGAGACTAACTACGTAATAAGCAAACAACAAACAAGACGCAAACACACATTCACACATACACACAGAGGCAGTTCAGAGGATGCAAAATGAGTTGACAACTGTCCCAAATTATTTCTAGTACTTCTTACTAAATTTTAGAATCACACCTGAGAAACCACAAAAGCAGAGATTTGACTTATCTTTAACTGCTTAAGATCAATCTGCACCAGATCAGCAAGAGACAACATTTGTTTGTTACTTGTGAATTTGCTGAAGTTGAGTTTCCCTCGCCGGGCTGGCCTTGGGGAGGCACGGTGCTCCTGATTGGTGGTAACTCGATTTGGTGACATCTTTGGGATTCACTCACTCGTGAGTGGCTGTCGTCCTGGGTTACAGAAGTGATGGACTGATGAGAGTCGATTTGCGGAAGTTTGTGATTTCGGCGGTCCCGAAACTTAAGAGCTTTGCATGGAAAGTTCGTGGTGACCCAATCGTGTGGCGGCGCGGTGTCTGGGCAGGTCAGAGGGGGCAGAGAGCAACAGCAAGAGCAAGCAAGCTAAAACAAAAAGAAACATTTTCTTGTTGCAGGGTGTTTTTAAGTGACCTGGTTTGGTCCATCCCTATGGCACTGTCTTCCAATGAAAAGTTGCCATGAAAGGTGGGGCCACGCTCCGTACCATCGTTGTAAGGGTCAATCATTAACAGACTGCATGTTGATCTCACGTGGTAAAATCTCTTGTAGGTTTGTAACTATCTTGCATCAAATGTTACAAGACAAATACTGTTTGTACTACTAGTTAGATAAAAACTTCCTGCTTTGCTACCGTTCGGACGTCTTTGCCTACTGCTCCGCTCTTTGCACTCTTGCTTTTATATTTTATACCCTAATTTTAACTTAAGCCTATCAGCACAGTGCTCAAACAGCACAGCTTGAAGATCAACATCGAACCTACAAACTTTCTGGAATATAGCTTTACTAACAAGAGTGGAATTATCGACCAAACAATCCTCCCGCTACCAGCAGCTTACATTCCTGAGACGGGAAAACACGGCTGTGAAAATCCCTCTGGATTGGATTCATTCAGAATCCCACTGCTGCACAAACTGCCACAAACAAAATTAGCGTAACCAATGGCATAAACAAGGTGCGAGACCAAAGGGTACTCACAGGGTCAGATCATACACTGCTGCATTAGCGTCCTTTACCCGAAATAAAGCTCAGACTCAAATACAGCTTCAGAACAGATATGAAGTTTTGAGTAATATGGGTGAAGAATCCCCAAATGCAGTCAGACAGAGATTGCATGACTCAACAGCTAATTCTGCATGGAATGGAGGCTCAAGGCCGACTAGACAGCAGCATTCTGCTCCGATCGCACCTGAGATAAGAACACTACATAGTTGTAGGAGATTCAATAATCAGAAATTTTAGGAGCAGAGCTACAAAGACACACTGCTTCCCCAACAGTTTCTGATGTAAACATAGAGCTTGAGGACATTCTGAAAAAGCACAAGACTGCAAAACAGATTATCATTCATATGGGGAAGAATGATATTCAGAAGGAACAGTCAGAACTGCTCAAGAGAGATTTCTGTGAACTCTTGGAAACAGTTGAAAGATTGAAGATTCAGCCATTCATCAGTGGACCACTCCCTGCAAGAGGGACAAATATGTTTTCATGGCTTCTTGGCCTAAATGTATGGCTGCAGCAGAAAACATGTAACAGGAAAGGACTGAATTTTATTGACAACCTCAATCTTTTCTGGAACAAAAGACAACTGTTTACATCAGATGGCCTTCATTCAAACAAACTTGGTGAAAAAGTGCTTAAGGACAACATATGAAAGCTTTAGCGATAGTTCTGCCAGGAAGACTGAGATGTCACGTCATTCATAATAATTATCTCGTCAGCCTATAACAACCAAGCAAGCTATATATAAACCCATCTAAACAGTCTGTTTAGCTGTACTCAGGTGACGTTGCGGAAGTTTGGTCACGTTGCGGAAGTTTGATTGCCCGTCGTTGTTTATGTCTCATGAGTAGGGCCAGACAGAATTTGCGGATGTTTTTTGCAATTTCTGCGGAGAATTTTGGTAAAAATCTGCGGATTTCTGCGGAATTATTTTGGGAGTCTCATAACTAAAACCTTAATATGTAAATTATGTGTAATTTAAAAACTGAATAAATTCTGATTTACACACATTTACTCAAGTAAATAAACAGAATTAATGATGGGCTAAAAATCTGCAGAAAATCTGCAGAATTCTGCGCGCGCAGATTCCGTGTGGGCCTACTCATGAGTTTGTGTATTTCTCAGTCCATGTTCGCGTTACAGCTTAAAGTTAAAGGTTTACAGCTTCGTCAAATCACGTTATTTTCGCTATTGATTGATTTCGCTTTCATTACTCGTCGACCCGCCGATCGTACGTTTTTAAATGTCCTTGCATAATGTTACTAGCTTTAAGCACTTCTAGCTCCTATTCGCAAAATTTACCTGACGTACGTATGAATTTAACAATGCCCAAATCCAACAATAACCATACACAACCTATTACGTTACCCTTTAAACAACCCAGAGCTGGATACCAGAATGATCATTGGATCTTCATCAGCCTTTTCATCTCGGTGATCTTATATCCATTGTTTATTACCTTAAATACGTTAATCGTATACGTAATCTGCATGAGGTAAGTCTAACCCTTGAAAACTGAAGAGGGGGGGCGTGCGTGTTGGGTTTGCTGAGCGAACATGCACCAGGTTTCAGGCCGGACTGTACCAAAAAAGTTGAAGAGCGGGGGCGATGGGGGGGTCATGGTAAATTCCGGGAGACGACACACAACGGGAGATGGGTCTGAAATACGGGAGACTCCCGGGAAAAACGGGGAGTGTTGGCAGATGTAGGGCCTCGCACACGTAATACACAATTATGTAGTGCGTTAACTTTAAATTAGCTCAAAGGGAATATAACAGAACTTAAAGCGGCTCAAAAAGTATCAACTCTCTTGAACTGAACAAACGACTTGTCCAGCACTCGTTTGAACAGACAGGGCTGTTGACTCAAAAATGAATATTGCTATTCGAACTAAAGTAAAAACACTTTAATATTTAAGCAGGGTAACAAGATCTAGGTATAAGGCATTAGATTCAACAGTATACACAGGCCACTTTCCTTTCAATACAATAGAGACTTTATTGACTACAAGCAAAACTAACAAAAACACATACACACACGCATTCATACTGGTTGCAGACGAGGAATAGAAGGAAAGAAGAGTTTAGGAGAGATGTGATGTAAAACCTCAAGATGCAAAACCTAACCAAGCGAACCAAATAATCAATTCAACCTTTACTGTTTCTTAGACAGGGTTATCTATCATTTCACATGACTAGCAGATCACACACCAGTTCAGCAATGGATCTGGAGATGTACTTGCGTTCCGTAGTGATGTGTGGAAGTCCCTCTGTGGAGCTGGATTCCCACATGAGTTTGTGGTGGTTGGCTGGTCGTTGAAGTGACGTCTCGGAGGCTACTGATGAAGTGAAGTTCAGTAGTTTAAGTTGGAGACAGCCAAACTGATGTCGTGTTGACGGGTTTCTCAACGCAACTTAACTTAACTAGACTCTTGACGGAAAGAAGAGAAAGAAGAGTAAACGGAAGATGGGGAAGTTTGAAGCTGTCCTCATCCCATCTTAATGTCCAAGTCCGGCCGGACTGGGCCTGGAGAAGAGTTGTCCTGGTAGTGGAGCATCTCCACTTCTCAACAGCTGCTTCTGGTGCAACTCTGTTGGACTGGACGACTGTTCTCTGCTCTGCTTGCTCAGACTCTGCTCGCTCCGCTTGCTGCTTAGAGAATGTTTAGGGTGATGGGTTTTAACCACCAATGTTTCCGGCCCCTAATAGAGCTGGATCAATAAGGCATTGTCCGTGGATCTGTGTGACAGTTCCATGTTAGCACATGCAGCTTTGGCGTGACTCACTCACATGAGCCATAGTGCTTAGACATATAGTATTAAGCATACATTTATAATAGGAACATGATACATTTTACATATCTAATCTATAATTAAAAAGGAATGAAAGAAAGGGAAAGGGTTTCACTCATTCATCTCAAATAACATACACATAATGGTACGTTTGTGATAACTCAAAGCATAATGGTTACCCATGATTAATTCATTCTTAACATATACAGGATTCAGGTGTCATACAAGAGCAATAACATGACATTTCATTGAAAGTCTGCTATCATCGTTTTGAGGATGATCTGATGAACTTTAATGTTTGGTTGAGAGTTTATAAAATTCAGAGAGGATTTTGATTCTCTGTTTTGGACCAAAGTCAGTCAATTCTCTGTCTTGCATGGGGGTTGAAAACCCCATTTCCTGAGGTCAAACACAAGTTCTTTGTTAAGAAAAATGTTCTCGTGACCAGTTACCCGTTCGTCTTGAGTTAACTTGATCAGGATAGTGGGTCCGATGACACTTAACTGATGATGAACCAGTCATGAGGGCAATAGCCTCAAGGCATCCGCTTCCTGCTCTGGACTGCAACAGATGTGGCCTGACCTAAAATGGCTCTCGATCAAGGTGATTCTGATCACAGGTGTCAACTCAGTTATTGGTGTCTGCATCGTTAAGTCCTCACAGTCTCGTTCGCACACATGTGAGCGCTTTAATGGACAAACAGGTGTCAAAACGCGGTGTTTAGTGATTATTCATATTAACCCTCATTTGTGTAATAAACAAACGAGTTGAGAATCAAAAGACATGTGAAAAAGAAACCATTAAAGTGACAGCGCGCAATATTCCTGCTGCCACCTGTTTTTATCATTATTAATCAAACAAAAGGACAAAATCCCTCACTGCTCTTGACTGAAGGACTTTTGTAGCTAAAGTGTTTTTCTAACAGTGGAGATTCTTAAAGCACAGTTTGTTTCATATTTTTATTCTATTGTATTTATTTCCCTTTTCTTTGCAGGGAGGAAAATAACTGTATATGCAGTTGAAGTCAGAATTATTAGCCCTCCTGAATTATTAGCGACCCTTTTCCCCCAATATCTGTTTAATGGAAAAAAAAGATTTTTTTCAACCCATTTCTAAACATAATAGATTTATTAACTAATTTGTAATAACAAATTTCTTTTATCTTTGCTATGATGACAGTACATAATATTTTACAAGATATTTTTCAAAATACAACATTCAGATTCAAAGTGCGATTCAAAGGCTTAATTAGGGTAATTAGGCAAGTCATTTTATAACAGTAGTTTCTTCTGCAGACAAAAAATATATTGCTTAAGGGGGCTAATAATATTGACCTTAAAATAGGTTTCAAAATATTTAAACCTGCTTTTATTCTAGCCAAAATAAAACAAATCATACCTTCTGCAGAAGAAAAGATATTATAGGAAATACTGTAAAAAATTCCTGAATCTGTTAAACATTACTTGTGAAATATTTATAAAAAAAACAAAAAAAAACATTTACAGGAGGGCGAATAATTTTGACTTCAATTAATAATCATTTTGAATAATCGTGATTACAATTATGACCAAAATAATCGTGATTATGATTTTTCCCATAATGGAGCAGCCCTAGAACAAGCCACAACATCCCAAATGGGAACACAAGCCAACCTTGGGCCTGTTTCAGAAAGGAGGTTAAGTAAAAACTCAGAGTATTTTAACCCTGAATTGAGAGAAACTCTGGGTTTTCCGTTTCAAAATGGCAGGTTTGTCTAACTCGAGAAAGCAGGGTAAGTCTAGCCTGTTTCTGAAAGAGAGGTAACCTTTACTCAGAGTCAGTTACCATGGTAACTTACTCTGTGAACCTAACCTGGTCGGGAGCAGGTTTTATCCTCTAAACTCTGAGTTTCTGTCGGTCTCCTCCTCTTTTTTAAAGACAACACGGTATTTTTCGCCTTAGATTTAGTCATTCATTTCCTACATTTCAGTCACACAAAGAACAATGGCCTGTCCTTTTTTGGAGGATCCCATAGATGAGGAGGCTGTGTTAATTCGAAGAGAGTTACATTTACGTCGGGCAAGGATTTTGAGACCCAGAGTGGATTTTTTGTCTTTTCCACATACATTTTTGTTTGAGCGGTACCGTTTTTCATTGCAATCGATTACATATATCCATAATCTAATCCGTCCTTACATCAGTAACATCACCCATCGTGGCCGTGCTCTTACATCCGATCAAATACTATGTGCAGCTTTACGTTTCTTTGCTAATGGAAGCTTTCTGTACAATATCGGGGATGCGGAACATATTAGTAAGGCTACTGTATGCAGAGCTGTACGGAAAGTGTGCCTCGCTCTGAAACGCTTTCTGCACATTTTTGTAGTGTTTCCTGGCCACAAACCCCTGGAAGTCATCAAAGAGGAATTTTACAGAGTTGCTGGTTTGTAGCGTTCAAATGTATTTAATATATATATATATATATATATATATATATATATATATATATATATATATATATATATATATATATATATATTTATATTCAGTTAATAACATTTTGCTTCAACCTCTGAAAGTATCCTAATATTTAAAATTACCTGCAGGATTTCCCAATGTGGTTGGATGCATTGATGGCTCACATATACCTATCATTGCACCAACTGAAAATGAGCCAGACTATGTTAACAGAAAGTCAATTCACAGTATTAATGTGCAGGTACATTGAGTTACATGCAGTTTACAATGGTGAAACACCACATAGCAATACTATAGCTCATATATCTTATTCTTTCCACTGTGAAGATCATATGTGATGCTGCACATATTATCACCAATGTTGAGGCCAAGTGGCCTGGCTCTGTTCATGACTCACGAATATATCGTGAGTGTACCCTAAGCAACAGACTGCAAAGTGGTAAGTTAATGTATGCACTACAGACTTGGGCACTTCAATGCAGCACTAAACCAATGTGACTTTTTTTTTCTTTCTTACAGGTGAGATTGATGGCTTTCTGCTGGGGGATAGGGGTTACCCATGCCAGCCTACACTGCTAACCCCTTACCCAGAACCTGAGCAAGGGCCACAGCAGCGCTTTAATGTGGCACACTGTAAAACTAGAGGCAGGGTGGAAATGACTATAGGTCTGTTGAAAGCACGTTTCCAGTGCCTACGTCACCTCAGGGTCACCCCTGAGAGGGCCTGCGACATCATTGTGGCATGTGTAGTTCTCCATAATATTGCAATTTTTAGAGGGGAACAACATCCTGCCCTACACATACAAGACCCAGAGGAAGAGCCCATCCACCCTGCAGATTTCCAGAATGGAAGGGTGGTCCGAGACCTTATATGCCAGAATTCATTCTCTGATTGAATCAGTCATCACAAAAAAAAAAAATTATAAATAAATGAAATAAAGAAATCAACAAGTCACAACAATTTATTTTGTCTTCTTTATTTCCTACAAATTAAAAAGCAACCGTTAAATTTCTATATTCTTTCCAAACTTTATAATCCACTAAATCACAATACACACCTGTAGCTTGTGTTTCAGGATCTCGATTTCCATATCGGTCTTTAGGATCTGACAATCCAAGTATATCATTTCTTTATTTATTTTTTCAATTTGTTTCAATAGATGGAGTCTATATAACTCTTTTACTGGTAACTGAAAATACAGTAGTTTAGGGTTACATTGTGTTGTACATGACTTCCATTAAATTAAACTCTGGCATTTACTGTACATCACTGAACTGTGTTCATCTGTGCAGAAGAAGTAGATGGACCCTCCTCCTCCTCTTCCTCTTCCTGTTCTTCCACACTCTGGAGGGTGGTAATGGGGAAGACAAGAATATATGTTTATACTTGGATATACTTACATTCTATAGCTTATTGGACACAAAAATGTAATTGTAAAGATTGCTTGATGTCTACAGACATAACATTACCTCTATAGGCCTCTCTGTATCCGCAGAAATTGTCTCATCATCCCCTACATCCTAAGAAAATAAGCATTTGGTTGAGCACACTTTATAAAATAACTTAGCTTACTCAATACACAAGAAATTAGGATACTTACAACTGCCTGGGGTTTTGATAAGACAGGAGTTTCCAAAAGGCAGATATTGCCATCACAATCTATTGAGACCAATGAAAAAATAAAAGTGTATATATTATATATATATATATGTGTGTGTGTGTGTGTGTGTGTGTGTGTGTGGAGCCCTCTTACATTTTATGTAGGCACTTGTGTCCTGGGGAGTGACTGGCTCTGATGAACACCCTGCAGGAATTCCCTCAGCCACTGGCCTTCCAGTGTTCAGACTCAGGGCCATCTCCTCAGCATTTGTGAGTGGTGGTGGTGCAGGGCCTCCCCCTGTCTTGCGAGCCTCTGCCTTCTTTCTGTTGGCTAAAGACACGTCAAAAAAAAAAAAAAAAAAAAAAAACCTACATTCATGCCATGCTGAAACCTTACCTGATTGAATTATGTTTTTATATTTCATTTTCAGCTGCTGCCATGTTCTTTTAATACCTGCAGGATTGCACCTACATGAAAATTACAATTTGATTCAATACCATAGTTTTAGGTTTTACCTTTGATTTTACGGCAAAAAAATAAAAAAATAAATAATAATAAATTAGTTTCAATTCATTGACCTGCGACAGGGACATGTACTGTATCAATGGGATTATTACACGTTCTAAAAACAATTTTTTTAGTACTGCTTACATTCTAAATGTCATTATGTTCTACAACTTGATCAATTAAAAATAAAAGACAAACACACACTTTTAAATGTCAATTTTTAAAATGTAATCTTAAACTGATCATTAAGCGAAACATTAAGTGAAGGTTATCTCCATTCTTGTTTTGTCAAATTTGTTGTAGAAACTATGCAGTAGCCTATTTTATGTAATTGTATGCAATTACATCTGAAATAACTTCAAAATTACCCATTTTTCAAGTGAAAAATCAATAAACGTCACACATTACATTACTTATTTGTTATACTTAATATTTAAAAAACTTAAATATTTTACATGTAAACTTACGCATTAACTTGAGCAGCTATGTTTTCCCACGCTAACTGTCTCTGTTTTGCCGATGCAGCTGTGTTGCTTTTTTTTTAAAAATATATGCTCATATTTACTATAGGATTGCATGAGCATGTCAAGTTCAGCAGGTGAAAAAAATGCTGATCTCCTTTTTTCAGATCTTTCCATGGTGACTCATAATATCTACGCTCCATTGATAATGCCTTTTTATAGTTGCGGTGTGCGCGCTTTACTCTGGCTGAATTCGAAACCGCGTACTTCTCTACTATTAGGTATGGAAAAAGCAGTATGCGAGCGATTGAGTATGTTTGAATCCGCAATGTTCAAAAAAGAGTAGGCGAGAATTATCTTAATCCTCGCGAGATTCGGCCGTACGTATACTCAATTTGCCTAGATATGTGCATACTCACCCACAACATAATGGGAGAAAACAGTACGCGAAGAAAGAAGTACGTTTGAAACTTCAGTAATCATAAAAGTGTAGGCGAGAAATCCCCGGATGCCGTACTGCTTCTGGCCAGCTTCCGGAGTATTATCGGATGGTTACTTATCTATCCCAGGATGCCATGGGAAAGCCTTCAGCACGGAGAAGAAGAAGCAGGAGAAGAGGATACGTCATAATATTGAGGAAAAACGGGACGCGGACGCTTTGAAACGTAAGTTACTGGAAAGCAAAGAGACGCTCCCCTGAGTTAAATCGCATGTGTTGAGCTAACGGTAGTGTACAGTGAACTGTAGAGTTACTGACAGTGTAAAGATGCTTTATAGTAACGTTATGTTTGTTTTATTTTGCTCTAAAACATAATTATGTGGGAACTTGAAGCACATAACGTTACGCTTCAAACGTGAATTTACATAAACAAAAGACAATTATTAAATGTCTGACATAAATATATGAGAAGTGTAGCAGATCAGCAAATGACAACATTAAACAGACACCTGAGTGAGTGATGTGTTTGTGCTGATGTAGCATTCACTGCTGTATAATATTAATAAACCTAAATAAAACCATAATTCATTTGTTTTATCTGTTCATTTGTATAGGTGATAATGAGAAATTTATTTATTTTTTATTTTCGAACACAAAATGACATTAGTCTGTTAAAATGACTTCTTTATTTTGTATGATCTAAAATATCCTCAGGTGCCCTGTGCATTGAGGATGAAGAAGCGCAGCAGTGTGCTGGAGATGATGAAGGAGATGATGTTGGAGATGCTGTAGTGCTTTGGACAAAACCCTGACAGATGTTGCTGTGGTCTCTTCTTCTTTAGAATAGGTTTCTCAGGCATGGACAGCTTCATGTCTTAACCCCGTTTTAGTCTGACTGCAGCAGTGATGATGCTGATGATGATGACGAACACAAATGAACACCTGCTGATCATCTGCAGAACTGGCCCCGCTGTGTGGAGATGCAGCAGAACATGCGGTTCTACATGATTCTAGAACAAGTTTGAATAAAGCTTTGTTTCATGTGTTGTGGACTTATTTGTCTTAGTTATTTTTATTCATTCTTTTAATCATATATTAATGTTTCCTTTTATGGTCAATAAATGAAATAATAATTTTTCAATAATATATACATTATTTCATATTTTGACAGAAAATGAAGATGTACTCACTTTGCTACATTTGACTAGTGACTTAATGCATAGCTGTGGCATATAAAACAAATGTTAATTTGTATTTTGCTTCATTTATATATATGATTTGTTTGATTTATATAGATGTCCTTCATTATTGAAATTAAAAATATATATTTTAAGGTATAGAATAAATTAAAATGTTAATTCCCTGCTTCAAATTGTGGTCATGTAAAACAAGCAGACTAAAGCACTACTGTACACAAAGATGAACATCACTCTTGGATGGCCTACAGTAAGTAACAGCACACTATTGATGCCAATATAATAAAATATTACAATAATTCTCCATATCTTCTGGTATATGAAGAGTTACTTATTTATATTATTATTATAAGATTGTTATAATTATTATTAATAAAGAACTTATAATTTATACAGGCTCTGAATAACATGGTTGTATCATTTAAAATTAACAAAAATGACGTAAATGTATTGGGGTTCTTGTATTATGAGATTATATGCACACAAATGCACAATGAGAAGGTTATATATCTGCGTTGAATAATCAAACAAGTCAGCAAAACAAACGCGATTTAAGCAGGTTACTTGTGGATGAAAAATGTTATAAAAACAATAAAGACAACAACAAATTCATGTGAAATTTTTAAAAAATAAAAATATTAATTTAAATTAGGATTCATTCGACCTGCAATTTCTTTAAAGTTGTTGCGCTTCTAACATCAGTCACATGATAACGTAAACATGGCGGATGAGGTACGATCCTATTCATACTTAACGAGATTTGGCTGTTGAGTGCCTACTCTTTTAGTCCTCGTTAAGTAAGTACTTATTGAAATTGAGTACCTACTCATTGAGTATGCGGTTTCGAACGCAGCCTCTGAGTTGGTCTACTCAAAGTTGATTGACCCAACTCAGATCAGCTGTTCTGAAACGAGTTTTTAATCTCTGGGTTAATCAACTCAGAGTTCAAGTTTAAACTCCGAGTTGATTGAACCTCCTTACTGAAACAGGCCCCTTGACTGGAAGGCACGAATCTCTGTGCTCTTTACAGAGTTTGACCTGTCATGGTCGACATGTTCAGAGGTATCTTGTAGCAGGCTAACTTGTGTAGACAAAAACTTTAGGCTAAATGTAATGAAAGTTAATAACAGTTGTTGTTGTTGTTTTTTTTTTACAAAGGGAACAGCCAGGGGCCTGTTTCAGTAAGGAGGTTCAA
Organism: Danio kyathit; assembly: GCA_903798195.1. NCBI lineage: Eukaryota > Metazoa > Chordata > Actinopteri > Cypriniformes > Danionidae > Danio > Danio kyathit. Next base: position 53,983,792 of record LR812526.1, read on the forward strand.
CCAACTCAAAGTTTAAACTTGAACTCTTGAGTTTTTAATCTCTCGGTAAATCAACTCAGAGTTTTCGGTTTCAGAATAGCTGATCTGAGTTGGGTCAATCAACTTTGAGTAGACCAACTCAGAGTTAAGTGCACACACTGCAACTATAAAAAAAGGCATTATCAATGGAGTGCAGATATTACGAGTTCTCCAGCTGAACTTGATGTGCTCATGCAAAGTTATTGCAAATATGACCATATATTTAAAAAAGCAACACCACTGCATCAGTGAAACAGAGACAGTTAGCATGGGAAAACAAAGCTGCTCAAGTTAATGCGCAAGTTTACATTTAAAGTATTTAAATAAGCATAATAAAATCAGTAATGTAATGTGTGACGTTTATTAAATTTTTACTTGAAAAAGTGGGGAATTGGCCGTAATTTTGAAGTTATTTCAGATCAGATGTAATTGCATTAAATTACATAAAATATGTTAGTGCATTTCTACAACAAATTTGACAAAACAAGAATGCAGATAACCTTAGCTTAATGTTTAGTGGAAATGTTTAATTTAAGGTTCCCACTTTTACACACTAGTGATGGGAAGTTCGGATCATTTTAGTGACTTCTTTAATAAGAAGACTTTAATAAGACTTTTTAATAAATAAAAACAACTAAGCTTTAAATAACACGTTTGTGCCATAAAAGCTTTATATCAAATAGGGCAACTATGCCCAACAGATTTTTTTTATGAAACAGCAATTTAAGTGAAAAATAAATTCAAATAAAAACTACAAAAGCCACAGAGCCTAATGAGCTTAACTAATTGACTAGAATATTAAAACAACGGTGCACAACAAGCTTGGCTTTTTTGAGTAATTAGAATTAAATAAGCTTTGAAACAACACTCTGTGGCTTTACTTGTTGGACTTGGCTTAAGGCATGTTAGCATTCAAAAACACAAGCCAAACTTTCGATAGGCTGAGTCTGTTTCTTCTTTCAGATGATTTGAAGTGCTTCTTTTGTCATTACTTGTTGGTCGCAGTATAAAAGTTCTGCTAAATAAGTAAATGTAAATGCAATCTTTTTACAAATATTAGACTAATACATAAAGTCTGAATAGAAAAACATTATTAAACAAAAAATGGGGTACAAATGAACAAATTACAAGTCACTTGTAATTGTAGAATTTGATTAATTTATCATATAGCCTAGCTTAGCGTTTGTTTTCTGATAGCAAGGCAGTGAATAGACCTTTTAAAAGCATGGGTCCATTATTTGTAAAATAACAAAAAATAAAACCACATATCCACCAGAAAAAGTAACAACAACTTAGTGACAATAGGACAGACCTTTTTTTATTTTTAAGAAAATGCTTTTTAGGTATACATTGTTTGATGATTTTATGAAAAGTCTAAAATATGATCCATGATGCAACAAAAATGTAGTTTTACATAAGTATTACTGACTGAGGTTTTCGTTGCAGTGTACAGTGGAGCTACAGTTTAAGATCAGAAACGCACATAATAATAATAATAATAATAATAGTAATAATAATAATATATATAATATAATATAATATGTAATTAGGATGCACCTGTCTCTAAAGAGGATTTGAAACCATTTACTAATTTCTACACACAATTCTGCTGTAATGTCAAGTCAAGTAAGAAAGACTAATGACTCAAACCCGATAGAGGACTCGAGTCATGAACGGATCAAATCTGTTTCCGGCTCTAAACGCATATGATTAGCTTGCCTTTCAGTGATGAACGAATGACTCAAACTCGATAGAGGACTCGAGTCATGAACGGATCAAATCTCTTTCCGGCTCTAAACGCAAATGATTGGCTTATGCCTTTCCGTGATGAACGACTCAAAAGACTTGAAAAATGAACGATACCTGCACAAATATGCGCACGCGCGGATGAACGAATCACTCCCTGAGAGGACTCGTAGTTCCCGAGTCATATTGAAGATTCGTTCAAAATGAACGAATCGTTCAAGAACGACCCATCACTATTACACACGTTGATCAGTTTTAATAGATTTAAAAGTGCACTTGTGTGTCTGCCTTTTTATTGTTTGAGTGGTAGAGGTTGAGATGACATTTACAATGAAAGCAGAACTAAAAAAAATAGTTTTTAGAAGGAGTAATAATCCCATTAATCTAGTTAGTAATGTTACATGTGCCTGTGGAAGGTCAGTGAATTTAAGCTAATTAATTATTAAAAAAGGACAAGCTATTCTCGTACGTAAAGAAAAAAAATGTGAATTAAATGTATGCGCAAAACTGCAATATCGCATAAAAGATGTGCGAGTAAAGCAGCATTTCCATCCAACGAATCAAAGAGAACAAAATTGTCACTTCCTCATTAACTGGCGCCATATATCAACAGTAAAAACACAATTTACTGCAGTAGAAGAAGCTGCGTGAACTTGTTCTTAATTTAATTAATGACTTGCGCCTCAGAAGACAATGCCGACACACAATGAACGCGTGGTGGCGTTTAAAACGCGCATGAATGTGGAGAACAGACGCTCTTGACACGCTGCAGACTCTCTGGAGGTAATTAAAAATATAATAATACTGAAACGGTTAAGGCGTTTTAGAACACCAAAACAACATTTGATGTTTTACAATGTGCTCAGCCGGCTGGTTTATCCATTCCCACACATCTTTATCATCATATGATGTCTTATAACAAACCTTTTTTAATGCGTATACTGGAATTTGTTCAGTAAAAATATTTCTATTGTTTCTATCGCATCTTTGCTTATCGAATAAAAAGTTTATCCTACTCAGTTATGCGCATATGTTTTTTATGCCTATATTCAAAAGTTATGCGCATCTTGGCATTTCCATCAACCGATTTTTTTATGCGCATATCCAAAATGCACATAAAATAGGTGGGTGGAAACGTAAGGCTAAGCGGAGAAATACTGCTTCGTCTTTTAAAAAAGGGGATGAGACCAGCAGAAACTAGAGTTTAGAGAATAAAACCTGCTCCTGACCAGGTTAGGTTCAGAGTAAGTTACCACGGTAACTGACTCTTGAGTTAAAGTTACCTCTCTTTCAGAAACAGGCTTGACTTACCCTGCTTTCTCGAGTTTGACAAACCTGCCATTTTGAAACGGAAAACCCAGAGTTTCTCTCATTTCAGGGTTAAAACACTTTTCACTTAACCTCCTTTCTGAAACAGGCCCCAGGTCTCTACTACAGCAATCATAATCAAGTTATGCAGTTATATAGGTGTTCAAATAAATAGCAGATTATTGTTAAAAAAAAGTGAATAAAGTGAAATTATTTTTAATCAGTATGTTATTTCCATTTTTCAAACATAATGGAAAGATTAGACATTCAATTCCAAGGCAAAAATTTTTTTAATACTTTAAGTCTGCATTATATTAAGTCTTTTTTTTTTTTACAGTAAGTGAAGAAAATTAATATTTATCTTAAGAAAAAATATAGCAGTATTGCAAATTTTTTCTTTTCTCTTCAGCCACAAACATTGACATACACTTAAAACATTTTAAAGATTTAACTGATGATAAAATCTGATAATGATCTGATAAACATCCGACTAAAACAATGAATATGCACCAAAATATTACTTCAGTAATTTAAAGTTAAGTTTTATCTTTGTGAAGTTTATCCATAAACTAATTTCGAGAGGATCACGTGCTTATGATTTACCACAGCTGGTCTCGCATTAACTAATCATGATCTCCCAATCAGATGATTCCCTATTCACTATAAATAACCGCAGATTCAGTACACAGTTATCTTCGTATGGAAGATTGCTCTGCTTGCGCACCAGCAAACTTTATATATCTCGCTTCAAACGAACAACAACAACAACAACAACAACAACTTATATTCTCCTATTTATCACCAGCATTACCATCATCACATCTATCATATTTTCATCTACTCATCAGCATCCTCTTCAAAACAAAGACAACATGAATAACGAAACCAACAACCAGCAAGGAAATAATCAACCGAATAACAGCCCGCATGTTAACCCCATTGTCCTCGACTCTCCTTCAGCAGTACAACTTGTCTCTTCACCGCCCGGCTCCCAACTCGAGCCCGAGGCTGCCACGAGAGGCCGGCGTATCACCCGCTCCACCGCTATCAGACTTCTCCGTAACAGATCATCAGCTCAATCTAACCCAAGACAACAAAATTCTTCACCTACCTCATCATATGTCTCCGCCACCTCCTCCGTCCATCCGCCCAAAAGAATCACCGTAATGGAAATAAGGAAAATGCTCGCCGACCTCGGAATCCATCCTCCCAGATCTCTCAACAAACCGGAACTCCTCAAACTTTACAAAAACGCAACATCGGACTCCCATCCTTCCACAAGCCCTCCCGCAAGACCATCTGCTCAAAGAAATACTCCACGCTTCACTCCATATTCTCAGATTTCCTAGCTTCAAGGAAAAAGGAAATCTAAACAAAAACACACAGCCGGCCACTCCCCCGCAAGACCACAGGAAACCCGGCCGCCTCTGATGACGTCACTAACTCCTCCACAACAAGACTCCATTCAGGACAACCCCTCTCCCTCAAACCTTCTCCACCCACTTTTCTTGGCCTCCAGCCCCCTCCAGCACTCTTACCAGCCCTCATTTCCCTTCTACTTCCAATGCTCAATTTAATTATCTTATTTCTGCTCCTTCTGTAGCCCCCCTCCCCAACCCCCCCAAACCAAACCTTTTCTTCTCTTCCCCAAACTTCTGCTTTTGCCCCCCCCCCCCCTCCCTCCAATCTGCCTTTATCCTCCCAAACTCCTCCAGTTAATATTCCACCTTTTTCTTCTTCACTTCCCACTGCTCACACCAGCTCTAACCCCGCCTATGCCCTTCCCCTCCCCGCACCAGTTTCCTCTGCACGCCCCCCATTCAGCCTGTCATCTGCCACGCCTCTCCCTCCGCCAAACAATGCTCTAGCCTTGGAACCTACACCCATCTCCAACTCTGCTCGCAACCGACATTGATCTTATTTCACTCCTTTCACCTATTGTACCTCCCGCGGCAGAACGCCAGGTCGATTGCGGCAATTTCTCTGTATTCCTCAAACATTCAGTCAGTTACCAGTTCCGTATTCTTACCCTAGCCGAATTTTCCATAGCCTTCACCAGATTCACAGATATTATATGCTCCGTATTCCCCCATAGGAGGCGTGAATTAAATGATTATATGGCCATTATCGCAGAGCTCGCGCTCTCCTATGGGGGCACCCACTTTTACACTTACCACAAGTTATTTTCCGCCAAATGTGCCTTAAGAGTAACCCAGTGGAACCAGTGCCCATAATAGGGGGCTTTGGACACTGAGCTCCACAACAGGGTATTTTTAGGATGCCGCAATGTGACCTGTGCGGTCTGCCGCTCCAGTCTGCACTCCACTACCTCCTGTCCTCTGATTTCCCCTCCTTCTGATTTAGCTCAACCTCCTATCAAATCCACCAGCTACGTTCCTCGCCCTCCTAGCCACAATATTCCTTCTCTTTTCTCAGCTCCTTTAACACCCCCCCCCCCCCCCCCCCCCCCCCCCCCCACCCCCCCCCCCCCCCCCCCCCCCGCCCTAGCCGCGACATTTGCCAGAATTTCAACCTCAGCAGATGTCAAAGAATGCCCTGTAGATATCTTCACCTGTGCTCCTATTGCGGCGGCGCACATGCCAAAATAATCTGCCAAGTGCTTAGAGCTAACAATAAAAAAATCAAAAAATTACCTGTCGACTCCTGTGAATGTTCCTAATCTTGCTCTTGAACTAAGTTCTCACCCTGATACTAACTTTTCTGGTTTTCTCATTTCAGGTCTAATCCACGGATTCCACCCAGGCATCTCAGCTCTCCCTTCACTTAATCTCTTCTGTCCTAATCTGCAGTCAACTATTACCAAACCTGAAACTGTCGATTATCTTATTAAAAAAGAAATCGATAATAAGTTCATGATCGGACCATTCATAGCCCCTCCATTCAGCGTTTCGCGCATTAGCCCCATAGGTGTCGCTACTCGAAAATTCTCAAGCAAAAAACGCCTTATTGTCGACCTTTCGTCCCCGCACAATACTTTTTTCCTAGCATTAACAGTACAATTCCTTTGGACGAATATTCGCTTAACTACCACAATAACGAGCAAGCCATGTATCTCATTAAGTTAGCAGGTCGCAACGCCTGGCTAGCCAAGGTAGATATTTCCTCCGCCTTCAAAATCATGCCGATCCACCCGGATTTCTGGCACCTGTTTGGTATACATTGGCGTAACCAATTCTATTTTGCAGTCCGACTAACTTTCGGATGCAAAAGCAGCCCAAAAATATTCGAAGCTTCATAAGCTTTATGCTGGATTCTGTCTAACAATTACGGAATCCCACACTTCATGCACCTTCTAGACGGTTTCCTAATAGTTTCTCCCCCGTCATCACCTCCGGCCAAACACCTAGCGATCACCCAACAGGTTTTCGCCAACCTAGGAATTCCTCTCGCAGAAGAGAAAACTTCTGGACCCAGTACTTCAATCGAATTTCTGGGCATTAACCTAGACTCGCATAAATTCCAAGCATCCCTTCCCAAAGAGAAAATTGACCGAATCATTTCTCTATCCCAAATATTTCTAGAGAAACAGACATGCACAAAATGAGAACTCCTATCCATTCTCGGCCATCTAAATTTCGCCATGCGCATCATTCCCCAAGGCCGCTCATTTATTACCCACCTCCTCTACCTATCCACCACAGTCAATGGTCTAGAAGAAGTAATCCTTCTCTCTAAACCCAGTCCAATGAACTCAGCTTATGGATCTCTTTCCTTAAGCAATAAAACGGCCGTTCCTTTTTCTACAGCGACTTGTTAGCATCCCCCATAGATATTAATCTATACACAGACGCTGCCCCATCAGTTGGTTTCGGAGGTTTCTATAAAGGTCATTGGTTCGCCTCTACATGGCCACCTCAATTGAATTCCATTCCAAAAAACCAACGTTCTTCGGCCCTATTCGAACTTTACCCAATAGTAGCGGCCGCCATAATGTGGGGAGACGATTGGTCCACATCTAGCATTATCGTTCACTGCGACAATGAAGCTACTGTACATTGCATTAATAAAGGCCGTTCCCACTCCCCATCAATAATGCCGCTCCTAAGACGCCTCATCTGGATATCTGCTAAAAAACAATTTATCATGACTGCTGAATATGTTCCTGGCTGTAAAAATCTAATTGCTGACTCTCTTTCTCGTTTCTCTTTCCAGAAATTCTGGCTGCTAGCCCCGGAGGCGGACCCTCACCCAACGCCGGTTCCTCCATATTCAGAAATGATATTTCCATAAACCACCCTCTTTATAAAATCCAACAAACCTCCCGTAGTCTCATTCTACAAGCAGTAGCTCCCAGAACCCTCAATTCCTACCTCACAGCATGGAACACATTCAAACAATTTCATACCCTCCATAAAGTCCATTTCCCCGATTTCTCCCTCCTCTCAATCACTTCCTTCATATCACATCTCCACACTACAAAACACATACAAGCTAGTGCCATTAAGAGCTATCTCAGCGGGATCCAATTTTTTCACAAATTAATTCACGGGTCCCCTTCTAACACTATCACAAATTCGCAAACCTCCCTTCTTGTTAAAGGCATCCAAAGAGCCCACCCCGCCACTCCCGATTCTAGACAACCCATCACTTTGAAAATCCTTTCTTCATGCATTCACACGCTACGCAAAGGCTACAGTTCCTTCCACACAGCACGCACCTTAGACGCCATGTTCACTTTAGCCTTTTTCGGCTTCCTCAGATGCTCAGAATTAACAGTTACATCCAAATTTAACCCTTTACTCCACCCCACCATCTCAGATCTAACCTTGCAAGATAAGGAGACCATTTCTTTCCTTATCAAGCAAAGCAAAACAGATCAATTCCATAAAGGGCACTTTATCTACACCTTTGATATGTTTTCCCCCACCCACCCATTCCAAACCCTTCTAGCTTATCTAAATCTAAGAAGATTCCAAGAGGCTAATCCACTAGCCCCTCTCTTTACTGATGACGCTAACCATCCAGTATCTCGGTTCTGGTTTCAAAAGCACCTTAAAGAAGTCCTTCGCCTCTCCGGCTTCTCCCCAGAGCCCTTTTCCAGCCACTCATTTAGGATTGGCGCAGCCACCACAGCAGCCTCTAACGGGCTCTCCCAACATCAGATCCAGACCCTCGGTCGCTGGTCCTCGGAAGCTTTTAAATCCTACATCCGCCTAAATAAAGCACACCTCAAAGAAGCACAACGGGCTCTAATTAACCACCAAGCCCCTCCACACCCGGCCCTTGCTCCCGCAGGAGCCAGTTAGAGTCTAGACTATCACAAGAGTCTCTTCCCAGCCTCCTCATGCAGAAGTCCACTACCCCCACCCTGACCTCCGCAAATCTATCCAAAAGCCTGACATTTTGTATGCACATTGGCGTGTGTGTGTGTGTATGTATGTGTGTATGCATAGGTATGTGTACATAGGGACGTGCATGTACATGCGTATGGGTGTATGCATGTATTAATATATATATATATATATATATATATATATATATATATATATATATATATATATATATATGTGTTGTAGTAACTCAGCCATGTTCCTAAGCGTAGTTAAATATTTGCGTCTCCTTCTTAATTAAGTATCGCCCGAAGCTTAATTCCAATACACACTCTTCTTCCCCTTTTAAAACAAAGAACGTGTTGTAACCCAGTTAAAAATTAATGGCCTATCCTGCTCATTTGGGCCATCTGCCGCTCACATGACTGTGATAGCTGAATTCCAAAACCAATGGAAGAAAGACTTATCTGTCTGTCTCGGGTTTGAGAGTCACCCGCTTTTTTTCCTGCCCGGAGGAGAAGAACCCAGTATTATCCTCTGAACAAAGGCTCAAGCAATTTTCAGGCATTTTACATGTAAAAGTGTGTTTTTGCTTTAATGTTTTATTGCTAATAGTGTTATATGTTTTACTATGCATGTAAGCAAGTGTTTTTACCCTATGGTTGCATGTAATTAAAAAAATGCAGCGTGTGGCATGGATGTAATTAACTGTATTTGATAAAGGCCCTTCGTGTTTGATGTCGAACTACAGATCTCAGAACTCAGGAACCATTGATGGAAATGATAGAACTGTATCTGCAAACAGTAGTTAATTACAGAGTTTCATTGAGTTTTTGATAACAGTAAACTAAGTTTTATCATTAACGCGTGAGTACGGATGCCCCTCCCTGGGCGTGAACAACCAGGGAGAAAAGTGGTATGGCCTCGCTCAGGAGCCACGTTTATTGGGCGATCATGGAGTAGGCTGGCTTAAGTCCTGCCCACTATAAAACCCGCAACCTGCAAAACTTTATGGCTTTCGCTTGTTTTCAAGAGGGGTTTCTACGCACAAACTTTGCGTTGCACGCTTCCCGCCTTTACAACACGCTGCCGGACACCGCTCTCGGAAGAATCCCCCCGTAAGACCTGCGTCTGTCCTCCGTAACGTCACCACGGCAACGAGACCGTTCACAGGAGCCCACGCCGCTTCTGTGTACGTCGCAACTCGCATGAACTCAGTCTGACCCTGTCCTGCTCGTATAACTGCTTTCCCGTGAACACGCGGACGCCGTCTCATCAAGCAGCACGGTCAGTCATTCAACTTCTCTGAACTTTGATTTCCTAAGTCATTCAAGGATCGAGCCGCTGGAGGAATTCCCTCTTAGCAAACTTCCTGCTTGCTGACGACAAACTATCTGTCACCGGGACAACGAGTCCCACGCTCCCGAAGACGAAGGAAAATCCCTCTCCAACAAAAGACATCCTCAACGACGTCAACACACGGCAACCAATCGGCTGCGCCGGAGTTCCCTTCAACCAGCTGACGAGTGGAACTGGTCATCTAACGCAAGTAAACACAAACCAAACTTTCATTCCTGGCTGACGCTGGTGTTAATTAAGTTTAACAGTAAATCCTAGTCAGATTCTCTGCTTGGTGGTTCTCTAAGGTTGCTAAGAACTTATCACGTGCGAGACGTTTGGGACTCTTAGTTGGTCATTCTCAGTCATTCAACTCATTCCAGAACTGTGTGTGTGTGCATCTTTGTGTTTGTTTGTTTTACATTAGAGTAGTTTACTGTGTGTGTAGCTTAATAAACTTTCATTTCATGTTTCATTTTAAGATCCTTGTAGGAGTTTTATGTGTTTTTAAGTTACTGCCTCAGCTATATGGTCTTGCTACCTTGCTTGTGAAACTCTGGTTATGTTGTTATTTTGGCCAAGTAATAATATAACATAGATTTACTAAAGATAAAGTTACATTGCTTACTTCTATTAGGGTGGACCAATAGATGACGTAAGCGTGGTAACCTAATTTTGACTGTGAGCCAGTCGTGTGGATTTGTTGATTCAATCCCCGAGAATTAATATAAATTAATTCGAATTTATGAGCTAATTCTTAAAATACCGGACATATTAGATGGTCCAGGCATTACACCGCTTTCTTTCTCCCATCTTTTTTTAATGTACAGAGATGAATCCCCTTGTAGGTCCATTAGTGATTTATATAATTTAGTTATAGGTTTTGACATTGGTTCAGCCATATAAGCTGAGGAGAATCGTTTAACTAGAGCACTCTTATTCATATCACCATCAGTGTCTTTTTTAATGTTTTGATAGAAATGTTGCCGGAGCTAAAAATATCTAAAGAAGTCTTTGGAGTCTAAATTAAATTTTTCTTTTATTGAATTAAAATCTAATAAATGTCTGTTATCCATAATTGAAGAATAATTTGTTACCCCTTTCCTAGCCCATATTTTAAAACGCATATCTAAAGTATTTGGTTTAAAGTCTGAGTCATATGAAACCCACTTCAAAACCTTTATATGGTTTGTTAGATTATTCAAGTCTTACCCCCGGTTTCACAAACAAGGTTTAATGCTAGTCTTGGATTAAATTGCATGTTTGAGCTATCTCAACTGAAAATAACTTGCAGTGAGATGTCTTAAAATATGGCAGGGTCAATTTTTGTCTCCAGGTGCACACCAGTAATGTATTTTTCTAAGGCCGTTTTTATAAATGTGGCTTAAATAGCCTAATTTTACTAAGGTCTAGTCCTGGCTTAAGCTAAACCCGGTTTGTGAAACTGGGCCTTAATGAATTAAGGTTAAAAAATTAAGGTTTCCTTAATGCATTGTTTTTTTGCTTTATTAAGTTTTGATCCACAATAGTTGCTTGGGTAGGAAATTCGTCACACTTACCAATCTCTATGTCCTTCCATCTTGCTTGATATTCTGGATTGCACCAACAGAATATCCATCTCAGTTGTGCTGCCCAGAAATATTTTTGCAAACACGGAAGGGCCACACCTCCTTCTTCTTTACTCAATTGCAGGGTTTTAAACTTTACCCTTGGTTTCTTGCCCTGCCGTATAAATCTGGATATCAGTTTATCCCATTCTGAAAGTTGTTTTTTAGCGAGGGGAACAGGTAAGGATTGAAATAAATAAAGCAGTCTTGGAAGTATGTTTTGTTTGATTGAGTCTATTCTAGATTTCATGTTGAAAAACGGTAGAAGATTCCATCTTGCGATGTCTAATTTTATTATCTTATTAATGGGACCATAATTAAGAATTTCTAAATTGGTCATGTCCTTGGGGATATTTATTCCTAAATATTTAATACATTTAGAATTCCATTTTATAGGATAATCTTTTTTAATATCGTCTGGGGGGGATATAATTAAAGGTTAATACTTGTGTATTACTAATATTCAGATTAAATCCTGACATAGACCCATAGGTAAGTAATACGTTCCATAATTGAACTAATGATTCATTTGGGTCCCTCAGATAAGTTAAGATATCATCAGCAAATAATGCTATTTTATGTATATCATCTTCAATGTTAATACCTTTTTATTTTTGTATTTGCCTCTGTGCCAGGGGTTCAATAACAATGCAAAAAGAAAAGGGGACAGAGGGCACCCCTGTCTCGTGCCCCTCTCCAGTGTAATGGTCTCTGAAAGATTACCATTCATTTTGATTCTTGCAGTGGGACAAGAATATATTTTTTGGAAAACCCTGATAAATTTTTCATGGAAATTAAAGTGTGTGAGGATACATTTAAGAAAAGACCAATTAACTGAATCAAAGGCTTTTTCTGCGTCAAGACTTAAGAGGACAGCTGGTACCTTAGAGTCATGGATATGACTGATGATTTGGAGAGTTCGTCTAACATTGTCTTGTGTTTGCCTACCGCGAATAAATCCAGTTTGATCACAGTTAATTAATTTTAGCTAGGACTGAGACAAAGAGTTTATAATCTATATTTAGTACTGAAATAGGTCTGTAAGATGCACATTCTTCTTTATTTTTTCCTTCTTTTGGGATTACCGAAATAGTAGCTTCTCGCCACGAGGGCGGTAATTCTCCTCCATTTAAAACATGATTAAAAGCTGGCAACAGAATGGGAACTAGATGTTGTCTAAGCATCTTGTACCATTCAGAGGAGAATCCATCTGGACCAGGTGACTTGTTTGTTTTAAGCTTAGATATCGCTTTATTTATTTCCTCTTCTGTTATATCTGCGGATAGTTCAACATTGCAGTTGTTGCTAATTAAAGGTAGATTTAGAGAAGTAAGAAAAGAGTAAATTTTTTCATGATCTACTTTTTGTTGTTGGGTATACAGTTTTTATAATAATTTTCAAACACTCTCTGGATATCTTCTGATTTCTGAAATAGCTGATTAGATATAAGGTCTTGTATTTTCTGTATTGTTGTGTCGGCCTGTTGCTTGCGTAACTTTCTAGCCAATAACTTCATTGCTTTGCCACCCGACTCATAATATTTTTGTTTTAAGAACATAAGTTTTTTCTCTATTTCCTGGGTATAAAGGTAATCTAACTCTGTTTTAATTTTCTTAATTTCCTGGTGCAGATTTTTGTTAGGGCCTTTCTTATTTTCCGTTTCTAATCTATTTAAATTTTTGGTAAGTGTGTTAAGCTTTTCAAGCCTAGATTTCTTTAGTTGGGATGAAGTAGCAATGAGCTTACCCCTAAGAACAGCTTTGCATGCATCCCATAATATAGTTGGGGAGACTAATCCGTTATCATTCTGCTCAATATATTGTTTTATTTCAACTACAATTTGTTCCCTAATAGCATTATTGTTCAGTATGCCAGAGGTTAATCTCCAGAGAGTGTTTTTTGGTTTATTTTTCAAATTTAGGTATGGTGATATTAAGGCGTGATCAGATATATCAATTAATCCTATGTTACAATTTTTAATTCTAAATTTGCCTTTTTCAAATACAAGAAAATAATCAATTCTTGATTAGGATGCATGTGGATGTGAGTAAAATGTATAATCTTTTTGTCCTGGATGAAAGTATCTCCATACATCAATCAAACCCATTTCTTTTAACATTGTGTTTATTTGTTTTCTTAAGGGGTTCGCTAGCTGGGTGGAACAATGTGTGGAGTCTAATTTAGGGTCTAATAAAACATTTAAATCTCCACCGCAAACAAGGATACCTTGTGATTCCGATGCTAATAGATCTATCAAAGTCTTAAAAAAGAGCATTTACTACCTGTAGGAGCGTATACATTAAGAATAGTGACAAGGGAGCCCTCTACTCTGCCTTTAATCATTTTGTATCTTCCCTCTCTGTCCCTTATTTCAGCAAGATGTTCGTAAGCAATCTTGTTAGAAATTAAGACTGCAACCCCTCTCCTATGTCCAGATCCATATGAGGATGAGAAAATGCATTTAAACCTCACTCGATTTAATTTGTTGTGCTCTGCTACATTGAGATGGGTTTCTTGATGTAAAACAATTTCAATTTTCTCTTTTAAGTTTAGTCAAAATCTTGCTTCTTTTTACAGGATTAAGTGAGCCATTACCATTGTATGATGCTACCTTTATGCAACTGTGCATTTTCTGGTTGATTCACATATTTCCAGATATTTTTGATCTCCTGTTCTTAAGCTCATGTGACAATGATCAGTTAACGCCCCCTTCTGAAATAGTTGTGAACATGAACTCAACGAAGAACAAAGAACAGACTGAACTTTGAACAGAAAGAAAGTCAATGTAAATGAAAAGAGAAACACGACTTCCAAGTATGAGGTCGGAACATATCGACCCTAAAGTGAGCAAAGATGATAAATGTGCTCCATGGGAGAAGCCTCTTGTACTTGCCTCGTACTAAGGGCCCATGCACAAGTCATTTAGACTTAGTAAAGGTTCGTCTTTTCTTCGTAGCAATTTGCACTTAAAAATAGTCTAGTATTTTTCGAATCGGGAAGAAAAATATAAAATACAAAGTAAAAAAGTAACAAATGACAACAAAAGCGTCCAATTTAAAAAAGGACAAGAGTACCTTCAAGTATAATCCTTAAAAAGGACATTTTCAAACCTTAATCGACTATTTGAGGACACCTAAATGCAAGGAGTTTTTCTTTATACAGATATGGCTACTAAGAACGCGCGTTTCTTCCTGCGCAGTACTGCAGTTTGTGATTCGTAGTCACGCGGCGTACCGCAGCTGTAAAGGCCACATTTTCATTTTCAAAAAAAAAATTTCTGTGCTTTACGCAATAGCCACCAGGTGGCGCAAGGAACAACCGCTTTTCCATTGACTTACAGTAGTTGTCATGGGTGCATGGACACTATTTGTATACAAGAGCGCTCGATTCAGCTCCCTCAATGCCTCCAGCGGCTGGGATTCTTTATTTATTTATTTTGGAGAACAAACCCGGTTTGGCTAATCGGGAGGACCGGGAGAATTCCCGGAGGGCCTGTGTCCATAGCTGTTGCAGGTGTGTAAAACATTAGTTATTCAAAATGCACTGTTATCACAGTACTGTTGTGGTCTAGTGGTCAGCACGTTGCATTATTACACCGCCAGCCCAAGTTCGATCCTCAACAGGATAATTATTTTTTTTGTTAGGCTAAGACATGTAATACTGTTTGGGTTACTTATATAGGTGTACATATTTTATTTTTATTTTTTGTATAACCACCGTTACGAAGGACTGCATATCTATAAAGAAATTTGCACAGAATAAATATAGAGATATTGCCGGAAAGTACATTGTGATGTTTTAAAGAATAGTGTTGGAGATTTAGCTCCCCTTTAATGTTCTCATATTTATGAAAAACATTTGAAGTTCTAAAGTAGCTGTTTCCTTGAAAAAAACGTGAAAGTGTCATTAAAAACTGAATTATTTTAATATAGTCAGTCGTGAACTGAAATGGTGTTTTGATGCATGTGTGTGTGTGTGTGTGACCGGGTGAAAGAGCGCTCGCTTCACAGCTCTTGATGCATATTAAATGCATAATAAAACATTTTTGTATGGATTTTTCGATCCTTTGCAAAAAGAAAATTAAAAATGGCTATGACTAATTTTTTTATAGCTTATGTTTGTTTTATTTGGTTTATTTATATTTTGTTATATCCGATTTTTGTATGCTTTTCTCAACACATATTTTATCTACATCTTTATGACGCTGTTAGCTAAAATGACATAAAACAACAGTTTTTATGTCGTTCTGTTGTATTCATATTTTGTATTATCTCCAAATTAATAAATGAATAAATACATAAACAAGCGTCATTACTCTTAAATAGACACTCCAAAATCAGCATTTTTTCCCCCTCGCAGGGGTCCCAAGTGCGCACGGGCCCCTGGGTCTGAAATATATATATATAATTAAATTCGGGTTTTTGTTGGAAGGTCCGTATATCAAGGCAGCACCTTGCTGTCCTTTTTGCTGTCCTTACGAAGAACTTAAAGTGCCTGTCTGGCTTTGACTTGACCGGCCTTTCGCGCACACATGATGTTTCATATTTTAGGTATCGGTCTTGTGGCTTTCATATAAGGCGCTTTACAGCCGTTGCATAGCCTATTACATATACCCAGTAGTGATGCGCGGATGGCGGTTATATTCGTGCGTGCTGCGTATAATCCGCGGGTCGGTCGGGTCGGGTAATAAAATGTACATTATGATTAATTGCGGGTGGATGAGTTTAATTATTAATAATTTTTGCTTTGTATTTTTTATTTGTTAAAGCAGAACTGGAAGTGAAACCACTCCGAGAGAAACTTAAAAAGGGAGAAATAAAAACAAAAGGAAGGAAAGAAAAGTGCCGTACATATATAATTTTATTTAGTGTCTGACACATTAGGTATTGCATTTTAAAAGACTGACCTAATCCTTTTTTAAGGACCGGCATGCTTTCCCCCCATCATATGATTTTTCCAAATAAAAAAAGCCAATATTTTTAATATAAGTCATTATTTTAAACAGTATGATTTGAGCAACTTATTTTACCATAACTTCTGTGCTTTCTTTTTCTGTCTCGCTCGCGGTTCATGAACCGCATGACATGTTGATCTTCTTATTAGGCTACTAATAATTTTATTTATTACATATATTATTGCATTAATATGCATAGATATTTTATAGTTTATATAGCTATAAACTGAACGCCTCAGATTGGTGCGGAGTTATCATTATGCAAAAATCAAGCTCCTCTGCGCTTCACGCCCGTGCACATTCCATGACGAATCCTTCACCTGCCTTACACACGCTCTGCCTTACACACGCTCTGTCTGTTAGGCTACGGACTAAGACATACAGTACAGACAAAATGATGAGCACGAACTTAGAATTGTTCTCTTTAAGCTACATTATGACTTATAATTAAACAAATCCTTTTAGAATCTATTCGATTTGAATTCTGTTGGGTATGTGTTCTTTTGTTCAGGCTTAAATACCATGAATTAATTTGTAAGTTAATTCTTTCGTTTAATAGTTTTAGTAGGGCTAATCCAGGAAGGAATCATTCGATTTCATAATTAATTATTAAAATATAATCTTAATTAAAACAAGGATACGCATTAATAAGACGGTCGTGGAAGCGAATTCGAATTATATTCAGAGCTTCGTAGTTTAAAATAGGCTAACAGTCAGTTAGTATAAGATAACACACACAGCTGCCTAAATAAATAGGCTATAAAATACACAGTTGATCATTTAGGTCTATTAAAATATTATTAAAAAAACTGTACTGAAAGAAAAAAAGTACAAGAAAGAATGCCGCTTTGAAACAGAAACTTAGTTTGTCAACATGCTTTAATTTTAGACAGTTATTCAAATATACTGGTCACTAACAGAAACTTCAGTCATGGGTGCTGTTGTTTTGCTCCAGTAATACCTTCAGAGAACATAATAGTCAGTGATCCATACATAGGCAGAGAGATTAGTGTGGTGTAGGCAGAACTGGAATAGACGTCTGTCCAGGCACAGGTTACAGATCTTGATGTCTTCAACTGGAGATTTCAGAGAAACTGCCATTAAAAAAAAAATGTAAGAAAAAAAAAAAACATGTTACTCAGTAGGGAAATCTCACCAGGTACAGCATCTACTATTACAAAGTACAATTCCAAGGTAAATTTTCAGTTCAACCCACAGTATCGGTACCATAAAATTGCCACATTTTTTGACTCCTCACACAGAATATTAAGTTAACATGGTATTTTGTGAGAAATTAAATGATCTTGGATTTCATTTTCTTGTGAAATTCTAAAAAGCTTAATGATATAAAATATTTTTAAAAATAAATGCGTTTACAAACATTTGTTTAGATACTTGTACAAGTAAACTGCAGTAACCTCAAGAGAAAAGCATGTAGACAAAATACATTTTAATGAACAGGAAAAAAAAAATGCACACCAGAACATAGCACTACAATCAGAAAAAAAACAGACAAGCATGGTTTGTGAACAAAGGAAATCAGGAACAGAACCAACGAAACCACAAAGAACTAACGTAAAAGATTGAGTGGGCAACTTACGAAATGGCAAAGCTTTTCCCATTCAATGCTGTGGACCGTCTCTGGCGAGGAGTTTATCACTAAATATAGGAAAAATAGAGCAACAAAACAATAAACTGACAGCGATTCACTTCGCTAGTGTAATACGTGTTAAAAAATCTCGTTTAACGTTAGCTCGATGATACGTAATGTTATTTGCGAACCGTTTCTCATAATTTAGCCTATACGTTAGCTTAGCAAAATATTAACTTACATGTTTTTTATGCTCATTCCAAATCGATTTGACAGATCATCTTATATTTTTACACAGGTTAAAAAGCATTGAAGTCATAAAGTGAAGTTAATAGTGTTGAAATCGAAAATTAAATAACCAAAACAGCTTTTCATTTACGTTAACGTTCCCTTTATAGATTAGTTGCTGTCAATGGAGCAAGTACAGCGCGACATGTAGGCTTATTAAAAAACGTATAGGAAGTGGTAAAGTGTTAATTTATACATCTAAAAAGTTACATTTTAACATAAATTCTTGGGAAAACGACAAATAAAACATGTGAAATGTCGAATATAACGTACTTACCTTCAGATTACAGTTCCGTCTGCTGCCTTCTGTTTGTTAGTTGATACAAATGATGAGCATGTGCGCTGACTCGCGCAGAAGAACCGACTCCGAGTGATCCAATCAAGTTTCAACATCGAACCAATGTTATGATTTCGACCAGATGCGTCGGGTAGCCTATATGTTGAAGAGTCAACCTCATTTCGACATTGAATCAATGTTTTATTCTCGATGTAATAACCTTCTGACGTACCGACCAAATAAAAAACGTTGATTCAATGTCGAAATTTGATCGACGACTGATACTGACGCTTATAACCAATAATCGACATTGATTCAATGTCGGCTTGCTATCTGGGACTCCATTTACCGATATGTTGGACAGAGGTCGATGACCGAGTATGTTATGCATGGTTTCAAAATATGTGAACGCTGAAGGATTACAACCGCTTGTGTTATTTTGTTTTTTCGCACGGTAGTAATTACTTTTCAGAATTATCCAGCGGGTACGAACTTGTTCAGGCGAACGTTTGTAACCTTCCTCTCTCATACGTTCTTCGACTCTTTTAAAGATTTCACTATTCCTGTTCTTACGGCCATCAAGACACTTTATGATGTCCATGTCTTCCAAAATTCGCAGCATAGTCATAGTTTCTCGATCGCACCAAAAATGTGCTCTCTTGTTTGACGCCATTGTTTTTGTTTGTCGTCAAATGCCAGGCAACTGCCGTGTGTGCGTCCTGTCGCAAAATGTTGCAAAACTTCTACAAAATGGCAATAATTAGATTAAGGTGTTTACATGTCTGTACTGCACTTCAATAATGCGACTAAAATCGGCATACTCCACATGTCTTAATTCGATTTCTCTTTAGTTCGATTATGACCTTAATCCGATTAAATTAATCAAAAATCGCTGTTTACATGGTAGACTCTTAATCAGACTATTGTCTTAATCGCATTAAAATCGAATTATTGGTGTCCATGTAAACGTAGTCATTGTGTGCATGCTCTGTGTCTGTCTGTGCGTGTGTGTGCTGGACTTGCGTCAGTGTGTGCTGCATTTGTGTCTGTGTGTTTGCTGTATTTGCATGTGCTATATTTATGTTTGTATGTACTGTGTGTGTATTTTTTTTTTTTTTACTGAAATGTGGTTTTGGTGTTAATTTTTCATGTTTACTATAACTTACAGGTGATCTTACGGAATCACAGAGTGTCCCATCAAGAACCTTTAGCAGGAAGAGAAAGGCCAAAACTGATGCAAGTGATATGATGGAATCATATGTACACCTGCAGAAAAGGCAGTATGATGATTTAATGCAGGCGGAGCAAGTTCGTCAGCAAGAGGAGAGAGAACGAATGGATTATTGGATGAAAGCCCAGATCGATGCAGAGGAACGGCGCTGCCAAGCACAAAGACAGGAACGCCAGGAAACCAATAAAATGTTTATGACAGTGCTTAACAGAATGGTTAACATGTTGGCATCTACATCACACCAACAGTCACCTCCACAATGCCAGCCATATTCTTCACATCAGGTTTACACAACTGAAGACATGACGTATACAAACCTGCAGCCTCGTGGTCAACAGTACATGTTCCCCACATTAGACGTGCCTTACCACACCAGAGACAGTTCATCTCTATCCTATCAATAGTGCTAGTTTTAGCAAAGAGTTGAAATGATATTATGTTTTCTGAGTACTGTTAACAGTTCTTTGTGGTTTGATGTTAACACTGTTTAAAGATGACTAAGCACAGCATGCAGTCCAGCACGTTCCATATTTTTATCCATTTTTATGGATGATAATAAATCTCCATGTTGTTCTGGAATACTGAAAGGATTCAGCAAATTAAGCACTTTTTTAAACTCTTTTTTTATTTTTTATTTGGAAAGAGTGCAATAGCTGTACAATATATTTGTTTACAATGAACATTGTTTTTCATGTTTAGCATTGACAGCTGGCAATATGTGCCGTTACTCAGTTTAATAAGTGAAAGAGTGGTTACTTTTCATCTAATATTAAAATGTTGTTAACACTGTTTCTTGACTGTCCTTTTTTAAACTTGTACATTAACGTAACGGTAACAGTTTACATAAAAAAAATGCAACATAAGCGGTCAAATAAAACTACAAAAACAATTTTAAAAATAGTATGAATACATAAGTACCAGCGCATGTCCTTGTGGATACTTGTTTCAAGTACAACTATTGTTCACAAAATGTATACTTGTGTTTTGAACATTCTGTTTTCTGTTGTATGTGTCTGTCTGTGTGTATGCAGTGTGTGAATGCTGTATTTGTGTTAGTGTTTGCTTTATGTGTGTGTATGTGCTGTATGTGTCATTTTGTGCTGTATGCGTCTGTGTGTTTGTGTCAGTCTATGTGGTGTATGTGTCTGATCATCCTGTTTCCTGTTTAATAATAAGAAGAAGAACATCCAAAGTTGCAAAAATCTAACTTTGGAGACTTGAAAAATAAGTACATAAGGCATCTCTAATTAAATTGGCATGGTTGTTTGGCTGAAAGGTGTTTGATTGTTGATGGTTGGTGGAATCATATTCTGCATCTGTGCTTCATTGTACTGCCCTGCTGAAAAATCCAGCTTAAACCAGCCAAAGCTGGTTAGCTGGTTTTAGCTGGTCGACCAGCCTGGTTTTGGAGGGGTTTTGGCCATTTCCAGCCTGGTCTTAGCTGGTCAGGCTGGAAAATGACCAGCTTAAACCAGCTAAAACCAGCTTGACCTGCCTGGTTTAAGCTGGACATAGCTGGTTTTGGCTGGTCAAGCTGGTTTTAGCTGGTCAGCTCTCAGCCTGACCAGCTAAGACCAGGCTGGAAATGGCTGGAAACCAGCCTGGAAATGGCCAAAACCCCTCTAAAACCAGGCTGGTCGACCAGCTAAAACCAGCCAACCATCTTAGGCTGGTTTAAGCTGGATTTTTCAGCAGGGTGCTCACTGTGAACTTCACAGAAATTGTGAAGAACACAACAGGCTGCAATTGTTGTGTTTATGTTTTTGATGTTACAGTCATATCGCTTCATCAAGCAGCGCCATCTTCCCTTGAGACGTCCAAAAGCCCTCTCAACGGTCATCCTTGCCATACTCAACCTGTGGTTAAAGACAACCTGTGCTGGTGTTGTTCCTCTGTTTTCTGGGTATGGTTTAAGTAACCAGTTAAGAAGAGGATACGCTGCATCTCCTAATAAAACTATAGGCACATCAAAACATTCAAAGACTTCTGTGCAGTTAGGGAATAATGTACCACTCCCCTGAGTAATGGCCCCTGAGTTGCCAAACACCCGTGCGTCATGAACTTTGCCTGGCCACCCAACATTAATGTCCCAAAACCTTAGTAGATGGTCAACCACACCTTGTAGAATGACAGAATAAAAGCCTTTACGGTTATAGTAGTCTGATGGGCTGTCTGTAGAAAGTAAATTTTTCATCGAGTACCATTGAGTCCAGTACCATCCAAAGTAGCTATGATAAAGCTTGTCGTTTTATGCCATGTCTCGGAGAGAACATTATTTTAAGGATTTAAAGGATTTCTTCACTAGTCTGGTTTGCAGAGGTCAGTATGGATCAGTTAAGACAAGCACCACTATTGACTTTAATTCTGTTTATGTTGTGTTCACACAGCATCTGGAAGTAGTCACTGACCTTGTGGATTCCAAAACTGTTTGCTGAGGTGACTCCTTTCAGAGTTATCAACACGCATGATCGCATTTATCAAATTTTCTTAAACTATGCAATCTAAAGTATGGCTATATTTGTCACACCTGTTACAGCGCTCTCATGTGGATACTTGAGGGCACTAGCATGTATTGGTTTTTGTATATATTCCCTGTATCCCTGCACATGTGATCACTCATTGTTTACAGCTGTTCCTTGTTTGCTTAATTGAGTCCAGTCTTTATAAGCCCTGTTGTGGGGTTAGTTTGATTTGCTTTTTGTTCCTCTGGTTTTGTTTGTTTGTTTGATCACTTTGTTCTGTAGCTTAATGTTTTGGATTCCTAATTTTTGTTTCTAGTCTGAAAGCACAAAAAGGTATCATTGATTTTTGTATTCCTGCTCGTTTCTTGTCTGCGCCGTTTTTTTTTTTTTTTTGTCCCATTGTCGTTTTGTTCATTAAATTTAATTTTTGCTACATTTAGGTCTCTCCTTGTTTTTGTAAAACTCTATTTTGACTATTTTTACAAGTAAATATTCTCACTGCAATGACAAAGCAGATGCTTTACAAAAATTGCGTATAAGTTTCTAGTCCTATTACTTTTCATTTGAATGACTGTAGAGTCAGTGAAACGCAAAACTTCCTATAACATTAATATACTCAATGGTGGGTTTCATAAAAGACAAGGACAATAAGAAATAGTAAATTGGGCTAAATCTCTTGTGACAATGTTCTTTTTTGGGGATTTAAAAGTCAATGTGTGTCCAAACTACAGCTGAGGCTGTAATGTGTGGTGTTGCAAACGTCTGAGAGATTACTGTAAATTCCTTCCACATCTATACTGATATACTGTGTTCAAACGGCAATAAATTTATTTAAATTGACATGCATACATAAAGCATAGTGCAAATATAAATACCCCTTTATTAACCATAGGCTGTTAAACCGAAACCGTAGAACGTGATGACGTCAGTAATATACAAATTGACGTAATCTAGCGACTTTTCGGGCAGAGCTTAGCATCTTTTCATTGAAAATAGTTGGCAACAGTGGATATGGCTGGTCTAAGATCAGTGTTCACATAGTTGAGCTGAGATCAGTGTGTTCTGTGGAGTGAGTAGGCAACAAGAACAAACGCCCATACAAAGCAGTAAGATGTAACGCAACTTGAGTCAGACCAGTCTGAAGGTTTGACTCGCCTGTGGAGTGAGTTAAGGTGGCACTCGTAGGCAATGAACAAATTTAATATTAATCTACAGCAGCTGCTGAACATCAGACATATGTTTGAAGCATCCTTATTTGACTGCTTATCGCACATGGATTACACCAAATTTTAGGTGTGTCATTGGGTGTGCATCTTGTAACAAAACAATGTCGAAATGCAAAACATTAACTTATGTGGGATATCCACATCTGCAGAAGTCATGTACCCTCTTTGTCCGATTACCAAAAATACACAATAATAAGAATTGGACAAAATGTCGTGACCTCATAACTCCACATCAGATCGTAACATCATTCATTCATTTTCCTTTGGCTCTTGTGGCAAACACACACACACGACAGAACAGACAGTGACACACACTGATCTTGTGTCCTGCAGGACATCTAATTGAGCGTTATCTTATGCGTGACTGACCCAACCCACAGTGATTTTCCTCTTTTTAGTTCGGCAAAAAATCCTGACTGTTCTGACAGTTCTGTAGCGTATCCTGTAGCATATTGTTTAGTAAAAGGCAGAAGTTTCTGAATATAAGATAAAGATGAAACCTAAAATCTCAATTTCTTATATTGTAACTCTACAATATTTTAATATATTGACAACAAACTCACACACACACACAAACAACAGAAGAAGCAGCACAGGTATTTGCACTAACTCCTGATCTCAGCTCAGGCTTGTTAAAAATGCTTTGTTAAATATTTTCTTATAATGAAATTACATTGCGTTAAAGTGGTTTTAAACCGCAGCTATGCTAATT
Source organism: Danio kyathit (assembly GCA_903798195.1). Classification (NCBI taxonomy): domain Eukaryota; kingdom Metazoa; phylum Chordata; class Actinopteri; order Cypriniformes; family Danionidae; genus Danio; species Danio kyathit. The sequence goes on from LR812526.1 coordinate 54,007,841, forward strand.
ATTTTCTTTGGAAAATACATCATAGTGGACATCCTGACATCTTTAACCCCATGTTTTCATGCCTGCCATGCAATTAAATATTTGTCCATTTCAAGTAGAGCCTAATTGGTGATCACATAAATTGAAAGACGCAGAATGAGCAAAGAACACTATCACTGAAAAAACTGCACTTTTCAGATGGTTAAAAATATTTTTCATGATAAATTCATACCATGAGTTCTGTTTTTGCCAGATTCAAAAGACCTGTAAATTTTAAATAGTGTTCTGAGTGGATTCCATGTGCCCTCAAATGTTCCATAGAATAATAAACTTAAACATAACATTTAATATACACATTAGCAGGTTTCATAAAAAGACGAGGACAATGAGAAAAAATAATAGTCCATCGGGCAAAATCTCTTGGGACGGAATTTTCTTTTTTAGGAATTTAAAATGCAATATGTGTCCAAACTACATAATGTGTGTAATGTGTGGTGTTGCAAATGATACCCAACCAAGTAAAAAATGATTTTCAAATATCAAATTTTTGGACTTTTCCTAGTCCTCCTAAATTAAAACATCAGTCAGAGGCTTTAAATAGTTCAAATAATCTAATTAATTAGATAAATAAAGCATTACAGAGTTCTGGGTGTCAGAGAACAGCAACACAGGCCGTCTGTGTCAGCTGAGCACACACACACTTCCTCTCCCCTCCATATTTATCGTCATCTCTCTTCAGCCCTGCTAGGGGGAAGGGGGGGGGGGCTTCAGTAAGAAAGATCAGCCTTCCAGATCGGTTCAATCATCAGTTGTTAGACAGAACAAGCTAATCTGCACAGAAAAAGTTATGCATACACAGAGCCCACAAGACAGTGAGCCTTCACCCCTCCCGTCCGTGATTGTTCCTGTAAATGAGCACACTCTGGAAGTAGAGTTGTAACATTTTGGTGATAACAAGTACAGAGGATTAACCTCTTGGTTATCAGTCACATGAAGCCACAGCTGTTATGGAGCAAAGTTATATGAGGTTAAGCACATAAGGTTATATAAAGATAAACACATCAGCATAAGTTCATGTAATAAGTTAAAAAACAGATTTAATAAATTGTATGCAATTTCTGTGCACATTTGTCGGTAAAGCCTGTTGTGTAATGAGCTGAAAATCTCCAGCACATGCATTCAGGGGGAGCAGAATTTACTACACAAAGCTCACTGCAAAGTTACGCAAAATATTGCATGCAGTATAATCTTGCTATAGTCAAATCGAAGGTAATCATTTTGTAGTAATAAGTAAATATTACGTAGGGTAGGAAATCATTTTGAGTTCTCTGGAAGGTGCAGAAGCAATGTGTTAATCACTAATGGCTAACTCTAGCTTACTAAGCTAACATTAACAAAAGCTATTAACAAAATGATATAAGATAATGTTAAAAATTATTACCTTAAAAATGTACTCCAGTCGATCCCTTGATAGATCCCGAGCTGACATTGTCAACCTTTTATCGCTGTGAGGCAGGCTGAACTGCGGCTGATACAGGTCATCCATTTTTAGTCGTTCGCAGAGATGGACAAATTGCAGATTCTTAGATTCTTCTGAAAAGAGCACACACTTCCAGCTACTGTTCTCCATGCATGTCACATTCGTCTGATGTTTAGTTTTACAGCATTACTCCTGCAATAATATTAACTTATTTATTTCTCCTTTTATACCTTTTATATATAATTTTTTATGGCAAATCTTCTTTTCATTGACTTTATTGACTTTAACATGAAATACCTGAAAATAAATAGGAGGCTGCTAATTTTAGAAGAACATTTCATACATTTTAGGCACTTAGAGGCTTTTTCATTTCTTCCTATATAAATATAAAATTAAAGACCAGAACCAAATAAGCTCTTAAGATATTGAAAAATACAGATTAAAATCTTTTTTATGTTATCAGCAGCTTCTTTTCCAGATATCCCTTAGGTTCAGCCAGCCATATACCCTGCAGCCCAAGACCTCTGTTGCTCACTAAAGCTAAAGAGGGCTGAGCCTGGTCAGTACCTGGATGGGTGACAACTTGAGAACACTAGCACTGTCTAAAATCGCCTTCTATTTGAGTAGGTGCTAAATTTGAATTCGAATTTACTACATGACTGTTAGAAAAGTAATGCCACATCAGCCATTTGTCATGTTCATGTGACCTACTTCATGTCAGTTGCCTCGCTTCAGTCCTTTTCATGAATTCTCAAGCGTGACATCATGGGATAGAGTAGTCTCCATTGGATGCAATCTTCAGAATCTCGCCGGTCACCTGGGTGCTTCTAGCATGCTGTTTTTTGAATACTATGGATTTGGACATACTTGGCATATTGTTTTTAACATACTAAATAGTATGGAAGTATGTGATTTTAGGACACAAGCCAAGATTGCTGTTGTTGAGGCCAGCAGGAGGCTGCAGTTCCACCTGCAGTCTTTGTGGGTCCTAATGCCCCACCACCAGCCAACTGTTCTTCACCCCCGCGCTCTTCCCTTTCGTCCAAGAAATGCTTTCGTAGGGCCCGTAGCGGAGAGGGGCCCCCCTGGGCATACTATACAGTAAATGAGCACCGTATTTCGGATGAAACGTTAAACCGAGGTCCTGACTCTCTGTGGTCATAAAAATCCTGTGGCACTTCTCGTAAAGAGTAGGGGTGTAATCCCAGTGTCCTGACCAAATTCCTTCCATCGACCCTTTACCCATCATGGCCTCCCAATCATCCCCATTCCCCGAATTGGCTCTATCACTGTCTCTCCACTCCAACTTTAGCTGCTATGTAGTGAGCACACGGGTGCTGTTGTCCTGTGGCTGCCGTCCTATCATCCAAGTTGATGCTGCACACTGGTGGTGGTGTGGAGAGACACCCCCCCCCCCCCCCCATTCAATAAATGCAGTATATAAATACACATTACATGCATTATGTGCTGGTACCCAGAAGAATATGATTGTACTTCAAAAGTATAAATATGATGTTTTATAAATATAGTATTAAATTATATTTTCTTTAGAGACTTACAAGTATGATAATGATGAATCTGAAGATGTCTCTACTCTTGTAGTTTATTTTATCTGTAGCAATTCATTTTATATTTGGTGATTCCTGGAGAGTCAAAGTCTTTAACACTTATTGAACGGTACAAGAAAAGAGGACAGGCAGCTTGCTTGAAACCATGCAGGAAGTCAGGTGAAGTTTCAAATAATGTATTTCATCTCAAGCATGTATGCAGAGGAGTGTGTAAGTGTGGCTTTCTGAAGTGAAAAACAATTGTATAAATTCAGGCAAACAAATCTGAAAAAGCACATTCCTTTGACAGTGCTGAAGATCACAGTACCTTTTAAATGCATGAGCACACATTAAAATAAGAAGCAGATTTTGGCCTTGCGTTATACAAAATTATTTTTAAAACGCAGAATGTAAAAGTACTTGCTTGTCTACTGCACACACTGACACATGATTATTTTAGTGTATTGTTGGGACATCTAGTTTTCCACTGTTATTACACTGTACAATCTGTTTTTATCTGTCTTTCCTAAATATTCACCATAGATTCTTCACCATAGATTTTATATTACTACACAACTTACAATCAGAATTTGTGAATCTGTATCTCTGTTTATTTACATTTTAAATAAAGTCAATAATAGATCATTCTGCTGTGGCGACCTCTGAAATGGAGACCAAGCTGAAGGAAAACAAATGAATGAACGAATTATGGATCAAACACAAGAAGAGAATGACTTAAGACAAACTTGAGTGACCACACACAATATTAAGGTCCACATTAGTATAACAATAAGTAATGTAATGTTATGGTTATTATTATTAACAATCAGTGCTTGACATTAACTTTTTTTGCTTACCAGCCACTGTGGCTATTAGTTTTCCAAAGCTATATAATATAGTACTATATAATACTTTTTAAGGCCCTTAAATTTCTCTAAATTTATGTATCAACTTTTAATACTTTTTAAGACCCTGTGGACACCCTGCTGCATTTTATGTCTATGAGTGGCAGATTAGAAATGTCATCATATTTCATAGTCAGATTAATGCGTTCTTTGCTGGTCGTATGCTGAGTTCACTAAAAGTTTGAATTAAGTGTTCCTGTAAGAGATTACACACACAGTTAATGCAAATGCATGAATGATGCGGGATGCATGATGCATTTGACAACAGTGTCTCCCACGCAAGTTATCTGAACTCGAAAACACACAATGTTGCCTCAATGTAGTGACCTTTCCACAATGTTGTACCGACCTTGCAAAAAGTTTGAGGATTCTAAGTTGTTGCTGAAGGTTGTCACAATGATGTCATAATTTTGCCATTTAAACATCATGAGTTGCTTTAGGTTGTGCTTGCTCATTTATTTATGTTGTGTGTTGCTGTTCAAGCATGCATAAGCAAACACTGGGTTGCAGAGTTAGATTTTCAACTTGCCTTAGTGGCTATAGTGGGAGAGGCTTTCTAACTTGCCACAGTTGAAATTAACTCTCATATGGTGGGCATTAATGTCAAGCCGTGATAACAATGTATGCAATATGTCACAAAAATTACATGACAGCGCCTCTGTAGATTTCCCCTAACCCCACCCCCTGACGGCAATGGTATGGCCCGAAAAATAAAAATGGAAAATGAGATCAATGTGTAATTTTTAAAGTTTGTTCTGAGATCAGATTCCAATGCAACAACCCAAAATTGAAAATTAAACCGATTGACAAATATCCGTTGTTGAGGTATCCTTAAGAAATGAAAAATGAAAGTTTGAAATGCATTTTTCATTTAATTTTGACGGTGTGAATTGAACAAAGAACTGCAAATCGTTGCATAGACCTGTTATGTTACTGTTTATGGCAATGCGTTCTTAAATTGTTGTACACTTAAATGGAATTTTATTGTCAAAAAGTCCCTATTTGTTAATGTTTGTTTTAGAAATGGGTTAAATTAAATTGTTTGAAATTTTAATTGTTGGTAAAATAAGTCTGATCATCACCAATTCCAAGTTGACCACAGGAATTGGTCTGTTCAATCAAATCAAGAAAAACACTGCAAAAAGACGACATTTTACTGGAGGCTTTATTGTGACTGTTACAAAAAAAAAAAAAAAAAAACTATAGACATCCTGGACAAAGAAAATCCATTTCCATCTGAGGCTCACAGACACATTTCCAGAGAAGACACTTGTCGCACGTAGTGCATGCAATCTGTTAGGAGAGAAAAAAAAAACTTTTTGTGAACGTCTTGTCATAATAATTAGTCCTTTTAAACATCATTGACAGAATTGTGTAGAATGTGCCTCACAAGCCCTACAGAGGTTGGACAGGTCATCTGCATGTAACAATAATCCAGTTACTAAAATCCAAAATTCCCAAAAGAAAAAAAAAACAAACAAAAAACTGCAGACACTGTCAGACCTTACCAGTTTCATTGATAAGATTTTTGGCTATACTCATTCGAAGAGCATTCACACCCTGTTTATCGGTTGCAAACGTTGGATTTTCCTCCTTAAGAACACATTCAGCTAACTGTTTTAGAGAGAGGAAATTAATAAGTCATGAATTTAGGGTTACATAATTAAAATGCCTGCTGCAGTTGAACTTCCTTTGCACATCAATACCCCACAGGTCTTCTTGTTGGGAATGGACAATGGTGTTGCATGTCCACCTAGAAATGTGTACACCCCTCTGTCTCATAAAGACTCTGTAAAATTTAATTGGTATCATATTAAGAGAGAGAGAGAGAGAACCAAATCCCCTCACCCCACCCACACAGACAGCATGTATTCACCAAGTTACATCTCTGCATTTCCTCATTGCCTCGGATTTGTCTCCAAATGGGTGAACATAGATGCAATCGCTTCTCTTTTGGATAAATGACCTTGATTATGCACCAATACAAATAGACTGGTAAGGAATAACTAAGCTATTACAAAGTTCACCTTAAGATGTCCTTTTCCACTTACAACAAGTATGCAGTGGTGATTTACACACAAGGCTGCAACCAGAACTTCATAATCCATTGGATCCAGCTACATGATCATAGGCAAAGAGTCACTTAAGCAAAAGATTTACATTGTAAAAAGCACTGAAGGTTTGACTTTTTTTAGGCCTTTGTGACTTCCATGCCACATTGCAGTCATTTGGTAGGAGTCTATAACAAGCTTCTTCTACACTCTGTGCCATACTCCCTCTCCAAACTTGTGAGATAATCTGCAAAACATTTCAATCAGTCAAATAGTTGTGAGCCAGATTTCTGTTCATAAACAAAGTTCAATAACTTACCACATTTTCCAACTCCTTTCTAGGTCCAAGATGATCTTTTAAATTTTCTGAAAAGATCTTGCTCCACAAAACCCCCTGTTTTTTACCATCCCAGATGGTCTCTACCACTGGAGAAAAGAGAAACAAAGAAATTAGATGGAACAGAAAAAAGCAATTGGAGGGAATAAAAAAAAATCATAAAAACTTAGTCTTCTAAAGAATCGCAAAGCTGAACTGAAGGGTTTAGGAAAATCATCTTGAGGAGGTTGGAGAGGGACCCAGAGAAGCAGCCTTTGTAGGACTTTCATAAAAGTGCATGACAGAGCTTTCCAATGCACCCTCAGATGTCACAGGACCTTCACAAGAGTCGAGGATAGAAGGCCTCACATGCGCAGTTGATGTGGAAGGACTTGACTTGCAAGTGGGTGGGGACATGCTTTTAGATGAGTGTTCCAGGATTTCTTGAGAGACTGTGCAAGGCCATTTGTGAGGAACCCTGAGCTCTGGTTCAATGTATAGAATTAAGTGGTCCACATTTACTTTTTGGATGGCCTTTCCTTTTATTGAAACAAGATCCACACTTTTTTTAGAATAGTGAAAGGCCCCAGCTTAGCGCTTTCCATTTTTCCCACTTTTCATTGTTTCTGGCGTAGGTTTTGTCTCAGTACTTTATCCCCCACCTCAAAATTGTTCTCCAGACCACTCTGCACCTTCCTTTTCCTTACCTTTTCCCTGACTCTTCCCACATTTTGCTGGACTACATCATGCTGCTTTGGCAAGTCTTGTAGGCCCGGACATAAAGATTCTGATGGAATGGTTCTCTCAACCTGCTCAAAATTAGCTATATGACTACACAAGATACAGTGAATACATTTGTATAACACAAACCTCATAATCCATAGGAACCTCTGAAGGGTACCTAGCCTCCTGCCCAAACATAAGGAAGTATGGTGAGAATTGTGTGGAGAGTTGTTTTTTGGGCAAAGTGCAAATAATGCTGCCTGTAGTCGAGTGTTCCAGGTGTTTGGATTGGATTCTACCAACATCGCTAGAACTCTAAAAATTCTGCATTTTGTAAAAGCAATCCAAGTACATGCAGCTATGAAAAAAGCAGTGCAGAACATACCTCTGGATTGTTCCGTTTATTTTTTCCACAAAGCTATTTGTTTGTGGGTGGTATGGTAAACATAAGCTTCTTTTTATTCCCAGTTTCTGACAAAGGTCAAAATTAATCTGAAAAAGAGAAAAAAATACATTCATCAAGAATAAACCAAAAATCACAACAATGTTTTTTTTTTTTTAGAAATAAACTATCAACTCTTACCTTATTGACACTCTACCTTGATCGGTCAAAAGCCTTTTGGGTTCACCAAATTGTAAAAGAAATCTAAAATACAACTTGAAACTTCCTCTGTATTTTTGCTTTTCAGAGGATAGGCCTCTGTCCATTTGTTGAAATAATCAATCATCACACAAATGTACTGATGACCCCTCTCAGTTGGTGTCAGTTTGCCAATCAGATCCATGCCAACCAGCTTCAGAGGCTCTGAAATCTGGTAGAAAAGGTTTCAGACATTAAAGAAAGACTGTTGATTTGCTTTGGAATTTAATCTTCATTTAATATTTACCTCAACTGGAATGTATGAAGATTTTTCTTTCAGAGTAGCTCTTCTGGTTTGACATTCAGGACACTAAGCTATCTGTAATATATTTGGTTTATTGGAGAGGGTTTTCAAACTGTACTATGCATTTTAATTTCAAATATTAAATGGTAAGTAAACTTACCCATTTGCGAATGTCTTCCTCCATACCAGGCCAATAGAACCTAGAGCTGATGGGATCACGGGTCTTTTCCATGCTACAATGTCAACCCAGATCACTGGCATGGAGAACAACAAATATATCCTTGGCCTCTTCTAGAGAAGTCACCACTTTGGCCTAATGCTCTCCCTGTCTGCACCTTCGACAAACATAGTGAAGCTGGCCGTCTAATTGGATATCAAATTAATTTGACATGGACGACACATTTATACCAATGCCTGTTACAACTGGTATGATCTGAATTCCTACCCTTCATAGTGTAATTTTCAGCTCTCTTTTTTTAATGATGAACTTCTCCCTTTTTGTTGATCCACCCGGGAACGTGCCATGTAGCAGGAAGTTAGTCAACTCTCACTTTTTTAGGATCCATTATTACAAATGATAAATAGCTGAATAGCCTACCTTTACTACACCTATACTTATACTATACCTACACTTATACTATACATTTACTAATTTATCAGTCTATAGCTTACCAACACACCACAAATAAATCTCTTTCTATCCAATCATCAACAAACCACCAAATTCGCTACACAACACTGACTAGGGAAGGGGGTTATATAAGCTTGTCAATTACCTTGTTAATAAGGTTGGCACTATGGACACATTAGCAATTTGGACAGAATGATGGAGGGAGCACATCCAATGTTCATTTAAATTACACACTTGTTAACATGTTATTATCTTGTTTAATCAATGTTAAATTTTAAACACTTGACAATAAAGAAACCAAGATTGTTTTTATCCGTTTATTTGAGCAAAAACATTCAATTAATAGTTTGACTGTCAAAATAACAAAGATTGTCCCAAATTTAATAATGCAAAGAGTACATGTGTGTTATGTGGTATTGTGAGAATAAAAATAGTATTAGAAAGATCCTGTTTTATTCATTTAGAGAATACAATGTACCTACTGCAGATAACCTTGTTCTTAAAAATGATAATTGCAGTTGTGTTTTACATGCTCATTGGTTTTGATAACAGATAGAATGATAACAGGCTAAGAACTCAAATAGAGGATTAAATAATTTGTCCAAAACTAGCAGTACAGTATCAAACTGTTTTAAACATATTTATTTATGTATGTGATACTGCTTGCTTTCGTAAAAAAAAAAAAAAAAAAACTCTTTGCTGTGTGTGCATCTTGTTTTTCTGACATCAGGTGTCCATGAAAAACATTTAAAACATCACAGAAAAACACATTACTGTCTGATAGTTTAAACCAGGGGTGCTCAACCCTGTTCCTGGAGATCTACCTTCTTACAGAGTTCAGCTCCAACCCTAATCAAACACACCTGAGCCAATAAATTAGGACCTGAACAGCACTAGATAATTACAGGTAGGTGTGTTTGATATGGGCTGCAACTGAAATCTGCAGGAAGGTAGCTCTCCCAGAACAGGATTGAACACCCCTGATTTAAACACTGAATCTGAGATTGTTCTGTGTACATGTGTGAGCATGGGACACAAGTTAATGCAAGTCCAAAGACACAAGTTACCATCAGTATATAATCATGAAAAAACATGGTTTAACTGATTATGATAAAACTACCCAAAGCGACAAAGCACAGCACAGTGTTGAATAGCTCAGTTTATTAGACCATGTTGCGTCTTTTGATGTGCCTCTTTTCTTTGCGAGTTCGATTCTTGTTTACGAGTTTTGTTTATTTAGCCTAATTTTTGAAATGTTGTTTAGAAGAAAAAATGGGGCAAAGACTGTGATTTATAACTTCTGTTTACATCGTGTTGTCATTCAGAGCTATTCTGAGAAAATATCAGCGTGTAATTTGTAGACACAGGTTAACATGAGTCCAGGGGATACAAGTGAACACAATTCCAAAGAAACAAGTTAACATGAGTCTAAAACTATATTAAAAAAAAACATGTTTGACCAACTGTGACAAAACATTGTTTTGTCATCCAGAGCTATTCTGAGAAAATATCAGCGTGAGTTTGTAGAAACATGCTAACTCGAGTCCTTGGAAAAAAGTTACCACGAGTCCACAACCAAAGCAAAACATATGATTTGACTGATAAAAATATCAAATAGCTCAGTTAGCTAGGTCGATTGTAACTCGTGCAGAACCATTTGACTGTACGAGTTTGAATCCCATTGACAACATAAAAATTTTAAAATACTTTTTATACCAATTTTAGTTATATACTGTTCTGCCACACAAAAAATCAATAATGTTTACAATGACACTGACACCAAGTAATAAGAATATGTATTTGGTATGGGCATGTTTAGTTTCTGTGAAAAAGTGATGAATCTGCCAATCTGTAAAAGTGAATAGTTTCCATCTGGAAAGGGTCACCTATTAAACTGTAACAACGGCACTCAAACGGAGTCAAAACTTCTCATGCGGCTGACAAATGCACCTTGTCTTATAGGAATGCATTTCTACTGATGAGGAGGCTGATATTTTCAGCATAGTTTAAGAACTTTCCAGCAATTCATGTGAGAATACAATACATAATATTTATTTAGATTGTCTAGTCTCGTGTTTCATTTGAAGCACACTTCATTATGTAATTAGTGCAATATCTACTTTATAGATGCTCAGAAACAACAGTGCAGTTTGTGAGGGAAGCACAAAAGGAGAGGAGTTTTGTGCCAGTAAAGAGGAAATATATCCAAATGCCAAGATCACCAGTGAAGAATTCCTACTGTGCATTCTTGCCTACAGCCTCAGACAAACAACAACAAAAGTGGCTTTGCGTGACTTGTTAGATCTTATCAATCTCCACTGTTCTGATTCAACCAATAGTATTCCAGATAGACTACGTTCACACTGCAGCCAAATGTGGTCCGAATCTGATTTTTTTGGCCACATGTGACTCAGGTAATGACAGTGTGAACAGCCCAAACCGCATGGAATCTGATCTTTTCAGTTCAGATTTGTGCCACTTTCATATGTGGTATTAAATCAGACACCGATTTGATGTTTTGCAATGCGACGGCAGTGTGAAAGGTTCTGTCGGATTTCATGTGACTTTTACATAATCTTTGAGCGACATGCGTCATCATTCTGTGCTGCAGACATTATCTACTCCTCAGTGTAGGGGATCAACCTACGTTATAAGATCGATTAGGGATTGATTAGCTCATATGAATGAGTCGGATCCTGAAGATTCAAATCATTGATTCGACTCAATTGAATCAGATTAAAGGATTCACACTTAATCTACCATTTGTCCCGCAAATATAAGACATGGTATTTTACCAATCTTGTTTATATTATTTCCGTGGCCAACGATAATAACATAACACAGAATCGGGTTAACTTTTAGCAAGGTAACAAAATCTACAGCTTGAGGCAATGACTTAGAAGCACACAAACAAGAACACAGTTCTTACAAAAGGAGAACAAAGATTTATTGAGCTACACTACGATACATAAAGCTAGCTACGTAATAAACAAACAAATGCACACACACTCATACACACACACACACACACAGTCAGTTCAGAGGATGCAAAATGAGTTAACAACCCTCCCAAATTAATTCTAGTACTTCTTACTAGATCTTAGAATCACCTGAGAAACCACAAAAGCAGAGATTTGACTCATCTTTAACTGCTTAAGATCATATGCGCCAGATCAATAAGAGACAACATTTGTTCGTGTTACTTGCGAGTTTGTTGAAGTCTTGACTGGAGTTCGCCTCGCCGGTGTCACACGGTCACCAGCGAGATACAACCACTAGAGATCGCTGGTACAAACACACACATTCACAAGGACTACAAATCGTGGAGGACTGTCTGAACCATTATATTCCACAATGCGATTGCACGAACCCCATGAGACATTAGGACATTATATTGATTTGACCTTAAGAATGTCCGGGTCCCCCTTTACTGTTGGCGAAGTGGAGCAGGAAACCCCTTAATGTTTTTTGGAGGGGGGCTGTGTACAGCAAGACCCGCTGGCAACGGGGCTTGCTGCCCAACCCTGTAACAATATTATGCTGGCATCACCTGTACTCCTGTCTCCAAGTTATCAGTCCTCCAGTTTACAAAATGGCCGCATCCAGTCCTCTAGTTGACAAAATGGCCACCTCCAGTCCTCAAGCTAACAAGATGGCCACCTCCAGTCTGCCAGTTCACAAAATGGCCGCCTCCAGTCCTCATGTTCACAAAATGGCCACTTCCAGTCCTCATGTTCACAAGATGGCCACCTTCAGTCCTCCAGCTCACAAGATGGCCGCCTCCAGTCACCCAGCTCACAAGATGGCTTCCTGTTCCGAGTCTGTTCCTGCCATAGTTCCTGTCGTTGTTCCTCCCTGCTGAAAAATCCAGCTTAAACCAGCCTAAGTTGGTTGGCTAGTTTTAGCTGGTCGACCAGCCTGGTTTTAGAGGGGTTTTGGCCATTTCCAGGCTGGTTTCCAGCCATTTCCAGCCTGGTCTAAGCTGGTCAGGCTGGGAGTTGACCAGCTAAAACCAGCTTGACCAGCCAAAACCAGCTATGTCCAGCTTAAACCAGGCTGGTTAAGCTGGTTTTAGCTGGTTTAAGCTGGTCATTTTCCAGCCTGACCAGCTAAGACCAGGCTGGAAATAGCTGGAAACCAGCCTGGAAATGGCCAAAACCCCTCTAAAACCAGGCTGGTCGACCAGCTAAAACCAGCCAACCAGCTTAGGCTGGTTTAAGCTGGATTTTTCAGCAGGGCTGTTCTTGAAATACTATCACCTGAGCCACCAGAATGGCCACCACCACCTGAGTTGCCAGTGCTGCTGCCACCACCAGAGCTGTTACTACCAGAGCTGCCACCGCCACCTCCAGAGCTGCCAGATCCTCCAGAGCTGCCAGAGTTGCTGCTGCCGCCACCGCCGCCAGAGCTGCTGCCGCCAGAACTGCCAGAGTCGCTGCCGCCAGAGCCACTGACACCGCCAGATCCTCCTGAATCCCCCGAATGGCGGGCCCAAGATCCTCTTAAATCCCCCAAATGGCAGGCGCCGCCGCCTGAGCTTCCCAAATGCCCGCTGCCGCCTGAGTTTCCTGAATGGTCGCCGGCACCTGAGCTTCCTGAATGGCCGCCAGAGCCGTGTGACTTATCTATGCTTCCTGAACCTAAGCCTCCTGACCCACTGGGGTTTAATGAACTGCCAGTGCCTCCTGACCCACTGGGGTTTAATGAACTGCCAGTGCCTCCTGAACAAGAGCCTCCTGACCCACTGTGGTTAAAAGAACTGCCAGTGTATCCTGAATCAAAGCCTCCTGACTAACTGGGGTTGAATGAACTGCCAGTGCCTTCTAAATCAAAGCCTCCTGACCCACTGGGGTTGACTGAACTGCCAGTGCCTTCTGAGCCCAAGCCTCCTGACCCACTGGGGTTGAAGGAACTGCCAGTGCCTTCTGAACCTAAGCCTCCTGACCCACTGGGGTTGAATGAACTGCCAGTGCCTTCTGAACCCAAGCCTCCTGACCCACTTTAGTTGAATGAACTGCCAGTGCCTTCTGAACCCAAGCCTCCTGACCCACTGGGGTTGAAGAAACTGCCAGTGCCTTCTGAACCTTAAGCCTGGTTTATACTTCTGCGCCAAGTGATCGGCGTGACCCACGGCGCAAGCCACGCGCGTAGCCGTGCATTTATACTTCTGCGCGCTGTTTCTGTTTCTCTGCAATAACACTTCCGAAACAGTAGCTGGCAGTAGGTGTTTATGTTTCTCTGTGTCGAGTTTCTTCGCTGGTTTGTCGTTTTTTCTGAACACTTCCTTAATGTACAAGTGGCTCAAATTCGCTCATTTTGAGGCGGGAATCGGCGGACTCGCAACAACTTTAATCATGAGGTAAACACAAAACAACAGACTCCATCCGGAGCTCCTTCACGGAACTCCACACTTGTAAACACTCGCTGCATCGGGTGCGGCTCTCACCTCCGCCCACTCTCGTCAGAGCTACCAAGCCGACCAATCACAGAGCTTGCGCTACGCGTTACATTTTTTGAGAGGTGCGCGTCAACTACGCCGACGGCCACGGCGAAGGGCTATGCGTCCACGCGTAGGCTGTGCCGTAGCATACGCGTGCGCTTGATGCACAAGTAGAAATTGGCCTTAAGCCTCCTGACCCACTGGGGTTGAATGAACTGCCATGCCTTCTGAACCCAAGCCTCCTGACCCACTGGGGTTGAAGGAACTTCCAGTGCCTTCTGAACCTAAGCCTCCTGACCCACTGGGGTTGAATGAACTGCCAGTGCCTTCTGAACCCAAGCCTCCTGACCCACTGGAGTTGAAGGAACTGCCAGTGCCTTCTGAACCTAAGCCTCCTGACCCACTTTAGTTGAATGAACTGCGAGTGCCTTCTGAACCCAAGCCTCCTGACCCACTGGGGTTGAAGAAACTGCCAGTGCCTTCTGAACCTTAAGCCTGGTTTATACTTCTGCGTCAAGTGATTGGCGTGACCCACGGCGCAAGCCACGCGCGTAGCCGTGCATTTATACTTCTGCGCGCTGTTTCTGTTTCTCTGCAATAACACTTCCGAAACAGTAGCTGGCAGTAGGTGTTTATGTTTCTCTGTGTCGAGTTTCTTCGCTGGTTTGTCGTTTTTTCTGAACACTTCCTTAATGTACAAGTGGCTCAAATTCGCAACAACTTTAATCATGAGGTAAACACAAAACAACAGTCTCCATCCGGAGCTCCTTCACGGAAATCCACACTTGTAAACACTCGCTGCATCGGGCGCGGCTCTCACCTCCGCCCACTCTCGTCAGAGCTACCAAGCCGACCAATCACAGAGCTTGCACTACGTGTTACATTTTTTGAGAGGTGCGCGTCATCTACGCCGACGGCCACGGCGAAGGGCTATGCGTTCACGCGTAGGCTACGCCGTAGCATACGCGTGCGCTTGATGCAGAAGTAGAAATCGGCCTTAAGCCTCCTGACCCACTGGGGTTGAATGAACTGCCATGCCTTCTGAACCCAAGACTCCTGACCCACTGGGGTTGAAGGAACTGCCAGTGCCTTCTGAACCTAAGCCTCCTGACCCACTGGGGTTGAATAACCTGTCAGTGCCTTCTGAACCTAAGCCTCCTAACCCACTGGAGTTGAAGGACCTGCCAGTGCCTTCTGAACCCATGCCTCCTGACCCACTGGAGTTGAATGAACTGCCAGTGCCTCCTGACCCACTGGGGTTGAAGGAACTGCCAGTGCCTTCTGAACCTAAGCCTCCTGACCCACTGGGGTTGAATGAACTGTCAGTGCCTTCTGAACCCAAGCCTCCTAACCCACTGGAGTTGAAGGAACTGCCAGTGCCTTCTGAACCCATGCCTCCTGACCCACTGGAGTTGAATGAACTGCCAGTGCCTCCTGACCCACTGGGGTTAAAAGAACTGCCAGTGTATCTTGAACCCATGCCTCCTGACCCACTGGAGTTGAATGAACTGCCAGTGCCTCCTGACCCACTGGGGTTAAAAGAACTGCCAGTGTATCTTGAACCCAAGCCTCCTGACCCACTGGGGTTGAAAGAACTGCCAGTGCCTCCTGAACCTAAACCTCCAGGTCCTCTGCAGCTCCATGCTCCAGGCACTCCGCAGCTCCACGCTCCAGGCCCTTTGCAGCTCCACGCTCCAGGTAGACCTCCGCTGCATGGTCTTGGCCCTCCATATCTCTCCCTGTTCCGCTTTCGCTCCACCTCCCGCCTGAACTGTGTTAGGAGCGTCTGGAATCCGCTCCTTAGAGGGGGGGCTCTGTCACGGTCACCAGCGAGATACAACCACTAGAGATCGCTGGTACACACCCACACATTCACAAGGACTACAAATCTGCTGGTCATGGACTACATATTCAGTCCTTCCACACACACACACCTGATGCAAGTCACCACTGATTTGCAAACACACAGCTGAAGCTGCTCACAGACTGATTACATGGACTATAAGTAATGCACAAACACTAACACTTGCCGTGTTTTGAACCTTGTCCTGTTATATTCCTGTCTGCTGCCTGCCTTGTGACCATCTGTTTGTTATTTTGACCACGACTCTGGATTGCCCTTATACATCTGATTGCTCCTGTTCTGATTATTGCTTGCCTGACTATCTAGCTAATAAACCTGCATGTGGATCCGCACCCCTGTTGTCAGTGTCACATCCCCTGGTTACAGCCGGGCTGGCTTGAGAAAACACAAAGCGCTCATGGTCGAGTGGTTTCTGTGACGTCTTTGGGAGTCACTCGCTCGTGAGTGGAGGTTGTTCTGGGTTGCCAGGGTAACTGGGTTGCTGAGTTTGTGCGGTTTCGGTGGTCCGAAATTTAAGAGGTTTGCATGGAGAGTTCGTGGTGACCCAATCACACGGCGGCGTGGAGTCCGGGCAGGCGACGGGGCAAAAAGCAACAGCGGGCAAGCCACAAAAAGCAATTTTTTACGGCTGCAGGGAGTTTTTAAGTGACCCATAATGATACATCCCCACAGCACTGTCTTCCAATGAGCAGTTGCCATGAAGGGAGGGGCCATGCCCCATACTAGCATAGTGAAGGGACTCACTGGTCAGAACAAGTTCGAATCAGGCTTGGAAATTTGAACACCCAAAATTGCTTTCGGCATCTAGATCTGGATAACAGTTATTCGACTGTTTCCCCCAATACTATGGCAGCAGATGTCCGGAAACCCTGCAGCTATTTTGTGAAAAATTAACCATCTATAAAATGACGTTTTATAAAGTTTCGGCAGGGACCTCCATCACGAGACTTTTGAACGACCGATCATGTGATCTTGTGGCCATGTGTTCACCCTCTGGACATTCTAATTGCAGCCAGATGGACAGAGTTTCTAATTGCAGCCAGATGGACAGAGTTTCACAGAGACAAAAGAGATCTCTGACAATTAATGAAAGACAATCTCTTAAATGTTATAGCCAAGGCAAAATTTGATATTTTGAATAATAGCCATAGGTTTCCTTATGTGCCATGTTTATTCCAACCAACCAGGTTAATAATGTGTTGTATTACCCTTAACAGGTTAAAATGATCTGTATGTGTCTGAAATGCTTCATGTTTGGTGTTGAACCAAACCCTTTTTTATTTGCAATACATTGGTGTAAATGAAAACTTAGTAATACGAACTGTATTTGTCTTGTAACATTTGATGTCAGATAGTTACAATCTTACCAGAGATTTTACTACGTGCAATCTCTTGGAGTCTGTTAATAATTGACCATGGCTACGCTGGTACGGAGCGTGGCCCCGCCCTTCATGGCAGTCGGTCATTGGATGACAGTGTTAGAGAGGACGGATCAGACCAGGTCCCTTAAAACGTCCCTGCATCCCTAAAAACTTTGCTTTTTGCATGAGCTGGCTCGCGCCTAGCTGTGCTCTCTGCCCCCGGTCGCCTGCCACACGATTGGGTCACCACGAACTCTTTATGCAAACCTCTTGAGTTTCAGGATCTCCCGAAACGATATGTACTTCCGCGAACTGACCCTCAGCAGTCACCCCGGTAACCCAGGACAACTCCACTCACTAGCGGTAATCCTAAAGACGTCACCCGAAGCCACCCTATCAGGAGCGCCACGTGTCAGGCCAGCCCGGCGAGGCAAACTTCAGTCTACAAGACGAATACTGTTTGTACTGCTAGTTTTTTATCTACACCAACGTATTTGTAACCGTAGTATCGAATTATAATCGAATTATTTATATACTGTATCTACAACAGGGGTGTCCAAACTCGGTCCTGGAGGGCCGGTGTCCTGCATAGTTTAGCTTCAACTTCCTTCAACACCTCCCTGTAAGTTTCTAGTATACCTAAAAAGAGCTTGATTAGCTGGTTCAGGTGTGCTTAATTGGGGTTGGATCTAAAACATGCAGGACACCGGCCCTCCAGGACCGAGTTTGGACACCCCTGATATACAAGTCTTTAGTAATATAATAAAACAAAATAAAATTATATATACAATTGTAGTTTAAGGGAAAAAAAACAGCCAATCGTAGGAGCAGGTTGTTAGCTCCGCCCCTTCCAGCTTGCCGGCAGAAAGACGCAGAGCAGAGAGGAGACCAGTTAGTAGCAGAGCATGTGAGCGGAGCTGAGGGTTGTGACGCTCCGCTAAACATTCCGCTCTTTAGTCATGCGCTACACTCAGTCGCTAACCGCTCAAAGCAAGCGCTCCATTCGATTCCGCTCAGATCCCGCTCCGAGATCAAATTTCTCTAGTAGGCTAACCCTAATTTTTTTCTAATGAAAAAAATATTAAATAATTGTCTAAAATTATGGCTTGTCTATTAAAATAAGTTTCTATTTCAAAGCGGCATTCTTTTTTATGCTTTTTAATAATTTGTATTAATTTTAATATGAATTAAAATGTATTGAAGTGTATTAATTTACAAACTGTTGGTTTTAAAACTCTTTGTAAACCTACCTAAAAGGCAAAAACGAAGAAGGCTGTTTCATTTTCGTTAGGCTGCTTTATTTCCGTGCCGCCTTGTGCAGCAGAACATTCCAAACCAGAAAACACAAAAACGCACACAAGATGAAATGTGTGTGGAATTTAACAACATACTCCTGAATTATCAGGCCTGTGAAAATCACACAAAATCTGTTTAAAGAATGTTTGGATTAGGCTATACTGTTAATGAAAGAGTTAGATCATGTATCTGGGGAACTTTGGTCTAAAACGTCTCTTGATGTTTACAGGTGTAGGGCCTCGCACACGTAATACAGAATTATGTAGTGCATTACCTTTAAATTAGCTCAAAGGGAATATAACAGAACTTAAAGCAGCTTCAAAAGAATCAACTCTCTTGAACTAAACAAATCGTCCAGCGCTCGTTTGAACAGACAGGGCTGTTGACTCAAAAATGAATATTGCTATTTGAACTGTAGATTTGACACCTCTGACCAGACACCTCACACCCGCCCGGACCATCTCCCTACACAGACATCATCACCTCCAGCCATCCCCCATTCCCCCATCCCCCCCCCCCCCCCCCCTCCCCCCCCCTCCTGCACTTCAGATAAGTGAGGATAATGTGCGTCAGATCTTTAGCTAACAGAAGAGACTGAAAACACCAGGTCCAGACGGTGTTTCACCAGCCTGACTGAGAACCTGCGCCGACCAGCTGACTCCTATTTTCACACAGATCTTCAACAGATCACTGAAACAGCGCAAAGTCCCATTCTGTTTCAAATGCTCCACCATCATCCCAATACCAAAGAAACCAAAGATCACAGGACTCAATGACTACAGACCTGTTGCCCTAACATCTGTGGCCATGAAGTCATTCGAAAGACTGGTGCTAGCATATCTGAAGGACATCACTGGACCTTTGCTGGACCCCCTGCAGTTTGCCTATAGAGCAAACTGGTCAGTGGATGATTCAGTCAACATGGGACTGCATTATACCCTACAACATCTGGACAAACTAAGGATACTGTTTGTGGACTTCAGTTCTGCCTTTAACACCATCGTCCCATCACTGCTTGAGAACAAACTGACCCAGCTGTCTGTCCCCAGCTCTATCTGTCAAAGGATTACCAGCTTTCTGACAGATCGACAACAGCTAGTCAGAATGGGCAAAATCACAACCGACAGCCGCACCATCAGCACTGGTGCCCCCCAGGGATGTGTTCTCTACCCACTGCTCGTCTCCCTGTACACCAACGACTGCACCGCAAAAGACCCCTCCATTAAGGTCTTGAAGTTTGCGGATGACACTACTGTGAAGGGACTCGCGGATCAAGACCAGTTCGAATCAGGCTTAGAATTTTGAGCGCAAATTGCTTCATTCGCTCCAGGGCTTCTAACAGTAGGATAACAGGAGGAGTAATTCATTTAACTCTCTTTCCCCCAATACTCTGGCCCAGATGGACAGCGATGCGGCCGCAAATTTGGTTAATCGTTAACCCACTAGACAAAGGGGGCTTTTAAATTCTCTCCAGCCCGAGACTTTTGTATGGTTAATAATGTGTGGTTTTTGCCCTTTTAACAGGTTAAAATGATCTGTATGTGTCTGAAATGCTTTATGTTTGCATTTAAACAAAACCTCTCTTTATTTGCAATACATTGGTGAAAATGAGAATTTTGTAATACGAACCATATTCCTCTTGTAACATTTGATGTCAGATAGTTACAATCTTACCAGAGATCTTACTACGTGAAGTCTCTTGCAGTGGTTAATGATTAAACCTGATTACACTGGTACGGGGTGTGGCCCCGCCCTTCATCTAGTTGGTCATTGGGTGACAGTCTTAGAGGGATGGATCAATACATGTTCCTTTAAAACCCACTGCAACCCTAAATCTATGGCTTTTAGCATCAAGCCGGTTTACGCCCGCTGTGCTTCGCTCCCGGTCGCCTGCCACGCGATCGGGTCACCACAAACTCTTCATCCAAACCTCTTAGGTTCCGGACCGCTGAAACTTCCGTGAACTGACTCTCTACGGAGTCCGGCTCCCCGGTAACCCAGGACAACAGCTCCACTCACGCCCGAGGGAATCCCAGCGACGTCAAAGAGAAGCCACCATTGAGCGCCACGTGTTTCCTCACTCCAACCCGGCGAGGCGAAACTCCAGTCAAAGACTTCAACAGCTTGCGCAAGTAACACAAATAACTGTTATCTCTTTCTGATCTGGTGCATATCTTTAACTGCGTAAAATCATGAGTCAATTCTCTGCTTTTGTGGTTTCTCAGGTGATTCTAAGATCTAGTACGAAATACTAGATGGTCTGTGACTGTTTGTCAACTCATTTTGCATCCTCTGAACTGCCTGTGTGTGTGTGTGTGTGAACGTGTGTGTGCATTTGTTTGTTGTTTTGATCTTTGTTCTCCTTAGAAGCACAAGAACACAGTTCTTTCAAAGTCTTTGCCTCAAGCTGTAGATCGTGTTACCTTGCTAAAAGTTAACCCCCTATTCTGTATTATGTTATCACCGGTGGCCACGGAAATAATATAAACAAGATTAGTAAAATGTGATGTCTCTATTTACGGGACACACTTCAGATAAAGTTTGAATCTTTGATCTGCTTCAATCCGACTCAATTGAGTCAAATCAATGATTCGAATCTTCAAGATCCGAGTCATTGATATGAGCTAATAATTCCAAATCGATCTTATAACGTAGATTGATTTCTTACAACTGTTATCAGCCTCATCCAGAACGGTGACGAGTCTGCATACAGACAGGAGGTGGAGCGGCTGGCTTTATGGTGCAGATACAACAACCTGGGGGCTATTCCATAAAAGTCGTTTAGAAAAGCGGGGATTAAAGTCAAAAGCCTGACTTCAGTGAGCCAAACTAAACATCCACGCTTAATTTGGTTCCATAACAGTAAGTTGAAGATCATTTGATCTAACTAGTCTGAGTTCAGTTTAAATAGTCTAGATAACTGCTCGTGCACGTTTCTGTCGTGAAACCTTAAAGGTAGATCATAGATACATCGATTATGTTTTGTGCTACCATGGCAACTTCGAGAACTGAAAGAGCTCTGAGATGAGACAGCTGTTCACAGCGAGTGAGCCGCATTAGTTTTTAGAGTTCAAACATGTAATAATTTAAACATAACAAAATAATACGGCTTGCAAGAGAGAAGGCTGACAAGAAATTGCAGATCGTCTCAATAGGCTACATATGTAGCAATATATTTTAAAATATAAGCCATTATTTAGGCCTATGAACATTAAATATTTGTCATAGTAGATAGAAATTGTACTTGACCGTGCGCGTGCGAGAGAGAGAGAGAGAGAGAGAGAGAATGCGTGCTTACTGCCATTTGTTACTTGCAAGGAAAAGCTTTATTGCATTGCAGCCTCAATGTAACATACAAAATGTGCTAAATGTAAGCACATTAAAATGACAACAAAGAGCCGTGCACACACAAGCGGTGGGATTTTCAATTTGCTCCCGAAACTGCTGCAAATAGCTGCTTTCTCTTTGACACTTGTGTTTCCCGCGCCCCGTGGGAAATATCTTTACATTAAAGTGAGCGTACTGCACGGCCCGGATCATCTCCCGATTATTCCACTCAGGGTTTGCAGCTTTAAAGTTATTATTTAAGAAATGTAGTCTGTTTCCTTATATCAGTCAGTGCTTTCGTCTCCCCGTGTTGGCATGTAATTTATCAAAAACCAAACTGAAGATCACAGTGCAAAAATTAGTACACCCAAATAAATATGTTGGGGAAAAATGTTTAATACAATTTTAGTAACGAGGAAAAAAAAAAATCAACAGAACCTATATAAAATTTAGTTGAAAAAAATATAAAATTTAGTTGAGATGTTGTAGTTTGTATTTGTTTTGTTTGGAATAACTCATATGAATTTAAATATATGGTCACACTTTATTTTGATGGTCCGTTTGTTTAATTTAAATTACACTGCATATATTTGCTAACTAATTCCATTAGATATAAATTTACTATTAAGTGACTATAAAGTTTTAATCATTATTAAGAGGTTAACTAAATTAAAATGGCATCAAACTATGGCAGGTGAATGTTAACATTACTTTGATTACGCTTGAACTTGACTAAGCCTGAGAGTTAGCCTGCCCCAGACCAGGCTAGTTTCCCAGCATAAGTTGCCAGGGTAACTAAGTTTGAACTATCGTAAATTTGATTTATGAAACCGAATCCGCCATTAATAAACCTGACTTACCAAAATAAGCCTGGCTTTTTCTCTAAGCTTGCTTTATGGAATAGCCCCCTGGAGCTGAACACGCTCAAAACAGTGGAGATGATAGTGGACTTTAGGAGAAACCCCCTGCACTCCACCCACTCACCATCATGAACAGCACTGTGGCTGCAGTAGAGTCATGCAGGTTCCTGGGCACCACCATCTCTCAGGATCTGAAGTGGGACATTCACATAGACTCTATTGTGAAGAAAGCCCAGCAGAGACTGTACTTCCTTCGTCAGCTGAGGAAGTTCAACCTGCCACAGGAGCTGCTCGAACAGTTCTACTCAGCTGTCATCCAATACCTCCTCTGCACTTCAATTACCGTCTGGTTCAGCTCAGCTGCCAAAACTGACCTCCGTAGACTACAGCGAATAGTCCGGACTGCTGAACGAATCACTGGCACTACCCTTCCTACACTTCAAAAACTGTACTCTTCCAGAGTAAGTAAAAGGGCTCGCAAAATAAATCTGGATGCCTTGCACCTAGCACATTACCTGTTCGAACTGTTACCGTCTGGTCGGCGCTACAGAGCACCAAGCACAAAAACAGCCAGACACAGGAAAAGTTTTTTTCCTCAGGCCATCTACCTCATGAACAGTTAAATATTCCCCTACTGTGCAATAAACGTGCAATACTTTTTCATACACACTTGTACACAGCACCTTGTAACAATATACAATGCAATACTTTCTCCATTCGCATTGGTACACAGCACCTTATAACCTGTATATTTACTACATATCTGTACATACAATTCAACATCCAGATATTTTTTATTTTTTACTTACTGCATCTCTGTTTAATGTTTATCGCCTTTTTCTTTTCTCATATTTAATTTTGTGTTGTCACTTGTCACTTTATGTACACTGGAAGCTTCTGTTGCCAAAACAAATTCCTTGTGTGTGTGAAGCACACTTGCCAATAAAACTGATTCTGATTCTGAACTAAAGTAAAAACACTTCAATATTTAAGCAGGGTAACAAGATCTAGGTATAAGGCATTAGATTCATAAGTATAGGCCACTTTCCTTTTAATACAAAAGAGACTTTAATGACTAAAAACAAAACTAACAAAAACACACATACACACACGCATTCATACTGGTTGCAGACAAGGAATAGAAGGAAAGAAGAGTTTAGGAGAGATGTGATGTAAAACATCAAGATGTAAAACCTAACCAAGCGAACCAAATAATCAATTCAACCTTTACTGTTTCTTAGACAGGGTTATCTATCATTTAACATGACTAGCAGATTATACACCAGTTTAGCAATGGATCTGGAGATGTACTTGCATTTCGCAGTGATGTGGGGAAGTCCTTCTGTGGAGCTGGATTCCCACATGAGTTTGCTGGTGGTTGGCTGGTCGTTGAAGTGACGTCTCTGAGGCTGGTGATGAAGTGAAGTCCAGTAGTTTAAGTTGGAGACAGCTAAACTCTTGTCGTGTTGACGGGTTCCGCAACACAACTTAGCTTAACTAGACTATCGACGGAAAGAAAAGAAAGAAGAGTAAACGGAAGATGGGGAAGTTTAAGGCTGGTCTTATCCCATCTTAGTGTCCAAGTCCGGCTGGACTGGACCTGGAGAAGAGTTGTCCTGGAAGTGGAGCATCTCCACTTCTCAAAGGCTGCTGCTGGTGCAACTCTGTTGGACTGGACGACTGTACTCTGCTCTGCTTGCTCAGACTCTGCTCGCTCCGCTTGCTGCTTAGAGAATGTTTAGGGTGATGGGTTTTAACCACCAATGTTTCTGGCCCCTAATAGAGCTGGATCAATAAGGCATTGTCCGTGGATCTGCGTGGCAGTCCCATGTTAGCACATGCAGCTTTGGCGTGACTCACTCACATGAGCCATGGTGCTTAGACATATAGTTTTAAGCATACATTTATAATATGAACATGATACATTTTACATATCTATAATTGAAAGGGAATGAAAGAAAGAGAAAGGGTTTCACTCATTCATCTCAAATAACATACACATAATGGTACGTTTGTGATAACTCAAAGCATAATGCTTACACATGATAAATGCATTCTTAACATACACAGGATTCAGGTGTCATACAAGAGCAATAACATGGCATTTCATTAAAAGTCCGCTATCATCGTTTTGAGGATGATCTGATGAACTTTAATGTTTGGTGAGAGTTTATAAAATTCAGAGAGGATTTTGATTCTCTGTTTTGGACCAAAGTCAGTCAATTCTCTGTCTTGCATGGGGGTTGAAAACCCCATTTAATGAGGTCAAACACAAGCTCTTTGTTAAGAAAAGCGTTCTCGTGATCAGTTACCCATTCGTCTTGAGTTAACTTGATCAGGATAGTGGGTCCGTGACACTTTCTGATGATGAACGAGTCATGAGACCCATAGCCGCAAGGCTTCAGCTTCCTGCTCTGTACTGCAACAAATGTGGCCTGACCCTCTGATTTTGGTCAGAGACCAAAATGGCTCTCAATCAAGGTGATTCTGATGACAGGTGTCGACTACGTTATTGGTGTCTGCATCGTTAAGTCCCCACAAGTGATATGGCCAATTATAATGCATATATTCTGTGTGCCACTTTCGCTGACAAGCAGAACAGCCAGACGTAGTAGTGTAACCAGCAACTAGAATCATTTTTTTTTTTTTTTTTAAATACTCGTATAGGACTTACAACGCAGAAAGCAGTTTCCCAGAAGGGTATATCATGAAGGGTCAATTGGATAAACTAAATTTCCAGTAATATGTGAATGAGAGAGTATATGGGTGTTTCCTAGCACTGAGCGTTGTACTCTGTGTAAATGCGGCCATAGTTTTCATTAATTTCTTGAGCCTCTAAAGTGGTAGTTGTATAGGGTGTCAGTGGGAGGACAAAAAACTTCAAGATTCCTCACAACATCAAAATAAACTTCGTCATTGTTATTTATTTCGTTGTGGTGTTAAATTAGCAGAAGACATAGCACATATTATTGTCAGTTTACAAAGGTGAAAAACTCATAACAATAAATATAGAATATTGGTAAATTGTTTGATTTTTGTTTATCAATTATATGACAGAACATTACAGACTGCGTGTCTTCTTTTTAGCTTATTTTGTGCTAAACTAGTTAAACTACTATGCTTACTTTTAAATGTCCAAAATTCTTTATGAACTAGCATGCATGAAAATTACACTAGTTATTCTTCAGAAGGGTTAATATGCAAATACTCTGCCCTGAACATTCCTTTGATTTGCTGATACTCCCCATGAAATTCCACTTCAGCCCTGCTTCCTGAAGACCTCCACAAGAAGAGCTGCGTTCCTCTAAATATGGTCGTCTTTAAAGCATCCACATCCCGAATCTGGGTTAGAAAAAGAAATAAACAAAAAAGACACCATAGATATGGTTGTATCCAGCCCATGGGGCATCACATATACAATGTCTACCAGTATTTGTGTTTGCACAAATTATTTTTTTAATTAATGTCAGCTTAATATCTATCATGTGTAAATACATGTATTTCCAATTTAATCTCTGTTTCATTAATTCATCCACACACATCATAATTAAGCCAATAGTATTTGCCATGATGTCCAATTGTAAAGGGGCTTACAGCTCGGTATATAATCTGAATTCAAAGAGCTTTCTCTATGGGATAATAATAATTATAATAATAATAATAAACTTTATTTATAGTGCGCTTTTCTCAGATCCAAAGTGCTACAAGGCACACAAGGCAAACAGTAACATAGCAGAACAATAAAAAACAGTAATAACATCACAATAAGACAATAAACAATGCATGAACAATAAAATTGAATGAATAAATTGACAAAAAAAAATCAACCTAAATTAAAAGCAACAGTAAAAAGTTGAGTTTTGAGAAGTTTCTCATAACCAGAGAAGTGGCATTCCAGATGCTGATGGGTAGACCATTGCATAGCTTAGGCGCACTGAATGAAAAAGCTCTACCACCCATAGTCTTAAGTTTACAGTGTGGCTAATACAGGGCAAGTCCAGATGCAGAAAGAAGACTGCGGGTAGGAGTGTTATCAGGCCACAAATGTAGTCTTAAATGTCAAAATCAAGGTCTTAAAATCAATGCGTGACTTAACAGGAAGCCAGTAAATTATAGGGGTGATATGGTGGCGTGAGGAAGTGTGTGTCAAAACTCGTGCAGCAGAATTTTGAATATACTGTCGAAGGGACTCGCTGATCAGAATGCGTTCAAATCAGGCTTGGAAATTTGAACTCCCAAAATTGCTTCCGGCATCTAGATCTGGATAACAGTTATTCGACTGTTTCCCCCAATACTATGGCAGCAGATGTCTGGAAACCCTGCGGCTATTTTGTGAATAATTAGCCATCTATTCAATGACATCTTATAAAGTTTCGGCAAGGACCTCCATCACAAGACTTTTAATTGACCGATCATGTGTTCACCCTCGAGACATTTTAATTGCAGCCAGATGGACAGAGTTTCACAGAGACAAAAGAGATCTCTGGCAATTAATGAAAGACTTAAGAAAAACAACCTCTTAACTGTTATAGTCAAGGCAAAATTTGATATTTTGAATAATAGCCAAAGGTTTCCTTATGTGCTGTTTTTATTCCAACCAACCAGGTTAATAATGTGTTGTATTACCCTTAACAGGTTCAAATGATCTGTATGTGTCTGAAATGTTTTATGTTTGGATTTAAACAAAACCTCTTACTATTTGCAATACATTGGTAAAAATGAAAACTTAGTAATGCGAACTGCATTCGTCTTGTAATATTTGATGTCAGATAGTTACAATCTTACCAGAGATTTTACTACATGCAATCTCTTGGAGTCTGTTAATAATTGACCGTGGCTACGCTGGTACGGGGCGTGGCCCCGCCCTTCATGGCAGTCGATCATTGGATGACAGCGTTAGAGGCATGGATCAATACGTGTCCCTTAAAACCTCACTACAACCCTAAAAACTTAGCTTTTTGCATGAGCTGGCTCGCACCTAGCTGTGCTCTCTGCCCCCAGTCACCTGCCACGCGATTGGGTCACCACAAACTCTTTATGCAAACCTCTTGAGTTTCGGACCGCCGAAACTTCCGCAAACAAACTCTCAGCAGAGTCCGTTACCCCGGCAACTCAGAACAGCCTCCGCTCACGAGCGGGAATCCCAAAGACGTCACCCGAAGCCACCCTATCTCGAGCGCTACGTGGTTCCTCAGGCCAGCCCGGCGAGGGAAACTCGAATCAAGAAGATTTTAACACACTCGCACAAGTAACACAAACAACTGTTGTCTCTTTCTGGTTTGATGCATATGATCTTAAGCAGTTAAAGATAAGTCAAATCTCTGCTTTTGTGGTTTCTCGGGTGATTCTAAGATCTAGTACTAAAGTCTAGAATTAATTTGGGATGGTTGCTAACTCATTTTGCATCCTCTGAACTGCCCGTGTGTATGTGTGTGTGTGAATGTGTGTGTGAGTTTACTTGTTGTTTGCCTATTACGTAGTTAGCCTCATGTATCGTAGTGTAGCTCAATAAATCTTTGTTCTGCTTTGTCAGAACTGTGTTCTTGTTTATGTGGTTCTAAGTCATTGCCTCAAGCTGTAGATCGTGTTACCTTGATCAAAGTTAACCCTATTCTGTGTTATGTTATTATTGTTGGCCACGGAAATAATATAGATAAGGGTAGTAAAATGCGGTGTCTCTATTTGCGGGACACATTTCAGATAAAGTGTGAATCTTTTAATCTGATTCAATCCGACTCAATTGAGTCGAATCAATGATTCAAATCTTCAAGATCCGAGTCATCGATATGAGCTAAATAAATCCGATTGATCTTATAACGTAGGTTTATTTCTTACACTGTAAATGTTTAAGAGAGATTTTTGTTAGGCTCCCGAAGAGTCAGTTACAGAAATCAAGACGTGATGTGATAAAGGCATGGATAAGTCTTTCCTCATCAGGCCATGATAGAAAAGGTCTAATCCATGCAATGTTATGTAGGTGAAAGAAGGCTATTTTTGTTAAGTGTTTGAAGCATGAGTTAAGAATTGATTACGGGTGAGAAGTTTGGATGAAGTAGAAATGCTGGAAAATTGGTAATTAGGATATTTACTTATGTAAAGCAGTTCGACCCGTGCTGAATTGGCTGATTATCTGATTTGCTCCACCAAAACGTGTTAGTAAACATAATTTCATGACTTCACCCTCATATAAAATCTAATTGAGCTAATAGTAAAAACAAAGGGTGGGCTCCAAGCTTAGCATATAGTCTGATCACAGTCTGAGCTCCACCAAAATAAGCAAAATAGGCATTTAAAAGCAGCCAGAGAGTCAAAAATTTGATGAAAGATGGAGGGAGGACTTAAACTGTTACTGAAGGGAGCTGCAGCTCACTGCTTTAAAAGGAAAAACCCCAATCATTGCTAAATGGGTGCTGTAATCTGCAATGACAAATGGTGGGCCAATGCTGCTTCTAAAAGGAGAATCCTCATTGGCCATTGAACAGCCCACATAATGGCTTAATGAGGCTGGGATTGGTTGCTTCAGAATTGAGGGCTCTGGTGGTAGGTGAAATGCAGATTGATGTGTTGGATGAAGGGTAGAATGGATGAAACCTCATCCAAGCCTGGACAAGAAATGACAGAGGAAACAATAGAGGGCTCACACTGTTACCAATGGGAGCTCCGGCTCGCTGCATCGAAGGGAGAACATCCCTGTTTATCACTGAGTAGCGTGCCCGGGTGTGACAGATGTTCTTTTGAAAATAAATTATCTTACTCGAATGCCAGATCATTCTCAATCCCTGAGAAAGAAGGTGCATCCTCAGAAGAATCTTCCAGGGTGGGACTGTTGCAAAAAGCGTGACAGCCAAAACTGGAAGAATGTGAGAAATACTGCCAGCAGAGACCATGTGCAGGAGCCCGCAGCTGAATGCTCATTGCACATGGAACCCAGCCTGTACTGAAAGCATCTGTCAAGGTAACATGCCTCGCCATGTCCTAAAGAGGACGACAGCCTGTAGGAAGACAAGGTCTGTGCAGGCATTACATGTCTGGTGACACAGTGGAGTTATGCCATATGTGCCGGCATGCCATGCCCATCTGGGGACTCAAGTGAAGTCAGTGCTGAACTAGAATATTTACCAATCCGAGTGTTGTGACATTGGCTGCAGATGACATGCACCAGGAGCCTCTGAAATATCAGTGAGGAAGCAGTTTTCCTGTCAAATTTCCTCAGACAGACCAGCACTAACCCATGGAGTCATAAAGACAGTCCAGCTCCATTCTGTGGAAAGAGATGCTCTGCACAGGAGAGTTTGCTCTATTAGTTGACTCATTATAAGTTGATCACAAGACTGGGCTAAAGTCAGCTAGTCCCAGGCCCGGTGCCAGGATGTCATAACTGAGGGGGCATTTTAATCACATAAGGGGGCACTAGACCTGGTGACTGATTTCGGTCGCTCTTGTTCCTTTCATTTAGGCTATTTATTTACTTATTTATTATTACTTTGCATTACTGCCTAAATTACTGACTTAAGGCAGTAATATACTTTTTATAGTAATAGTAATATGCACAGTTTCGCTATTACTGATTATATCAATGAAGGTTATGCAATGATATCGTTTACATAAAAGCAGACAGATCATGGATTCAGCGCCAAACGAGTGCTTTAAATCATATTTTGAGCTCCTCCCTCACGCCAAGCTTCATCCTTACCTGCTTCCTGCTCCATGATCACTCCACAAAAAGTAAGCATTAATTAATTTTCCACTGTTATATCACAAACCTCTGTCATATAACTGCTACATTTTTAATACAATTCATTATTTTAAAGATTATGTCTTAAGCATCTGATTTGACCTCAACTTGTGTGCTTCCATTTTCACCATCTCACATTAAGTTCAGGAGACTTAACCTAAGTGTTTTAATACGTAAAATTGGTCTTAGTTTAGTGTATCCTGCATCAAACTGACATAAAAATATTAGACATTGCTAAAAGAATGGGTTATTTTGCCAGGGATGAGGACATTGGTAGCCTACTACAGATTTTAAAGTTAATGTAAGTCTCTTAATATTAAAGAGGAAACATAAGCTTGACAACATCAAATCCTATTAATGTCATAACATAGAATACCTTTAAATAGTGCCTAGTTGACAGCAAGCATCAAGCTTTTATTAAGACTATGTTGTCTGTTATAGGTCTTTAAACAGATGCATGTGCAGTGACCACAGTGATGTTAAGATGAAGCACCTGTGAGATTTTTATTAGCCTATAGCCTAATATACTATAAAAGTTTAGATTTTTTTTACACATAGTGTTGCATTGCTTAAAATTACTTCAAATTTTTATACTTAGTTTACATATAAAATGAACACCTCAGCTTAGTTTGCAGTGATCATTATGCAAGGATCATTATCCAGCGTTGGATTGGGCCAACGCAATCTCACGGCAATTCGTAACTTTTTGATTTAGTGGCTAATTCGTATGAATTCGTATAAACTAAATCGTACAATTTAGTACGATTTGCTCATCACCCAATGACGGTTGGGTTTAGGGGCGGGGTTGGGTGCCACCCCTCCTTTTTAAAATCGTACATTTTCGTACGACTCCACTCATACGAATTCGTAGGAATTAGCCACTAAACTGACTGACAAAACGTAAAATACTTACATGAGATCAGGCTGGATTGGGCTTATTTTTTCAGTAAAGGCTAAATTCTATTATTCGTAAATTATGTTGGCCTATTTTATAAATTGATTGTTTATAAAGACTAGGCTATTAGTAATACACAAAAGAATTGATTGGTTTGTTAGTTGAATATATTGAATGATTCAAAACTATCTGTTGTGTTACTGATTAAGTGGTGCCGGAGCACGTTCGGAGTGAGAGAAAACCCAGATGAACTCCGGCCAAAATTACGCTACTCCACTCCTCTCACACTCTAAAAGTGAACTATTTCAAAAATGGAACATACTAACTTACCAATATGTATGTTGAGTTTGTATCTGTATTGTTGAGAACAGAAAGTGCTCTGATTTGAATTCTCAAAGCAGGAGGAGCATCAATGAACACACGACAGCTCTGGGTATTAGAGTGGTAAGTGGTTGGACTCTTGATCGGATTCTCAATAAGTCCGGAAGGAGCAAACAGTTGAACATCGCACACTGTGAAAAAAAAGACACACTATATCACATCATTTAATTTGGCTAAATCTAAAATTATTTTTTTAACAAATTTTTTATTTATAGAGGCTTGCAAACTTTCATATAGATTAGACCAGGGGTTTTTAAACTGTGGGGCGCGCCAGCACCTGTTAAGGGGGGCGCGAGAATTTGAGGCGTGCACGTGAGTAAATTATGATGACGATTTTTATGCGTTTATTAGAGTGAATCAGATTAAAGTTAGTTTCACATCTAACTATCAGGCACCTGTAGAGTTTATGCGTTCCGGTAAAATATATATGCAAATAAAATTGAGCGGGTGCTTTTTAACGGTGAATGAAAGTCAAACCGGTGAGCGTCTGACAAAAAAAAAAAGTGTCCTTCTGAATCAAATCAGCAGGATGCCCTTCTGGATCTTTCACTTACTTTGAAGACATGCGACATGAAGATATACAGACTACCTTTACATGGACATCAGCAATAGTTATTTGCCCTAATGTGAATAAGAAAATAATATGATTAAGGTGTTACGTGAAGTGCTTTATGAATGTTGCGTCACCAGGCTATCCACGTTTCCTGCAGAGTCTCATGTCATTTCGGGTGTTTCATCTTTAATTTTTCGACTTTAACTGCAGTTCGGCACTTTCACTCATGAATATTTCAATTATGCCCCCATGACAAATGGGTTATTAGACGTGAATATTTAGTAAGGACTGGTGGAAGATGTTTTAATGGGATTTGATAGCGCTTGACAAATAGAAAGAAAAAAACTTCCGCATTTCGTGGTCAGTGTTGCCAGATGTAGCTGACTGATTCCAGCCCAAAAGCTATCCAAAACTCGCCGAAATGCAAATTCAATACCGCCCAATCTGGCAACATTGTTTGTGATCTGTGTGTGTGTGCGGTCCTTTACTGACAGCCTTGTGTGTGCATCTTGTCGAATGCAGCGAAAAGTCCTACATGGCATTAAGTAATAGTTTGATTGCGGTGTTTACTTCAATAATGCCACTAATTTTTGCATACTCCACATCTTAATTCCAATTCTGTTTAGTTCAGTTATGACTTTAGTCAGATAACGGTCATCAAAAATCGCTGTTTACATGGTGACTCTTAATCAGAGTATTATCTTAATCATATTAAAATCATATTAAAGTATTGTTGCCCATGTAAACGTACTCAATGTTCGACTCAATCACACTCTCAGGGCTCTGCGAACTTGGCTTTGCGAAGCAGCATTTTCTGTACACCAAAAGCAAGTAGACTATGGCTCACGCTTATTGACAGTGGAAGATGATTCATGGTCAGTCTTTAGTAATCCAACTATGGAAAAAGGCTCAGCCATCACACTGAATCAGGTAAGCTGTATATTTATGTTTCAATGTAATTAATGCGACATTATTTAAACGCAGCAAGTAATATTTGAATGACGTTTGCACATGGATTATAATTTTGGCTCTTGTGGGGGGGGGGGGGTATGGTGGGGCTTTGGGGGGCTAATATTTCGTACTAGATCTTAGAATCACCTGAGAAACCACCAAAGCAGAGACTTGACTTATCTTTAACTGCTAAAAATCATATGCACCAGATCAGATAGAGGCAACAGTTGTCGTGTACTTGCGAGTTTGTTGCAGTCTTCGCTTGATTTTCCCTCGCCGGATGGCTTGAGGAAACACGTGGCGCTGCCGATAGGTTGGTTTCTCTGTGACGTCTCCGGGATGCACTCCGTAGACGGGAGTGAAGCTCTTTGGTCTGGGTTACCGGGGTACGGACTTCGTAGAGAGAGAGTCAGTTCGCAGAAGTCTCAGCGGAGTGAAACTTAAGGTTTGGATGAAAGGGTTTGTTAACCCGACCACGTGGTAGGCGGCTGGGGGCGGAGAACAACAGCGGGTTGATACCAGCTTGATGCTGAAGGCTGCGCGCAGATTGTGACGCTGCAGTGGGCTTTAAGGGAGACTTATTGATCCGTCCTCCTAACACTATCTTCCAATGAATGGCAAGATGAAGGGCGGGGCCACGCCCCGTACCAGTGTAGTCAGGTTTAATCATTAACCCACTGCAAGAGAATTTCACGTGGAAAAATCTCTGGTAAGATTGTAACTATCTGACATCAAATGTTACAAGACGAATATGGTTCGTATCACAGAATTCTCATTTACAGCAAAGTATTGCAAATAAAGAGGGGTTCAGTTAGATACTAAGAACGAGGCATTTTAGACACATACAGATCATTTCAGCCTGACATAAGGGTAAAAATCACACATTATGAACCTGGTTGGTTGGAATAAACACAGCACATCAATACCTATAAATGTCATTCAAAATATCAAATTTTGCCTTGGTTATAACATTTATAAGGGAACGGTTTTCCTTAATTCTCCTTCATTTCTTTTGTCTCTGAATTCTCTGTCCATCTAGCTGAAATTGGAATGTCTCGTGGTGCATGGCCCCAGATCACATGATTGGTCTCCCAAAAGTCTCATGATGGACGTAATGAAAGGCGTTTTGTCTAGTTGGTTACCGATTAACCAAAATTAGCTGCAGCATCTGTCCAAGTTAGGGCCAGAGTGTTGGGGGTGAAGAGAGTTGATGACTTGCTCCCCTGTCATCCTACTGTTAGAAGCCCTGGAGCGAATGAAGCCATTTGCGCTCACATTCCAAAGCCTGGTTCGAACTGGTTTTGATCCGGTGAATTACTTCAAATGTATATATGAATTACAAAACTTTTTACAAAAAAATTATAATAATACAGCTTATTTCTGCTTCTGTCTTTTCTGCCTCTGTCAGTGTCAAATTACACCCCCCTCCCTTTGACTGCATGGTTCAGTTCATCAGTAGCAAGAAGAGAGTTGCTGCTTTGCTAAGTGAGATCATCAGATGGTAAACTGTCTAAGTAGCGATGTCCTCGAGGTCAACAAAGACTAAATCCAGTCATCAAAAACAAAATGTGAGGTTACAAAAAGCAGAAAGAGAGAAAAGGGGACAGCAATTGCTTACGGTATGGTAACATTTTGTTTATTCACAGAGGACATCGCTTTCTTTTTTGCGGCAATGACAGCGTCAATAGTTTCATTTACTTTGCTAATGATGAGTTGGCCCGTTTATTGCCCCGTTTCCACTGAGTGGTATGGTATAGTTCTACAGCTTTTATGGCTGTTTCCACTGTCAGAAGGTACCGAAAAACAAACCGTACCATACCACTTTTTGGGTATCCTTTCTAAAGGGTACCTAGCACAACAAAAGGGTACCAAAAGTTAGTCTTAACCAACATTATTACTATCTGGAAATTTTAATTTCATTGATAGTTAATTAATGTTTGGTTTCCCTTTTCTATAACCATTATTGATTAATTATAGCAGCCCTTAATCAAGTTATTGATAAAATCAAACTTCTGAATCACTTCATGATATTACTAATTTGAATTAGTTTAAATTAATTTAAATCAAGTTTTTTTTATCCTTCAGGTATTAAATTACCTCACAGGACAGTGCTCCCCCTGGTGTTTGGTTGATGCAATTGGACAGTGTAGCCTATGAGTGGCTATAACTGAACTCAAGTCATCATTAAACCTATCATACCAGAGCAGTAGCCTCCAATCAGCCAAACCCCGAAGGAAAAATAGGATTTTTCTCTCCACTTAGGCTAATTAGTTATCTTGATAACACAATAAACCAACCCCTTTTGATGTATTGACTCTACAGAGTCACCACTTTGTAATTTGAAAACTCGCTCCACTTTCTATTCTTTCTTTTAACTGTCTTCTTCCGAGTTGACTACCGCTGCCATTTTGGGATTGTACCTGTGTGAATCATGAAAGTAGAGAACGTTAGAAACATTTAACAGATGTGAAACTTAAATATTTGAGGTTAAAATGATCCAACTCTTTCTCTACCCTTTCTCGCCATAGGACGCTACCCAATCAACGATGAAATGGGTCAACCAGAAGACAGGCGTTTTCAAATTCGATTTTAGATTTGCATCCAAAAGTGGTTTACTTGGTGTATGGTGTCAATCCTAACGAGTAAGAAACCAATACTGTCATTGTTACTGTACTTTCTTTCACCTTGGAGGAAATTTAATAACAATCACAGTCCTGGTGTTTAGAGCTCCCTATTTCCAACTTCCATCCTTTCACCTCACCTCATCCTTTCACCTCATGCTTGACGAAAGCTAAAGGAAACGTTCGCTCTAGGAACTTGGAAGCAGCCAATTATCTACTTATCAGTCTTCGCCTCTTCCTCTGTTCTCTAGCTGTCCTAACTGTGTGTGTTTACTGACTGTCCCCACAGAGATTACAAGTTAGACGCACGTCCCCCAGAGGATCACAGTCACAGAGAACAAACCCCATCTGTTTATTCCACACTCAGCAGTAACTACCACTTGACATTACACCCTGACACTTTTGTTTGCCATTTGTTTTTGTTTTTTTATAGGTGTGCATAGATTGATTTTTTTAATATAGATTAATTTAGATTAATTTTGGAATTAATCTAGATTAAAATGGCTCATTTGAATTCTGCCGAAGCCATTCAGAATATGTGTGCTAGCAAAATAATAAGTCTTGGAGATGGGGTTTCTCAAGCCAGGTGGCGGATTAGACCAGGGGCTCATCTGCGGTTTCCAAAATGCATCACAAACTGCTTTAGAAACTGTTCTACTATGATAATTGGTGATGAAAATAAATTATGTTCAATGTGTTTACTAACTGTTTATTCAGTTAAACATGAATTTTGAACTGTATGCCTACATAAGCTCGAAACAGCGATTTTTGATTACCTTAATCTGACTAACTGAACTAAACAGAAATGGAATTAAGACATGTGGAGTATGCATATATTAGTGGCATCTTTAGGACCTTTCGCTATATTTTCCGACGAGATCCACACGCGGCTGTCAATAAAGGACTGCACACACACACACAAAACACACACACATCGCGAAATGCGGAAGTTTTTTTTCTTTCCATTTTGCGTGCGTTATTAAATTCCATAACACTCTCACCAGTCCTTACTCCTTATTTGTGTCTAATACCCCAGTTTGTCACAAGGGCATGAATGAAATGTTCGTGAGTTAAAGTGAAACTGACGAACTGCAGTTAGAGTCAGGCATCCTGCTGATTTGATTCAGAAGGGCACTCTTGTGTCAGACGCCTCACCGGTCAGGTATACATCCGTGCTAATATATCAAGGTGAAAGTCATCATAGCTTGCGTAAAATAGACCCAGCTCCCAACTCAACTTTGAGAATAGATTAACGGCGATATTTTTAAGAGTCTCGCGTAACGCAGCACGTTAACGCCGATAACGGCCCACCACTATTTTTTTCTCTTCTCTCTCTCTCTCCCCCCTGGGTCTGTGTCAGTGTCAGTTCTAGGTCTTCCCCCTCACTGCCGCAAAACATGGCTCGCCCCAAAGACCCTGTTGGCCACTGGAAGGACCTAGACACATGGCTAAGTGTTGCAATGGACAGCCCCCTCCCTAAGGCCGCCGAAACGCTACAGCATCTGACACAGGACTAGCTGGATGAAAACCTAAAAAGCCTTATGAAGCAAGACCCAAGCCAAAGCTACAATCACAAAGACCAAGCCAAGATCACAGGTACTTTGAGTCACATTCTCATCACCACCCTCAAGTTGAGTGACAGACATTCCTGACGCATGTGCAAACTCGCATCAACCAGCTAGAACTGGAGACTCAGGAACGACCGGAACAGCCAATGAGACTGCTCGAGCTGCCAAAGAGGAGATTGATAAACTTAGAGAGACTCTAGCCGTCACCACCCAAGAAATGGAACAAGCCAAAGCCGACCATGCTGACGTCGCTAACAAGCTTGAGTATGTCGAACAGCTACTAGAAGAGGTAAATGCTGACAGCAGAAACAAAGCCCTCTAATCTCACCTGAGTGAAGCAAGACATGAGATCAGATGACTAACGCAGCAACTGGACTACATCAAAGAAGAGTCCAACAGCATTAAAGATGAACTCAAGCATGCACATGACCTGTCACCCAATGAGAAAACTGAGGGGTCGCTGCTAAAACCCTCACCAGCTCCTTCTGCACCAGCCAGCCATGTATTGCCATGTGGCCTGGACTTCAGAGACCTTGAGAAGCTAGTCAAGAACCTGGGCAAGTTCATGCCGAATTTGCCAGGTAGCCAAGATGTTCACGCCTATCTGTAAGACATTGATTTTCACCTGGAAATGAGACCCAATGTCACTGACAAAGACTGTATTTGCTCCGAGCAACCTCCAGCCCTGAAGTGCGCAGCTTCCTTGACCGTCAGCCTGCTCACACAAAGACTGACTACCTTCTGCTCCGAGAAGCCCTCATCAGAGAGTTTGATGACCCAGAATCTGAACAAGGACTTGTAGCTGCCCTGGAGACGAAACAAGGTCGCTATGAGTCTTCTTAAGCTTACTACTACAACTCAGACGAGCCTAATTCGGCACCCGCAATGAACCTGAGATGGAAGAGGACCTGAACTTCAAAATTCTCTTCCTGAGAAACCTCCATCCAGGGGTAAGCCACCATGTTGGGGTTCTTGCATGCCCCCACACAATGAACACTCAGCAATTGTGAGATTTGGCACAGAAAGCCTACGTCAAACAAAAGACGACTTCAGAAAAGAGTGCCAAAATCACTGCTGTTTACGACTTCAACACTCAAAGTCAAGATCTGGTCCTTGAGGGTGCCCAATGCCCAGACATTGCTAAACTACCTCCCAGTGAGTGGAATGTGTTGTCTTACAACAGACAACGAGACTGTCATGCTGATACCAGACCTAAACAGTGAAACAGCCGCTGGAAAGGACTGTCTGGACGACAACACTCACCTGAACGTCACCGGGAGAGATCGTGGAACCAGTCCACCTCATTTGCAAACCAGTCCACCTCATTTGTTAGATGCTAACTCAACACCTGATGCCTCAGGTCATCACTGCATCACACTAACACTGGTGGATGAATTCCCTCCAATACCTAAGAGTGCTGTCTTGGACGTTTGCCACTCCGCTGAACTCAGAATCAATCCAAATCCTACCTGTGCCATGCCAACTCCAGACCTTCAACTCCAAGTGACCAGAAAGGGGGAGGAACCAACCTGCTGACACAGACCCACTATCCTAAACTCTTAATATAACGCTAACATGTTTGTGTCATTTGTGCCATTTTAGGAAGACACCTAGCCCTAGCTATGTTTCCTAAACCCAATACAAACACTTTCTCCTTTCCTGCACTGCCAGGCCCAGTCTCTAGTAGAGAGGAGCTATTACACAGATGTGACACTTTTTTGTTGTTCTAACCTCACTCAATGTCCTTATGTCTCAGTATTCTTTTCTTTCTCTCTCTTTATGCCTTTTATTCTTTTCATTTCTTTCTCTTTTGCCTCATCAGTGGACCCCTATGATGTTTTAAGTCCAGAGCTCAGAATTAGGATTGACTCCTTTCACCAAGCCTCACAGATCAATGACTTAAGGGTGTGATTGCTGTATTGATAATTTAACGTTGTAGCACCTGTCTGACAACATGTTTTAGGCGAAAACTCAAAGTTTTGTTAACCACATTTCTTCATCTTCAATCCAGAACCGAAAAGAGGATTGAGGGTAAAGAATGAAATGTATTGGTTTGACTCGTCAAAACAGCATCGTAGGGTATATGTTGACTTTGACCCTTGCCTTCTTCCTCCACGAGCGAATAAAGGCCATCCAAAATTTGTTCAAAATTACACAACCCACATCTCACTCATGCTTAGATGTGATAATGCTGACCAAAAATTGTATTATTTACTGATTGAGATAATGCCTATACAACTTTGTTGAACCTGCAATACCTTGGTTAGTCTTAAAAGCCTAAATTCTGATAAATCGAAACTATGCTCTCCTGCATAGTTGTGTAAGTTACGGTGTGTAAGTGTTGTTAACCCGAGCATTCCAAATTGCCTAAACCTTGCACCAAGATTCAGTTGGTGATGATGTTGTTTGTGTCTTGTGTTTGCCTGTTCTCTCTGCTTCTGCCTGTTTGTTCCAGTGCCTGCCAATGTTCACACCAGGAACATTACCAGACAAAGGGGGAGATGAAGGGACTCACTGGTGATCAAAATCAGGCTTGGAAATTGGGTGCCAAGTTGTCTCATTCATTGAACTGGCTCGAGGGCTCACGATAACAGGGGGCCAATTCAGTTGACTCGCAGATGTTCGGGGACCCTTCAGCCAAATTCATAAATGATTAATAATCTAAACAATGGGGCTTTACAGGATTTTGCCTAACGAGACTTTTGAATGACTCCCGGTCATGCGTTAGTCATATAGGACTTCCTGCCAGATGTACAAATTTCGTAGAGACAAAGAGATCTCTTGCAATTAATGCATATGAATGAAAGACAATTTCTTAAAATGTTAGAACTAAGGCGGATGTATAATTAAATAATATGCCATACTTTTTCTCATACGCTATTTATATTCCAAAGCTAGTGGCATTTGCAATACATTGATGTAAATGAAAAACTAGTAGTACAAACAGTATTCGTCTTGTAACATTTGATGTAAGATAGTTACAACTTACAAGAGATTTTACCACGTGAAATCAACATGCAGTCTATTAATGTCTGACTTTTTGCTACGCTGGTACGGGGCGTGGCCCCGCCCTTCTTGGCAACTGCTCATTGGAAGACAGTGCCATGGGGATGGACCAAATCAGGTCACTTAAAAACTCACTGCAGCCGTAAAACATTGCTTTTTGCATTAGCTGGCTTGCACTCGCTGTTGCTCTCTGCCCCCTCTCACCTGCCCGGACACTGTGCCGCCACGCAATTGGGTCACCACGAACTTTCCATGCAACCTCTTAAGTTTCGGGACCGCCAAAAACACAAGAACTTCAGCAAACCGACTCTCAGCAGTCCGTTACCCCTGCAACACAGGACAACACCAAAGACGTCACCAGAAGCGAGTCACCACCCAATCAGGAGTGCTGTGTTTCCTCAGGCCAGCCCGGCAAGGACACTCAAGTCAAGACTTGAGCAAATACGCAAGTAACACAAACAAATGTTGTCTCTTGCTGATCTGGTGCATATGATCTTAAGCAGTTAAAGATAAGTCAAATCTCTGCTTTTGTGGTTTCTCAGGTGTGATTCTAGGATCTAGTAGGAAGTACTAGAATTAATTTGGGACGGTTGTCTACTCATTTTGCATCCTCTGAACTGCCTCTGTGTTTGTGTGTGTGTGTGTGTGCGTGTGTGTGTGAATGTGTGTGCATTTGTTTGTTGTTTGCTTATTACGTAGTTAGTTTCATGTATCATAGTGTAGCTCAATAAATCTTTATTCTCCTTTTGTAAGAACTGTGGTCTTGTTTATGTGCTTCTAAGTCATTGCCTCTAGCTGTAGATCTTGTTACCTAGCTAAAAGTTAACCCAATACTGTGTTATGTTATTATCATTGGCCAAGGAAATAATATAAACAAGATTGGTAAAATATGATGTCTTCTATTTGCAGGACAAATGGTACATAAAGTGTGAATCTTTTAATCTGATTCAGTCTGACTCAATTGAGTCGAATCAATGATTTGAATCTTCAAGATCCGGTTCATTGATATGAGCTAATAAATCCCTAATCGATCTTAAAGGGTCACGAAACACCAAAACACATTTTTTGAGCTGTTGAAAGTCATATATGTGTCCCACGCTGCTATAAACACTATAAGGACACATATATTGCACTAAAATGTGAAAATTGGTTGTTTTTGCGTTATTTTGAGCAAATTCGTTCTTTTGGTTTGAAACGAATTTTTGAAGCTACGTCACGGCCATGAGATTCATAGGTGTAAATCCTGTGTGGAGAATGGCTGTCTGTCTTTTCGAGGACATAGTGACGTCTCTGAGAGTGCGGCATTAATTCATGAGAAAGACGTGCTTCAAACCAATCAGCGCGCTCTATTGTGTATGACGTGAAACTTCATTAATATGCATGATAGCTCCGGAGACTGTTTACCAGTTTACAGCGTTCAGATGGCAGAGAGATGCCACGTTGTGTTGCCAAAACAAGTGAAAGTACAAGAATTTCAAGACAAGAGTCGTAGGTGTTGCGTTTAATAGTGTGTTGCAACGAAGGTTTTGTTTTCATTTTCCCTCTATGAGAGAGCAGCTGGACTCACGTGTGGATTACAGTGGACGCGACACGCGACAGAAACACGTTTGTAAGGAACATTTTTACCCAAGAGCTTTTTCTCATCTGGAAATGGTGAAATCCGGATTTGCCGCTCGTCTCCTTTTAATAAAAAGACACAGCTCCAGTTTGATTGTCTGTCTACAGATTTGGTAAGTGTTTGCAGTGCAGTGCCCTTTGTTTAAATGCTGCTCTCCGAGTGTAAACATGTAAAAACAAACTATTCCCGTCCTGCAGGATTTTCGCTGCATTTTGTGACAGGATAGTCTATACACACACGGCTTTCTGACGCTACCTACCTACCGAGTACATAAGTTACAGAGAAATGCAGAGGATTTTTTTTCTCTCATTCGCCATGCGGTATCAAATCAGCCTCTGTGTTTGTTTTGCCTGTGAAACTTAGCGCGTGCCCAAATGGAAAC
This sequence comes from Danio kyathit, assembly GCA_903798195.1. NCBI lineage: Eukaryota > Metazoa > Chordata > Actinopteri > Cypriniformes > Danionidae > Danio > Danio kyathit. The sequence goes on from LR812526.1 coordinate 54,050,215, forward strand.
TCCCTTCTATGCAAATTCTACCCTCTTTCCCTCCCCCGACACTCCCAGAGCTGGACACGCCCAACTTTCCTGACTTTTTTAAAAACAGAGGTGTGAAAACACCCTGCTGGGACAGGGGGTTTCGTGGTCTTTTAAAACGTAGGTTGATCCCCTACAAGCAGTTGGGGCTCAGGAGATTATCAGTTGCAGCAGCACAGATGAGGAGGACGAAGAAGAGAGGAACTTGCAGTTTAAGGGACAGAGAGAAGATAAGATAAAGATTATGGGTAATGAGCCGCAACATGACCGGTTGTCAGCTGACCCAGCTTTGTGACCTACAAAATTAAGTGACAAAGACAGAGCAACTATCATTTGTCAATTGGCACAAAGAGAAGAAAGGGAAATGTCTAATGATTCACAAGAAAAGCCATTTCCAGCCATTCTAAGCACATGCAGACTCATTTGAGGCCAGGGCAGAAGCTTTTGGACTCAGAAACTTTTTTAGCTCATTTCATGCTATTGTGCTTTTGACAGCATGGGTTAAAGTTTTGCAGTGCATTGATGATAGGAATGTAATTCTTTAGTCAGGGAAAATATCCTTTGAGGCTGAAGCAGATAATATAAGAGATCTTAAAAATGATATGCACAATCTCAGAGGCATCATTGATTGCATGGGGGTGCCACCTAAATTTAATAAGGAGCTGGGCCGTGAGAGGAAGAGAAAACGATTTTCTGATGAGAACCCTGGCCCTTTAGAAAGTCAGAAACACAGTGCTGACAAAGTGTTTCACAGATTTTTTAACTGCCATGGACCACATTATCTGTGATTTGGACAAACGCTTCCAAACAACTGCAAGCATTGTAGAGGAATTTGCTGCCATAATGACGTCACAAGATGGCGCCGAGCATGGCCGCCGTGTTGCGAGCTCCCAGCAAACTTCGTTGTGTTTTGTACGTTTTTCTTGTGTTTTTGTTGTTTTTTGTGCTGGATGTACACACTCTTATTGCCTACGACAGACACACACTTCGGGAAATTGGCTCCCTCGTCGCACACCGAAGACCGGACTTTGAGTTCTTCAATGACGCTCTGTTTACAAACACATCAACAGAGCCCTTTGTCTGGGCCACACAACCGAGGCGGCTACGCAAACGCAGCCGGAAAAGAGGAAAAAGAGCCGGCGTCCTGGTCAGACTAAGATGCCATGGATTTCGACCCCCGCTCCCCACCATTCTGCTGGCTAACGTTCAGTCACTGGATAACAAACTTTGCGAGCTACGGGTGCGCATTTCCTTCCAACGGGAAACAAGAAACTGCTGCATTATCTGTCTTACAGAAACCTGGCTATCTGCGGAGGTACCAGACACAGCTGCTGAACTTTCGGGGTTCTCCGTGCACCGCATGGACATAATGAAAGAACTCACAGGGAAAAGCAAAGGAGGAGGTGTTTGTTTCTTTATTAACAACTTATGGTGTGATGAGAGAAACATACACTCAGTTAGATCATTTTGTTCTCCTGATCTGGAATACCTTATGCTTCGGTGTCAACCATACTGGCTACCAAGGGAATTCACATCGGTGATTATTACGGCTGTCTACATCCATCCTCAAGCCAACACAGAGCAGGCGCTCAGGGAACTGTATGGGAGCATAAACGAGCAGGAAACCGCACACCCGGAGGCAGCGTTTATTGTTACAGGGGACTTTAACAACGCCAATCTCAGGAAAATCGCTCCAAAATACTTTCAGCATATCACCACAAACACGCGTGGTGATCGTATTTTTAAAGTCCGTATCATCACGGACTTTAAAAGTAACAAATCCGCCACTAAGAACATTGCTGGGTCTCTCCCGGACGAGCTCAACTTGTTCTACGCCCGCTTTGAAGCCCAGGACAGCGCACACACACAGCGCGCTCCCGCAGCCGACACAGAAACCGCCAGCACACTCTCTGTTTCTGTAGCGGATGTAACTAGATCTTTCCGTCGCGTGAACATCCGAAAAGCTACGGGCCCAGATGGCATCCCTGGACGCGTACTTAAAGCATGCGCACACCAGCTAGCGGGGGTTTTCACGGACATCTTTAACCTCTCCCTCTCTCGGTCTGTGGTTCCTACATGCTTTAAGACAGCTACTATCGTGCCAATACCGAAATCAGCTAAAACCACATGCTTGAATGACTGGCGTCCGGTTGCACTGACACCTATCTTCAGCAAGTGCTTTGAGAAGCTGATTAAAAACCACATCTGCTCTGTACTGCCCGCTAACACTGAACCTCTGGAATTTGCATACAGAAACAACCGCTCCACCGATGATGCAATTGCTTTCACTAGAGGTGTGAACCTACACTGGTCTCACGGTTCGGTTCGGTTACGATTATCATGCCATCGATTCGGTTCAATTCGATATCTCGGTGCATCACGGTGCATTGACGATTCTTTCCATACACAGTTTTTTATTTTCTTCACAGCACAACAATTCTTGTATTAAAATGTATAAATATATTTATATACTATTTGTAAAACAATTTTGTCCTTTAATACAAACAGTCAGATATATAAACTGTACCTTTAAACAACACGAGCATTTATAGACCATTTCGAGGGATGTAAACAAAAACAATGGCCCTAACGTATCCTGTTTTACATTTTTAATTTCCATTGCTTCTGAGAATCCAAAAAGGTCCACATATTGATAAATAGTGTTATGACGGCTGATTTAAAATTAAGTTATGATTGAATTGCCTCTTGTTACAGTTAGGAAATAGTTTAAAGTCAAGCAGGAAATGTTCATGGGCCAATGACATGACCACATTGAAATGGTCTATAGCAAATAAACAAATATAAATATCCACATAAACAGTGTTCAGCAAACACACACGCAGTGAAATTGTGCACAATGTGTGTTTTTCGTAGTTAGAGCGTTGTAAATAATCGCGCTCGCGGCTCACCTCCCTCGCCATAGTAAGCTACGGCGACATAGCGCATGTGAGATAAATGACGTCAGTATAATAACCGGTTATGATTATTACTGAACCGATACCGAATTGTCCGCGTCTGCATCGCGGTGCACCGAAGAAACGATTAATTTTGACACCCCTAGCTTTCACCTTGCACACTGCTCTGTCTCACCTGGAAAACAAAAACACATATGTGAGAATGTTCTGTTTGTGGACTACAGCTCAGCATTCAACACCATAGTGCCTGCCAAGCTGGTGGTGAGGCTCCAGGCTCTGGGCCTACACAGCTCTCTGTGCAACTGGATCCTGGACTTCCTGTCAAGCAGACGCCAGGTGGTCAGAATGAACAACATCACGTCATCCACACTGATCCTCAACACTGGTGCTCCACAGGGCTGTGTTCTCAGCCCACTCCTGTACTCCCTGTACACACATGACTGTACATCCAAACACAGCTCCAATGTCATCGTTAAATTTGCTGATGACACAACGGTGATGGGCTTAATCACCGATAATGATGAGACGGCCTACAGAGAGGAGGTGCACGCTCTGACGCAGTAGTGTCAGGAAAACCACCTTTCACTCAACATCAGCAAAACCAAGGAGCTGGTGGTGGATTTCAGGAGAGAGAAGAAAGAACACACTCCCATCACCATCAACGGGACACCAGTGGAGAGAGTCAGCACTTTCAAGTTTCTTGGAGTACACATCGCTGAGGATCTGACATGGACTACCCACACAGATGCAGTGCTGAGGAAGGCACAACAACGCCTCTTCTTCCTCAGGTGTCTCAGGAGGTTTGGAATGAGCCCCCACATCCTCCGCTCGTTCTACACCTGCACTGTGGAGAGCATCCTCACTGGCTGCATCACCACCTGGTACGGAAACAGCACCAGCAGCAATCGCAAAGGTCTACATAGGATCGTGCGAACTGCTGGACGCGTAGTAGGAGGTGAGCTTCCCTCCCTCCAGGACATCTATACCAGGAGGTGCATGAGGAAAGCCAAGAGAATCATCAGCCACCCAAGCCAAGCCATTTTCTCTCTGCTACCCTCAGGCAGACGGTTCCGCAGCATCCGGTCACGCACCAGCCGACTGAAGGAAAGTTTCTTCCCTCAGACTATCAGGCTGATGAACACTTAACACACCCCACACAAACTCTTCCATACCCCGCACTGCACACCATCAAGATGTAGCATGCACTGCACTTTAACAAATCCATACTTAAAACAATACTGCCTACGTATCGCTGTCAACATTGCCAATTTTACATTGTCTTGTTTTTTTGTGAGTATGTTGTTGTATATTGCACTGTCTGTATTTTGCACTGTCTGTATTTTGCACTGTCTGTATTTTTGCACTGTCTGTATTTCGCACTGTCGTTGTATTTGCACTGTCTGTATTTCGCACTGTCGTTGTATTTGCACTGTCTGTATTTCGCACTGTCGTTGTATTTACACTGTCTGTATTTTGCACTGTCTGGAGCCAGCACCTAAGCTTTTCACTCATCATAGCACACGTGCTGCTGATGATGTGACAATAAAAGTGATTTGATTTGATTTAATAAAAGGGGGGCAGTTGAGTGACTCTGAAATTGCAACTTTGGGCCAGCCACTCATAAGAAAGTATACCAGGAACCTCACACCTCTGTTTGAGCGTGAAATCAGACATCTGAATGCAATATATTCAGCCACTTCCTAATCTGATTGTTCTCCTCTTGCTCTCCTAAATGCAATCCATAAAACAAGTGATGTAAGTGCTATTGGGCAGAAATCATTTGATCCTGAGGGCTTGGAAACTTTTGCTACTGGAATTATTATAAATCTTTTCCATAAAGCAGGAATAATACTGGAGTGATAAGACACTTTAAAAATATCAGTAAAAACTGGTGCTAACTGGGCAGAACAGTGTTTTAGGACATTTCCACATATTCTATCAGGACCTGGGCTTTTAGGGGGGTTACATTTACTAAATATATGTCTGACCTCATTAATGTGGAAACCTGCTAACGGATTTGAATCCGATGGAACTGGAAACACCGGAATAGCATCACTACCTCTATTTTCAAAGCGATAGAAATAGGAGTTGAGCTGGTTTGCCATCTCCAGCCCCTCATATCCATGTAACTTTGGAGAAGGTTTACATCTTCCTTTGTGAGGTATATTTGTCATGTGCTTAATCTCTTGTCAAGCATATCAAGAGTTACCTTGTGTAAGAGATTCCTCTATTTTTTTGTTTCTATGCATACTTATCAATTTGTATTTGTCTTTTAACATCTCTCTGTATAACTCTCAGACTCACCACATCCTGATTTCTATGTGCATTCCTTTTCTTGTATGTATAGGAGAATTATAGAGGAACTTTTATTATGTAATCACTATTATAGAGGAACTTTTATTATGTAATCACTATATAATCTGCCACTATTAAAATATGGTTTGCTATTAAAATACACTGGTAAAACTTATAGAAATACATGGATTCAAGAGATGCAGAGGAAACGCACAGACATGCAGGGCCTCATAATTAGGAGCCTTATGGCCAGGTCATGCGCCTAAGTAAGACCATTTAGACAGAGCGCATGCAATACATTTAGACAATGTATATATTGACCAAGAGGAAAAACAACTCTCACCAGAATAGCATATATACAGAGAATCATTTAAAAAGTATGGAAACAACATGATCATATGCAAACACATGATTGCAAGCACATGCTATATGACCTTTAAGATATGTAAAAACAGAAAAACATACAGCCATTAATTAAAAAGCTAGGATCCTATTGGAGCTGGGAATAGGGTGATGTTACATCATATCTCATGATATCTATGGTTAAGAAACTGTATATAAACTGTGGATTTTTGAACATAAGGAGGGAGAGAGCTCGATCGACCATCTCTGCTGTAATAATAAACTGCTTCAACTTGAGAACTTCGAAGACCTCAGCTTCTTTTTTGAAACTTAGAAGATGTTTGTCGAGATCCAGCGCAACTTTCCACAACATATGCAAGAGTCTTTAAACTGTTTGACACCCATGGTTATTCATTAGGATATATCAGAATCTATACAAAAATGTATATAATCAGTAACTTGTCATCTGCACTGAAAATGTCCCACTCTGTACATTCAAAACACCCCTGCAACGCCATCGTTGTTCCATACTTTAACAGACTTTTCCTGGGGTTTCTGCCTTTTAAGTAGTCTCTGATAAACAGGACATAGGTAAACCACACTGTGATCAGCCGCTCCCAGTGGCGGGAGAACTGATGAGGTATACGCATTTTTAACAGTTCCATAGCACATATCCAAAGTCTTTTCGCTCCTTGTAGGGCAGTCAACATATTGATAATATGTACACAAGCACTAATTAACATCACAATTATTAAAATCGCCCATGATAAACTTGAGAGCGTCAGGGGAAATTGTTTCAAGTTTCTGAGATAGATCGTAGGCGATCTCTTGGACTTTTGTAACATTTGCTTTAGGATGGATATATACCACAGTAATAAAAATTTGAGGAAACTCGCTAGGTAAATAGTATAGTCAAAGGGAGACACACAACAGTTTGATGTCTGGAGTAGCACAAACTTTCTCTGAGCTTAACTGCGCAGCACCAATCCTGCCCAACAAGAAGGCATACTCCACCTCCATGAGTCTTCCCAGTGATGGCGGGATCCCTGTCAGTCCTAAAGATGCAAAGCCAGCAGGTTCCACCTCGCTGGGAGTGACGTTGTTGTCTAACCATGTCTCAGTGATTGCAAGGAGACAGGAATTCCAGTACTCGTGTAGGTAACGAATATTAGCTAATACCTCATCCACTTTTAGTCACAGCGATTATGCATTGATGAGAAGGGTTGTAGTCAGACAAACTTTCTTTTCCTCTCGCAGTCATCTCAAACGGTGACGAAGACCTGCTCTACTGCCTCGTTTGTGCTTGTTATGCACTTTATTGCTCCTCTGGTTTGATTTAAGATAGTTCAGAATCATTGTATTCACAGCTGTAGAATACTCTGATAACACAGCACATAAGCACTTTGCACTTTGAAAACATTGATGTCATTTTAAACACAGCCATGGCTCATGACGAAAGCTATAGGTGACCTATTATTTAAAAGCGGAAATTACATTACGTCTCCAAAGCTTGTGAAAATAAAAATATATAGCATACGTTAATGCTCTTAATTTATAGTAGGTTATTTATTAAGTATCTGTACTGTATATGACATGGGCCTGTTGGGTAAAACATTTCTTTAGTGGTTTGCATGTTCCACATTGAAAAAATACATTGTTAAAAAAAAAAAAAAAATATATATATATATATATATATATATATATATATATATATATATATATATATATATTTCCTACTTAATAATAATAGTAATAATAATCATCATAATTATTATTTTTTATATTATTATTATTAAAGTAGGATTTTATTTAAGTTCCTAATAAAAAATATTAAATTTCATTTCTTAATAAATAGCCTCATTATTTATTTATTTATGATTTATATATGAGATTACTATACGTGTTAGCATTTTTGTAAGTGGTTTTGTTTTAAAATAGAATATGGAGTATTCGGAATAATATTTGTAAAGAAAACATAGGCCCTATATGTGCCATTTACTTATATTTCAATTAATATGAAAAGCAAGTGTTTTATCAAAACTAATATAGGTTTTTTAAAATGCATGTGTGTGTAAAACAATATAATTAGCACAAATAAATTATGGGGTTCTTCTCTAAAGAAGTAGTTACTCCACCCCGTTTAGAGCATCATTATGGATGAACGCGTTACGTTATAACTAATGTGGTTCAAACAATAGATCTGCAACAGAGAAACTATGGGTTTTGGGAAACACTCGTCACTACATCGTTCTTTTCCCAAACGATTCATTGTACTATGATAGTTTAGCCGCAAGTTATGTCGTTGTTTGGGAAACGCACCCCTAGTAACCATGTGTATGTAGTGGGTGCGATGCAGCTGAGACTGTGAGAGCAGAACAAGGCTGGTGACCTTAGGCCCCATTTACACTAATACGTTTTAGTTTTAAAACGCATAAGTTTTGCTACGGTTACGCCTATCTGATTGGGGCTTTTTCCTCAATATTAAGTAGCCTTCACACAGTTCATTCTTACACCCTCTCCGTCAGTGTTGCCAGATGTACAATAATTATCATATTTGTACGATAATTTCAACCTCTGTACAATGTACGATCAATAATGAAAAAAATCCTATAATGTACGATAATTTCAGAAATGTATGGCATTTAAAATGAGTTTCATTGTAATCTTAGGGCTTCTTTACTTATTGATAGCTGCATCTTGTGTCTGCTGTCTGTGACAGGAGAAGGTGGAGTTAGACACGTTTTCTATCTCATCTTACGTTACATCTTCTCAGCCAATCAACATGGAGAATGGCTCTCTCTCAAGAGTTAACGTTCCTGCTGGGCGCAGTGTTGCCAGATTTTTTGCATTTCGGCGTGTTTTGGATAGTTTTTGGGCTGGAATCAGTCAGCTACATCTGGCAACACTGGCTGCGCGCGCGGCTGTGCTTCAGTTGTTTGTAAAGTTTTAAAAAGTAGTGCTGAAAAGACAGGTGAGAAGGACAGGGGAGTTTGCCCTTGATGTTCTTGTTTTTCCCCATTCAAATGCATCATGTGAACGTGTTTTTCCAAAGTTAATCTCATCAAAACAAAGTCACGAGATCGGCTCATTACAGATCCTCTGGATGGGCTCATGGTGCACACCTCAGACCTAGTGTGTTAAAAATTTGGGAGGGTGCACTGCTTTCAAGCCAACCAGCACTATGTTGCGCTTCATGTAGGCATCCAATTTGTACCGCAAAATGAATCCCTCAACATCTGACAACACACGCAGTTATTTGATGACAGACTCGGAGGTGGAGTTTGAAACTTCCCACTAAGGTACGCCTTTTTTTTTTATGTATTGTGGTGATTTGCACATTGTGTCAAAACGCTATTTGTCTAGATAATATCTGTATACTCTCCGTTTGACTAGTGTACGATAATTTTCCTCAAAATACGATAATTTTGAGGTTCTGGTACGATACTTTCACTTTTCCAACCTGGCAACACTGCTCTCCGTGTAAGTTCAGACTTCGCAAGTTTGATATGGAAAACAAACTCCCGAGTGTGTACTTTATAAAGTCATTCACATCAACCTGGCTATGCTGTTTCACTATCTTGACAATAAAATGAAAACATGATGTAAGGAACTGCCTATTTTCATTTTGATATTAGCAACTTAACAGACATCAAAAATGTTGAGGCGTTGTGTAGCTCTATGATATGACCGTCATCTTCATGCACATTTATAACTAAACGGAGCCTATAACATTACTGCCTCCTATCATTTTCATTGAAAATACGAAACACACCCTCTCTCTTTCACTGAATATCCATTTTAATGATCAATAATGGCCATTATAAAAGCGTATCGTGCAATAAGTTTATACAATAGAGAAAATAAAGGCAAACAATCAGTCAGATGTGCAGAACCGGTGTCCGTGGTTACATTAATTAAGATATTAACCTAACTTATCTTTGCGCTCAGCCAAAGCAGGTTACCTGAGAACAAGTAATAGATTCAAAAGACCAAAGTCGGGAATATGTAGTTAGATATCGACAACAAGATGAATTAAATATCAAGTTTAACAAAAATAGTGAGATTAGATCCAGCGGTAGATTCGTGATGAACAGTCCAACATGCACAGCTCTCATGTGGGTATCTGCTCAAAGCACGCTGCAGTGCATGCCAGAGAGTGTGTGTGTGGTCACGTGATGTGCGTTTTCACCGTTTTAATGTAGACGGAGAGCTGTTCAGAAACACTGGGTAAAACCCTAGTGTGGACGCAGATCGTTTTCATTCTAAAACGCCGTTTTTAAACTAAAATGTACTAGTATAAACAGGGCCTTAGTGTTAATATCCACCTCTTTCTTCCCCATGGCCAGGGAGTCATCAAATCTCCGCAGTGCTTTCTGCATCCGCTGCACAATTGTTAGTAGACTACAGTTTTCAAGTATTAGATTTATGGCTTGTTTGTTATTGCTCACCTCCATTGTAGCCTTTATTCTTCTTTACACTCTGATAATATAGTACCACTCCATTGCCAGAGGTCAGATGGTTTTGGCGTACCAGAAGAACATTTGTTCGTGATTTTACCATTTTACCAGTCATCTTCTCACAAAGACGCATTAGGACAAGTCTGTCATACAGGGCTATATTCTCCTCTGAAAAGAACACACAAATATGCACACAATTCACCATGCTATTACAGATTCCCCTGTCTGTCAGCAATGAAAGTTCAGCACTTACTCTGCTGGCAGTTAAGGGTACTGGAAATAATTCTGATTTGAATAACCTCGTCAAGAGGTCGGCCAATAGCAAATATGCATCTCCTCTCAGTGACATTGCGGAGATCAATATTTCCTGAGTCTTGAAGCAGAAGTTGCCCACAGAAACCTGAAACAAGAGTGGATGACTTAGATTTGTCCCCCATTCATTCATCTGTCTGTTCACATATCAATCCCCAACCCCTATACATATGTAAATACTCTGTTTAGCAGCAATCCCCCAAATTTTGGTCTATCAGGGATAATGATATGGGGCTGACAAATAGGTTAAGTTTTGGCTATTTACTTCCAGCAAAGAGAAATCTTAATGGAAATTACTAATCTTTCCATTTTGTGGTTTAATACTCTAAAATGTTTTTCAAGTGAAAGTACAAATACTAAGTAGAAGTATCTGGCCATAAACATGTTTGGATAAAGGTCCAAAAGAGTCTCACAATACGCAATGATTGAACTACGTGCAATTTTTCATCCTGATTTAGAACTGTTTGTATTTCCTTGTATTTAACTGTCAAACCACAAGACATGTCTAATACCAATATGCAACATGGAACTCAAATTTGTAAAATCTCTGATTGAATTTAAGCAGAAGCTGATTTTTAGAATTGTGGGAGTCTAGTCTAGCTCTTTTGAAACTGAAAAGAAGTTGTAACCCTTGAAATCCTCCATTCTGAAGGGCTTTCTAAAGTGGCCAATTTGGAACACTTTAATTTGGAACAACATTCCAATATGGCAGCCATGACTGTTTTTTATTCTGAAGTGCCCTTCGAGGTGTGATATATCATGTTTGTAATGCATCAATAATTGCTCTCAGATTCAGGCCAATGTGCTGTGCATTGTGGTAATTGATGCAGGATGATATCACTTCTAAAGGACAGATGAACATGTCTGACCAACTTCATAGAACATTAAAACAATTCTCATTGGAAGAATACATCCCAAATTATATTAAGTGGCCTCAAGTAATATGTACTAACATTGACAAAAACAATTGTTACTTAATATGTACTTATCTAAACACATGTTTTTTTCATTGCATTTATAACAATAAACAAGGCAATACAATGATCTCCAAAAAATGTTTAATTTTTGACTAAATTAAATTGTAAGGAGTAAAAAGTACTTTTTTTCTTTAAAAGTGTAATTATGTATAAGCAGGGCTTGACATTAAATTTTTTAATCACCAGCCACGTAGGCTAGTAGTTTTCCAACATTACTAGCCACTCGCCATTTTCACTAGCCACAATTTTAACGTATATATGTTGGGAAAATATATTTTATACACATAAATATGACATTGACATGCTAAAATTACTTGATTTAGATTTTGCGTTATCTCCACATGCCTCATTCGTTTCACTTTTTGTGTGTTGTGTATGAGCTTGCTCAATGTTCATGAGCAAATAGGTCATGGTTTCATAGTATTACAATTAGTTTTTATTTCACAAAATTTTCAGAGCTCAAAATGAAGGATTTACCAAATTTATCTCTGACCACAAACATAAACAATTAATTATTTCTTAGCCACAAATTTTAAATTTAAATGTGTCAAAACACGCAAAATATAGCTGTTTACTATACTTTTTATTTAACAAAACATATGCACAGTAATCTGTCCCAGATCACCAGTTAACTACACATAAATGGGGAGTAATCTCCCATTAAAGAAATGTTATTGTAAAAAATGATAATTAAACCACATTACGCAAAAAAAGCAGGTAAAAACATACCGTGTGATAATGAAAGAATTATAACGCACACAGTTAACATTAGACCCATAAAAAAATCTGTTCAAATAATGGTGAAAGTGAAAGCAACCGGTGCTGCTTACAAAAAGACAAATCTGGAGCTCTTGAAAGCAGCAAGACTGCATGTTCATCACTTTTTGTCTAGTCTATTTGAAAGAGAACCGATCACATCAGCTGTGTTTCTAGACACAGTTGCTTCACGCAAAGAAACAAGAGCGCGCACGCGTTTTAAACAGCCGCGCGCATCACCTCAGCTGTTAGAGCGAGTGATCATCCTTTCATTCGGTATTCATCTGCCTTTTTATTGCTTACGCGAACGCAATTATTTTTGTCAGTCATGTTGCTTCTCAATTCTAAGATCGCCTTTGCATGCATATTGGACCATCCTTATTGTCGAACCCTGCTTTTATGAATTATTATCCAGGAAAATTATTTTCAACCAGCCAAAGTGGCTAGTGGGAGTGTCTGTCTTACCCACCACCACTGAAATCTACCCGCATTTGGAGGGTGTTAATGTAAAGCCCTGTGTATAAGTATTAATTTTGAATTGTACTCAAGTGAAGTACAAATCCCCCCAAAAAACACACAGTAATTAAGTAAAATGACTTATGTGCTTTAAACCTCTGGGAAGGCTACTTTCTGTTCCAGCATGGATGCACACCAGTGAAAAAAGCAATGTCCAAAAAGGCAAGGGTGCAATAAAAAACACTAATGAATGCTGTGAAAATCCTTCCCAGTAGAGTGGAAGCTGTTATGAGCTGCAGTGGGAGAACTGACTCAAAATTAATATATTATAAAACTATATATACTTTTGTATACTTTTATATGTATATACATATAATGTACTGTAAAATACCATGCTTTACTATTCAAATATTCAGTTTCAAAACTATAAAATATGCCCTGTTTAGACACTAAGTGTTAAATGTTGGCAGGTATGTGCCACCTAACTGGTCTGTGGTGTTTCTGTTGACACGCTCATATTGCTTGTCATCATGTCCACTGTAGGAACAATGGTTGGGAAACTTTTCTTCATCTTGATACGTCTGACTGCTGGAGCTGCTGTGGTTCTTGTAAGCACGTTTGGACTTCCCCTCCACATGCCCTCTTTTCTTTGAAGAGTTGACTGGATGTAAGTGCTGTTGGACTTTGGTGTGGAGGTATGGACTGAGGAGCAGTCAGGGCTATAACAGGCCTGGATGGTGATAGGTTTTGGCAAGTGGAGGCAAAGAAAGGGACTAACAGGAAATGGACTGGATGGGCCCATGCAGGACACAGCCCGAGACTGGATCCCATAACCGCATGATACAGAACACTATATTGGAAAACAAAGATAGAAAATGAGAGACTGAGAAGCATTGACTTTACATGCATAAAATGAGACTTGAGGATCTATGGAATAACTGTTTCAAGAGTTCACACTTAGCTGATAATTTATCATAAGCTTGTTTAGGCATGCTGTCCTGGGAGAGAGCCCTGAGCTCAAGGGATCCTCGAGCCCAGGGCTCCCTCCCGTTTGCAGAGCGAGAGAGAAGCTTGAGCTCAGGTAGATCTCAAAAACTCCCCGGCTGAAGTGACTAAGGTAAACTACATTGAGGAGGAAGGGAGCTAGACAAAGTGCCTGTTTTGCTTAGTCTGTTACGTATGATGCATAACTTTGGATGGTGGGAGGAAACCGGAGAACCTGGGAAAAACCCACACGGACACGAGGAGAACATACACACACAAAAAACAAAACTAACTATGGGGCTCCCATTTTGGGAAGCTGGGAGAGGGTCAAGTTTGGCCCTGAGCCTTGAGGGGGTGGCGGAGGCTGAGTGGTTGGTGAGAGCCTGTTAAGGGCTGCTGTGGTGGCGGCGCTAATCCTAAATGAGTGGCTGGAAAATGGCTCAGGGGAAAAACCTGAGAGGCAGAGAACTTCTTTAAGGTGTTTTTGGAACCAGAAATTAGGTACTGGATGGTTAAAGAAGTAAAAAGAAGGGCTAGTGGGTTAGCCTCTTGTGATCTCCTTAGACCTAGATATGCTAGGAGGGTTTGGAAAGGATGGGGGAGGACATGTTGAAAATGTAAATAAAATGTCCTTTATGGAATTGATCTGTTTTACTTAGTTTGATAAGAAAAGAATGGTTTCTTTATCTTGCAAGGTTAGATCCGAAAAAGTGGGTTGGAGTAAAGGGTTAAATTTGGATGTAACTGTTAATTCAGAGCATCTAAGGAAGCCGAAAAAGTCTAGGGTGAACATCATTCAAGGTGCAGGCTGTGTGGGATGAAATGTAACCTTTGTGTAGGGTGTGAATGTATGAGGAAAGAATGTTAAGTGTGATGGGTTGTCTAGAATTGGGGGTGGTGGGGTGGGTTTTTTGAATGCCTTTAATAAAGAAGGAGGTTTGTGAATTAGTGATACTGAGATAGCTTTTGATTGAACCTGCTTGGATGTGTTTTACAGTGTGAAGGTGGGATATAAGGGAAGTGATGGAGAGAAGGGAAAAATTGGAGAAATGGAGTTTATGGAGTGTGTGAAAGTGTTTGAATGTTTTCCATACTGTGAGGTATGAATGGAGGGTTCTAGGGGCTACTGCTTGTAAGATGAGAGATAGGGAGGTTTGGCGGAGGTTATAAAGGAGGTGGTTTATGGCAATATCATTTCTGAATAGGGAGGGACAGGCGTTGGGTGGGGGTCTGCCTCTGGAGCCAATAGCCAAATTTTTGGGGGGGGAAAAAGAGAAAGAAAGTCAGCAATTTCTTTTTTGCAACCTGGTATATGTTTATATGTCATAATTAATTGGTTTTTTAGCAGGTATCCAGATGAGGCGTCTTAAAAACTGCATTAATGATGGGGAGTGGGAATGCCCTTTATTAATACATTGCACAGTAGCTTTGTTATCACAATGAACGAGAATGCTAGATGTGGACCATTCATCCCACCACAGAACAGCTGCTGCGACTATTGGGTAAAGTTCAAAAAGGGCTGAAGAACATTGTTTTTTTTTTACTGGAAATCAATTGGGGTGGCCATGTTGAGGCGAATCAACGCCCTTTATAGAAACCTCTAAAAACAGAGGGGCGTCTGTAAATAAATAAATGTCTATGGGGGATGCTATCAAGTCACTGTACTATAGAAAAAGGAACAACCGTTCTATTGCTTAAGGTAGAAAATTCATAAGCTCTTTGCGACTGGTTTAGAGAGAATTGTTTCTTCCAAACCATGAACTTTGGTGGAGAGTTAAAGGAGGTGAGTAATGAATGAGCGGCCTTGGGTAATGATGCACATGGCAAAATTTAAATAGCTGAGAATAGATAGAAGGTAGCGTGCATGTCTGTTTTTCAAGGAATATTTAAGATAGAGAAATGATTCGGTCAATTTTTTTTAGGAAGGGATGCTTGGAATTTATGTGAGTCTAGGTTAATGCCAAAAAATTCGATTGAAGTGCTGGGTCCGTAAGTTTTTTTCCTCTGCAAGAGGAAATACTAGATAGACGAAAACCTATTGGGTGATCGCTAGGTGTTTAGCCGAAGGTGATGGCGGGGAGAGATAATGAGAAAATCATTTAGAAGGTAAATGAGGTACGGGATTCCGTAATTATTAGATAAAATCTATCATAATGCTTCTGACATCATTTTAAATCTTATTGGGCTACTTTTGTATCCGAAAGTTAGTTGAACTGCAAAATAGAAATGAGAATGCCAATAAATGGCAAAAAGGTGCCAGAAATCTTGGTGCATTGGCATGATTTTAAAGACGGAGGAGATGTCTACTTTGGCTTGCCAGGCGTTGCGACTGGCTATTTTCATGAGAGAGATAGCTTGATCTATGTCGTGGTAATTAAGCAAATATTTGTCCAGCGGAATAGTGTTGTTAATGCTAGGAAATAAAAAATTATGCAGGGACGAAAGATCAATTATTAGGCATTTTTTGACAGAAAATTTACATGTTGCTACACCTATAGGGCTAATGTTTGAGACATTAAAGGGAGGGGCAGTGAATGGTGAATGGTCCGATCATGAAGTTAGATTTAATTTAAAGTTTAATTAGATAACCGACTGTTTCGGGTTTAGTGGTAGCAGATGGTAGATTGGGACAAATGAGATTGAGAGAAGGGAGAGCTGAGACACCTGGGTGGAATCTGTGGGTTAGACCTGAAATGAGAAAATCTGAGAAGTTAGTATCAGGGTGAAAACGTAATTCTAGAGCAAGGTGAGAAAAATTCACTGGAGTCGACAAGTCATTTTAAAAAAAATTTATTGTTTGCTCTAAGGAGTTGGCAGATTATTTTGGCGTAGGCACCCCTGCAGTAAGAACACAGGTGAAGGTATCTGCAGGGCATTTTTTGACATCTACTGATATTAAAATTCTGGCAGATGTCACGACTAGGAAGGGAAGGTTTGAGAGAAGAGGACAGAAGAGAAGGAAGGTTATAGCTGGGGGGGGGGGGGGCAGGAACGTAGATGGTAGATTTAGAAGAAGAATGAGCTGAATCAGAGGGGGGTAATTAGAGGACAGGAGGTAGTGGAGTGCAGACTGGAGAGGCAGACAGCGCAGGTCAAATTGTGGCATCCTAACAATACCCAATTGTGGAGCTCAGTGTCCAGAGCCCCCCAGTAAGGACATTGGTTCTACTGGGTCACTCGTATGGCACATTTGGCAGAAAATAATTTATGGAATGTGTAGAAGTGAGTGCCCCCATAGGAGAGCGCAAGCTCGGCGATGATGGCCATATAATCATTCAACTCACATCTCCTATGGGGGAAAGTAGAACATTATGTCTGTGAATCTGGCGAGAGCTATAGAATATTCTGCTAGGATTAGAATGACGGATTGCTGGCTAAAGGTTTGAGGGAGACAGAGAATTTGCCACAATCGACCTAGCATTCTGCCAAAGGAGATGCAATGGGTGATAGGAGTGAAATAAGGTCTATATTGGCACCTGAAAGGATTTGATTCTGAGCAGAGTTGGAGATGGGTGGAGGTTCCATTGCTAGGGAAAAAGTGGTGGAGTAGGATTGGGAGAGAGTGTGAAACGTGAGGTTGTCCTGAATGAAGTCTTGTTGCGAAGGGTTTCCTGGGGTTACAATCTTGCGGGGCAGTGGCTGGCGGTGTTTTTGTTTTGATTTTCTCTTTCCTTGTAGTGAGCGGGAAGTTTGAGAATATGGAGTGAAATGTGAACTATTTTTCTGGGTGGCTGGTCTTGCAGGAGGGCTTATGGAGGAATGAGAGTCAGATGTTGCATTGTTGTAAAGCTTGAGGAGTTCCAGTTTATTAAAAGATCTGGGTGCATAGATTCCGAGGTCAGCAAGGAGTTTTCTGTTTTCCATGATGGTATTTCTTTTTGGCGGGTGGACTGAGGAGGTGGCGGACATGTAAGATGGGGTAAGTGAAGTATTTTGATGTCTTAAAGTGGATGGAGCATTGGATCCACTTCATCATTTAAGAGGATAAAATGAATCAATCACGTATTGATGAGTCAAATGGTGTGTTTATGCATTTAATCACTTCCTGTTCTAGAACACATAGATGACACATTGCAAGCAGATCTAATTTCTAATTTAAATATATAATTGCAAGTCATTCTAATACAAATTTTTGTGGCACAGTGGCTCAGTGGTCAGCACTGTCACCTCACAGCAAGAAGTTTTTGTGTTTGCGTGGGTTTCCTCCGGGTGCTCTGGTTTCCCCCCACAGTCCAAAGACATGCACTACAAGTAAATTGTATGAACTACAATGGCCATAGTGTACGAGTATGTGTGTGAATCTGTAAATGTAATGTGAATGTGCATATATATAGTGCATTTATTGTGTATGGCCATACACCTAAAGCGCTTCACAATCATGAGGGGAGTCTCTCCACACCACCACCAGAATCTGGGTCTTTCCCAGTACTAGGTTATGACTGAAAGGGCATCAGATGCATAAAAACATATTCTGGAATAGTTAGCGTTTCATTCCGCTGTGGTGACCCCTGAAAAACAAGTTACTAAGCCGAAAAGAAATAAATTTTTAGATTTCAAAAATATAAATATATATATATATATATATATATATATATATATATATATATATATATATATATATATATATATATATATATATATATATATATATTTACATGCAACATACTGACATCAGCACTTAGGTTACTTACAAGTGTTACTGTTACAGCTACTCAAATATAGACTTAATTTGTTTTGATGAATACTATATGGTAATACTTTACAATTTAATACAGCAGTTTATTTTTACTTTAAGAACTGTGCTGTTTTTATTAACTTTTAAAGGTACAGCACATTTTATTTTACCTTCACTGTAAGCACAGTGCATTGTAATGTTTAAACTGTAATGTTTTGCTGACAATAAATATTCTTACTAGGAAAAAAACTATTTTTTAACTGTGCAGTCGCTGAATAATTAGTTCAACTACGCTACTTTATTAAAATATAGTCATTTTGCTGGTACTTGAAGTGACAAAAATAAGGTGGTACTTGATGTATTTTTGCGAACCACTACATTAAGACACATTACCTCACTCCAGCTGTGCACATCCCAGTTGAAAGAACAGACTTGTGTGAAGCATGGTGCAGTGACAGGAGGCTTGGTTCCTGATTCACATTTTTCCTCTTCCACAACCCTTTTTACACCGCCCTCATACTGAACACACTGCACACTTCTCACAGCAACACCCATCCCACAAGACACTGAACAGTCACCCTGGTCTCCCACCTGCCACCTGCAGAATAATTTCACAAAGACAGTCTAAATAATATAATATAATATAATATAATATAATATATAACACTGGAAATAAATGAATAAATAAATAAATATTACTTAAAATATTATTGATGCAAAATACCAAAAACTGTTTGCTATGATGTGAATCTTAAAAATTTCATATTAAATTTCACCAAAACTACCAAGAATTGCATAGGCCAGATGGCCCACGATGAATTTAAATCTAAATTATAGAGAAGTACGGATTAACAGCGAGCTAAAACAAAAAAAAGATTTAATTGACAAGCATGTTTTACCTGGAAAGTTAATGGAAATGAATACAAATGTAAGAAATCTTGCAAATTTTCACAATGCTATTTTTGTTTTCTATTTAAGTAAAGCTATATGACAGGGGTTCTCAATCTCGATCCTGGAGGTCCACTGTCCTGCCAATTTTATCTCCAACCCCAATCAGACACACCTGGGCTAGCTAATCAATCTCTTAAGCCCCTATATATATATAATTGCCGACCTAATTTTTGGTACTTTTTTTGTCTTTCAAATGGTAGATGATGTATGTATTTCCTATCAGCCTAATAAAACAAGTGTATACAGTTTTAAGAGTGGATTTTAGGACAATTTGATCATTAAATTTTATTTTTTCTAATGTTTTCTAGCCAGTGTTGCCCTCTACAGGCGAGATCATATTCTCATTCAAATATTCCCTTTCCAAGTTTGAACAAATCACTCTCTGAAAACAGCAACAACTGACTGGCTGTTGTTGCAACTTACTGGCATTATGCAGAATCAAAACCAGTCCGAATATGAAATCTTGGAAATCAGCCGCCACATTGTCTGGTCTCAGTCATTTAGAATTGGCTCGAGGGCTTATACCACCACGAAAGAGAGAGCCAAATGATTTGACTATTTTCACCAAGATTTTGTCCGCAGATATTCTCGGGACCCTTTACCAAATTTGGCCACTATTTAATCAACCAACAATGGTGCTTTACAAGCAGGAAACCTTTCAACAGGAAACCTAACTAATTGCCTCACGAGACTCTTTTTCATGTCTCCCGCTGTGACATTTGATGGCTCCAGTGCCATTCTATACAACAGACAGAAACGATCATTAACGTACTCCGAAATTCCTATACTCAAGAGGACAACTCTTAATGATGAAGCAAGGCGTAAGCGTAAGGACAGACGTCTCCGACTCCGTCTCCGCCGAGCCAACAAAGCAGCTGGAGGAACTCTGGTTGACCTGACTGCTCAACTCACACACTTGAGCCTTTAAACACACACATGCTAGCCATGATTGAAGATTAAACTGCTTAAAAGATTCATGTTTAAGTATACTCTGTTGACTATATATCTGTCTGACCAAAAGACTATAACTGACAAGCATGATCTTTAATGTAAGAGTTAGAAGGTTATATATCTAATGTGCTTCTCTTATATGGGACAAGTTCCCCGCTTTGCACACTTGGAAATAGATCTTTATCTCCAGTTGCGAACTTGGAAGTTGGTCCTTTTCTATTCATTAGGGAATTAAAGCTGTCTTAAAGCTGTGCATATACCTATTTAGATATTGATTCATGTTCTTTTGATATTTAGGAACAAGTATAAATTTGTTCGCATAAGACATGATTTATATTATTAGGAAGTTTTTGCTAAGAAGTTTTGACCACATTATACTGTTGGTTCTTATTGATATATAAACTGTTGTCAAATGTAATGGGGAAACCCAAAGTGTAGATGTGCATGTACGTACATTAGCATAATCCAATGTGTCAAATCCTCAATGATGTATGAGGTATATGTATGTGCATGACTTGATTGTGAAAGTATAAAAGCTGGACCATACTGACCAGATTTGTGTGTTCCTAACTCCTCTATACTGGAAGTTAGCAGCCCTTTATTCTTAACGGAGGATAAAGTAAGGATTTTGTTTCTGTTATTTGTCTTTTGTTTATTCTACTTTTTTCAATGGATTTCATTTTGTTAATAAAAGTATATTTTATTAATTTACTTCGCTGGAGTGGACACTGAATTCATTATCCAGAACCTATCGAGTTACCCTGTGTGGTAAAGTATGATCTAATGTATTCTTTTTGCAAAACATTTAAAAGATGATCCTTCAACTAAACTCTAGCTAAGAAATATAGCCAAGAGAGGATTCTAGTTTATCTTTGTTTTATTAAGGTTATTAAATAAAGGCGATGCAGTACACCGCACCATGAGCCCTTTCATGTGGGACATCCTGTTAGATGCACACTTGTAGAGACAAAGGATCTCTGGAGTTGATGCATATGAATTAAAGACAATTACTTGTGTTACAATTAAGGCAGATGTATCTTTGAAAAATATGCCATTGTTTTCCCCATATACTATATGTTTATTGCAACCATTTTAACCAACCAAGTTAATCAATATGTTTTTAACCCTCATAGCAGATGAAACCTTCTGTATGTGTCTGAAATGTATGATGTCTGGTACTAAACGAAAGCTAGTGACATTTGCAATACATTGGTGTAAATGAAAAACAAGTAGTACAAACATATTCGTCTTGTAACATTTGATGTAAGATAGCTACGAACTTACAAGTTATTTCACCATGTGAAATTAACAAGCAGTCTGTTAATGACTGATCCTGAGTAAAAGCCTTGTACCCCGCCCACCATGGCAACCACTCATTGGAAGACAATGACATTTGGATGGACCAAACCAGATCACTTAAAAACTTACTGCAACAATAAAACTTTGCTTTTTGCATTAGCTTGCTCGCGCTCGCTGCTGCTCTCTGCTCCCTTTCACCTTGCTCGGACACGCGATTGGGTCACCACGAACTTTACATGCAAAGAAGAACTTCTGCAATCAGCCTCTCAGCAGATTCTGTCACCACGGTAAACCAGGACAACCTCCACTCACGAGTGAGTGAATCCCAAGGACGCCAACCAATCAGGAGTGCCGTGTTCCCCCAAGGCCAGCCGGCGAGGGAAAACACTTTAGCAAAGACTTCAGCAAAAGCGCAAGTACCACAAACAAATCTTGCTGATCTTGTGCAAACTGATCTTAAGCAGTTATAAATAAGAACATCTCTACTTTTGTGGTTTCTCAGGTGTGATTCTAAGATCTAAAAAGTACTAGAATTAATTTGGGACGGTTGTCAACTCATTTTGCATCCTCTGAACTGCCTTTGTGTGTATGTGTATGTGTGTATGTGTTTGTTTGTTTATTAAGTAGTTAGTTTCATGTGTCGTAGTGTTGCTCAATAAATCTTTGTTTTCATTTTGTAAGATCTGTGTTCGTGTTTATGTGCTTCTAAGTCATTGCCTCAAGCTGTAGATTTTGTTACCTTGCAAAAATTTAACCCAATACTGTGTTATGTTATTATCATTAGCCATGGAAATAATATGAACAAGATTGGTAAAATCCGATGTCTTCTATTTGCTGCACAAATGGTAGATAAAGTGTGAAGCTTTTAATCTGATTCAGTCTGACTCAACTGAGTCAAATCCAGGGCTGCCAACTTTTGGCTTTAGCTTGGAGTGAGAATTTAAGCCCCGCCTATATAAGCCACACCCCACAACCAAGCCACGCCTGTTTATTCATAAATATATAAAATGATAAATATATTATTTAAATAAATACTTTAAAAATATTTATTACAGAGTTTTATTACTATTATACAATTATTTTATTATAAATAAATAATTGAAAAAAAAATTATTCTAAATGTTACTGGAAAACAATGTAAAGATACAACTGAAGTGATATGCTAAGATCATTTAAGAAATCTTTTGCATAAATATATTAATTTCAGGACAGCATGGTGGCTCAGTGGTTGACACTGTCGCCTCACAACAAGAAGGTCACTGGTTCGAGTGACATGCGCTATAGGGGAATTGATGAACTAAATTGGTTGTAGTGCATCAGTGTGTGCGTAAATGAGTGTATATGGGTGTTTCCCAGTACTGGGTTGTGGCTAGATGGGCATCCTCTGCATAAAACATATGCCAGAACAGTTAGCAGTTCATTACACTGTGGCGACCTCTGAAATAGAGACTAAGCTGAAGGAAAATTAATGAAAGAATATTAGTTTCATTACAATGAAGTTCTACAGATTGTATAGAACACAAAAAATATGTTTTACAGAATTGTCTGTTGTGTGTTGTCTTAGACCTGACTTATGGCCACGAATTTGGTTTATTAAGTCTAAACTCCCTGACTTCATCCCTCCTTTCTGCTTCATACAAATAAATCTAATCAGGAGATACTGTATGCTAGTCAAAATAAGATCATCATCATATTAGTTAAACTTTATTTTTGTTGATTTCCAAAACTCACTGTGCGCTGACACTTGTACAATAAAGGCTGTTACCCCTGCCATAAAACACAGCCCCTCTGTGCATCTATTAACTTAAATTGATAATTTTTTAATAACATCATTATGACACTGAGAGTGAACCCTTCCCTTACAGAAGGGATGCCCGCTTTGAGAGAGACAATAAAGAACCCTACACCAGGATCACTTCCTCAACCGACCACTCACCTATCACACTCACCTCCTCAGAAGTCTACACCGCACCTAGTCGGATCAATGTGCGTAAGGCTGCTGGACCAGATGGTATTCCTGGGTGCGTCCTCAAAGCATGTGCAGAACAGCTCGCTGGGGTATTCACAGACATTTTCAACCTTTCCCTTAACCTAGCAGCTGTGCCAACATGCTTTAAAACCACCTATATTGTGCCAGTGCCGAAACACTCCAGCCCAACATGCCTGAATGACTACCGCCCTGTAGCACTCACACCCATCATCATGAAGTGCTTCGAGCGGCTGGTCCTGGCACATCTAAAAGACTCTCTGCCATCCACACTGGACCCACATCAGTTTGCTTACCGTGGCAACTGGAGCACAGAAGATGCAGTCTCCATAGCACTGCACTCTGTACTCACACACCTGGACAATAAAAACACTCATGCACAAATGCTGTTTGTTGACTTCAGCTCAGCATTCAACACTGTCATACCCTCTAAGTTAATGATCAACCTTAGAGACCTGGATATCGACACGTCTCTCTGCAACTAGGTTATGGACTTTCTGACTAACAGACCTCAGAATGTTAGATCAGACCACATTTGCTCCACCACCGTCACACTCAACACTGGTGTACCACAGGGCTGTGTGCTGAGCCCCTTCCTCTACTCCCTTTTTACGATTGACTGTAGGCCTGTGAACAGATCGAACACCATCATCAAATTTGCAGATGACACCACAGTGATTGGTCTAATCAGCAACAATGATGAGACTGCCTACAGGGAGGAGATACAGCATCTGGCCACCTGGTGCACCGACAATAATCTGCTCCTTAACACCGACAAGACCAAGGAGCTCATTGTGGACTTCAGAAAGGGACGAACAGGCTCACATGATCCCATCCACATCAATGGGATGGCCGTCGAACCTGTCTCATACTTCAAGTTCCTGGGGACCCACATCTCAAAGGACCTTTCCTGGACCACTAACACCTCCAGCCTGGTCAAAAAGGCTCACTAGCGCCTATTTTTCTTAAGGCAGCTTAAGAAGAACCAGCTGTCATCAGCCGTCTTGGTGAACTTCTACCACTGCACAAATAGAAAGCATCCTCACCAACTGCGTCACAGTCTGGTATGGAACCTGCGCTGTTGCTGAGCGAAAGGCACTGCAGCGGGTGGTGAAAACTGCCCAACGCATCACAGGGACCACACTGCCAGCCATAGAGGACATCCAGAAGAAACACTGTCTGCGCAGAGCACGCAGTATTCTTAAAGATTCCTCTTACCCTGCTCACAGACTGTTTTCTCTTCTCCCTTCTGGCAGGCGCTTCAGGCTCCCCCGGACAAAAACCAGCAGACTAAGGAACAGCTTTTTCCCCAGAGCTGTCTCCCTTTTGAACTCTGCCCCCCACTGACTCTTTTGCCCCCCTGATACACCCCCACTCTCCTCATAATCACTGCACTATTTAACATTTGCACATTTAAAAATTGCACATATTCATTGCAGTACATTGCACGGATTTATTTATTTGAACTTTACATACCCACTGTACATATACATTTGTAATTATTTTTATCTATCTGCACACTTCTGATTATTAATAGAAACCTGTACATATATCCATCTATTGTAAATCTCTGTTCATAGCTAATACAACCTGTATATAATGTCCATAGTACATCCATTTGTAAATATCACCATAGTTTTTCTATAACTGCACTTTATAACTTATACCTGTATCCTGCACTTGCTGCTGTTGCACTCCTGGTTAGACCTAAACTGCATTTCGTTTCCTTGTACTTGTACATGTGTAATGACAATAAAGTTGAATCTAATCTAATCTAATCTGAACCTAGTGCTTTTAAAATGTGTTTCACTTGTTGTTTTTGCTTTATCCATCAAGATAATAATCAGATTACGTTTTAATCAGTTACGGCCTTTGGTTTTCATGTAGACTGAGAATCCCAATGAAAGTCTATGAAAGGCAGGCCCGGGTTAAAAATCCAGAGGCCCCTGGGCACAATGTCTTGTAGGCCCCTTACCTGCCGCACCCCTATAGTTAAATTAAAAAATAAGAATAATAAAATATTTTTTAATAAGTTAATATATAATGTGTTGCCCGCATTTTTTAAATAAATGATAAACAGTACATATTTTTCTAGTCTACAAAGATTTAACTTATTTTTAAAGCACACTTAAAAAAAAATACTTTTACAACAAGTGAAAATTAATGGATTTTAATATACTTGTTCAAGTTCACAGAAGCAGTGCTAAAATTTATATTTAAGGTTATTTTTAATGTATAACTTCTACAAACTTATAAATTTGGATATAACACCTCTCCAATCCAGTTCTATGAATCTGAGTCTTCCATAATGCGCACACTTATTAATGATTCCTACTTGATGAAGAGTAGGCAAAATCTGATATGTAGTGGGGGAAAAAGAAGAATGAGTTCATCAGCGGCTGGATTTGAACCGGGTTCATGATCGATCGGGTCAAAACATGTTGCCATGCGCTTTACAAGCTACGCCACTCACACTGCTATTTGTCACTCTCTTTAGTTATGTTGTCTCTGTCAATCAAACGGTGATGGGCGGAAATCACTCAACTAGCTTATTCCAACGAGGTGCGCTATTTGCACTTAGCCTAAATAGGGGTGTGTTTCTCGGCACAACACCTGTTGCACAACCCATAAGCGGCGAGTGAGCAGCGCCTATATTTTTCAGCATGCATGTTTATAACCGGGATTCATACCGGGAGCGGCAACGCGAGCAGCGCATCAACGTCAAGCAGGGGTGGTGCGAGAGGCGCGCGGATAGGTTTTCTGCGCGCATGCGTCAGTTTGTTTTTGATTACATTGCTTTCACCAGCGTTGGATAGGTTGCACATAGAGAGGATAACATCTTTATAAAAAGATAAAAGTCTTTAACACCGTCTTTATTATAACGGAAAAAAATATTCATAATGATGATTTTTCTGCGTGAGAAAATGGATGTGTGAGAGCGTGAGAATACTGTCAATTGCGTGACTCTCACGCCGAATGCATGAGAGTTGGCAGCCCTGGCCAAATCAATGATTCGAATCTTCAAGAGCCGATTCACTGAAATGAACTATTAAATCCCTGATCGATCTTTTAACGTAGGTTGATCCCCTACATATACTATACTGTGTACAAACTACACACTTTTTATACATTTAGTAAAGTTGTGATGTTTATAATCTAGTAGTTTACCTGGCTTGACATTTTTCAGTATTACATTCCACTACCTCTGAAGGTCTGGGCACAGAATCACAAGCAGTTTCTCCCACCACTAGATCATTGTTTCCATCACTTTCCTCCATCCTCTGTGAACAAAATAGGACTCTCTTTGCTATTCCACCTCCACAAGACACACTGCATGGCCCCTGTATGTAGCGCCATCTGAAAAAAGAAAGATAGCATGCTCATTTTAAAGTAGCTCTCTAATCTAAAATTAGAGTTTAAGCAGTGCTTACACAGGGAGGCATATTGATATGCGACAAGGTTGAGTGTCCAGTGCTGGTTTAGTGGTTTGATCACAAACGGTCTCTGGGACTTCCAGACGTGATTGGGGATCAACACAGGAGAACCGAACCTGCTGAGAACCTGCATAAATGCATATTCATGAAAGATTATACATACAGGCACAAATTAATTTTGTTATATAATATTTTAGCATTTAACATTATTTTGCCTAATTTACCATTTCCACAAGTCTTGGAGCACTCGCCTGTCATGGGACTCCAAACATATACTGGAACAATTTTGGAGCGAAGCATTACATGGGAAGTTCTATGGATCAGCTGGGTCTTCAGACAAGATCACATGTAACTGGATTATATAACTTTATACCATGGTCTGTCTGAAAACTTGATTCTGATTGGCTGCAATATGTGCATTAAAATAAATTATTTCACTGGTAAGTGTCAAAAAATATATCAAGGCAAGGCAAGTTTATTTATATAGCACATTTCATACACAATGGTAATTCAAAGTGCTTTACATAAACAAAAATAAAAAAAACAAAAAAATAAAACAACAAAGAATTACAATTATTAAAAACACATTAAAATGTGTTAAAACAGGTTTTAAAGGAATGAAAATGTGCCTAATGTTGGAGCACATCTGATCATTCTGGAAGCTGATTCCAGCAGTGGGGAGTGTAGTAGCTGAGGGCTGATTCACCCTGCTTTGGCTGAACTCAGGCCACAGCCATATCACCCTGCAGCCCAAGACCGGTTACTTACTGAAGCTAAGCAGGGCTGAGCCTGGTTAGTACCTGGATGGGAGACCACATGGGAAAACTAGGTTGCTGTTGGAAGTGGTGTTAGAGAGGCCAGCAGGGGGCACTCAACCTGTGGTCTCCGTGAGTCCTAAAGCCCCAGTAAAAGTTACTACACTGTCAATGGGTGCCGTCTTACGGATGAGACGTTAAACCAAGGTCCTGACTCTCTGTGGTCATAAAAAAAATGGATGGTGCCCATGGAACTTCTCGTAAAGAGTAGGGGTGTAACCCCGGTGTCCTGGCCAAAGTCCCACAATTGGCACTTACCCATCATGGCCTCCTAATAATCTATCACTGTCTCTTCACACCACCAATAGCTGGTGTGTGGTGAGCCGTTGTTCTGTGGCTGCCGTCACATCATCCAAGTGGATGCTACACACTGGTGGTGGTGTGGAGAGACTCCCCTCATGATTGTGAAGCGCTTTGGGTGTATGGGCATACACAATAAATGCGCTATATACTGTAAATACACATTACACTACATTACATTACAACTCTTGCAATTTCTAATTTACTTGATCCTAATGACCTGAGGGATCTGTTAGGTTTGTATTCAGTAAGCATAGCTGTAATGTGTTGAGGTCCTAGGCCATTTAGTGATTTATAGACAAGTAATAATATTTTAAAATCTATTCTGAATGTAACTGGGAGCCAGTGCAAAGAATGTGATGTGCTTTGATTTTCTGGTTCTGGTCAGAATCCTGGCCGCAGCGTTCTGGATGAGCTGCAACTGTCTGACTGTCTTTTTGGAAAGGCAAGTACAGAATCCATTACAGTAATCCACCCTGCTGGTGATAAAAGCATGAACAAGTTTCTCTTGGAAACAAAGCATCTAATTTTTGTAATGTTTTTAGTAGTGTGCTGATTTAGTTACTGCTTTGACATGACAACTGAAACTCATATCTGAGTACAGAGTCATGCCAAGATTCTTGACCTTATTTTTCGTTGTTTGACCCTTAGAGCCAAGGTACGCATTCACCTTGATAATCTCTTCTCTGTTCCCAAATGCAATGACTTCAGTTTTATTAATACATATCAATACACTGCTTTCCCTTAAAAACACACACACTTTTTTTAGACTGTTAAAAAAGTTCTTTATGATTTTTGAATTTGATCGGCTCATAGACTTTACTAGCCATGCAATATTCTAGTGGTAACAGTACGGTATCACTCCACCTGCAGCATTTCTCAATAAAATTGGATGACTAAACTTACTATATTTTGGCAAATACTGCTGTTACAATGATGGCATTTGCATAGTCACAGTTTAACTGTTATAATATTTAAGAGTCTTAAATATTTTCCTATGCATAATTCACTTTCCAAACCACATATAATTTACCCAAGGCATTATTTGCAATATATAGAGTTTAAACATCACTATGTATTGTTGATCTTTACCCAAGCATTCATATATACATAAACATTAATAAGCAAATTTTTATACAGTGGAGTATTTCAAGCAGTGCATAATAAATATAAATACATGATCATTTAAATCTACAGGCCAGTGTTGCCAACTTAGCGACTTTGTCACTAGATTTAGCGACTTTTCAGACCCCCCTAGCGACAAATTTTCAAAAAAGCGACTAGCGACAAATCTAGCGACTTTTTTGTGTGTTACTGGAGATTTTTATAGACTGTCGTTTGTCCATTACTGTACCATTCCTACTCTTCTCAACGAGCTGCGGGTGATGCCGGCGGCCCCTCCCCCGCCTCAGAGCACTGACAGGCAGCCCAGTCCTCATACAGCAGTCTCTCCCACCTGCAGCCTGACAGCAGATCACCGCTCTGCGTACCGACGGCAAATGATTTAGCACCGGCAGTGTGAAGGTATCTCCCTTGTACAGTCAAACCGATCTGCTTCTCCTTTATTTTAACAATTTGATTTGACCGTTTATTCTTTTCTTGTTCACAATCAGAGATGTTTTAAGTGAGTTTCAGAACTTGTTTGAGTTTATTATGTCTGAGCGATTACTGCAAATTACTTATCTATAATGATATACTGTATTCAAACAGCAATCAATTTAGTTAAATTGACATGCTTGCATAAAGCGTAGTGCAAATATAAATACCCCATTTATTTACCATAGGCTGTTAAACGGAAATGGTAGAACGTGATGACGTCAGTAATATGCAAATTAGCGTATGACGTAATCTAGCGACTTTTAGCGACTTTTCGGGCAGAGCTTAGCGCCTTTTCGTTGAAAATAGTTGGCAACAGTGCTACAGGCATATGAAGTGAAATAATTTTTTGTGTCTCTTTTGTGAGATGGAGGTATTGTGATCCACATGTCTCTCTGTGTCTGAGACCATGTAGAATGTTGATTAGATCAAGAAGCTGTTTTGCAAGTTCTGGGCTCTTAACACCTTTGTCTTTCAGATAAACTATCCAGGTACAGAGGGAAAAAATGTGGCGATGTGGCTGTATTTTGGGGGTTTGGGTTTTTTGTGACAATTATAAAACAATGGAAAAAGGTTAAAAACACTTTCAGGGGAACCGGATTAACATATAACTAAACGTAGAAATGTGAATGTTTCAATGTTCAGGCAGGTGTTTAAAGATAAACATGCTCAGATGCTGTCAATAAATATGTAAATTGGCTCTTTTTTTGTATGATAATTGTTCATCAATAAACAAGAATAACCCGTAATATGTCTCGTTTTCAGTATGAAGTGACACTTGTACTTGTTACTTAGAAGTATAATTACACTACTTGTTACTTTAATTTCCAAACAGTCATTTTTGGACAGTATCGGTATTGGATTGGTATCGCCGATACTCGCCTTCATTTTACTTGGTATCGGATCGGAAACCAGTGGTATCACACATCACTACTCGGTTGCACAGAAGAAAATCACCAACCATTGAACATCATGTCAACATCAGTTTAAAAAATGTTAACATATAGCAATAAGCTGATGAACTATTTTAAATAGAAGTAGACTCGAATGGAGTCCAATTCCTAAAGCCTAGTTCACACTACAGGATTTTAAGCGTGATTTGAGCTCGATTTGGAAGTTAACGAGCTCGGCGACGGAAAAAATCTGCGAGTGCTCGCTGCTCGACAGACTTTATGTGTGAACTACTGAACAACGCATCAAAGAGGCTCGCTGAAGCATTGCTGACACCTCGCAGACAGAAATCCAATATCTAGCATGAATATTCTAGAGCAGTCAGCCGACTCCACCCCACGTGCGGTCAGATGTAGTGACGAGCTGCAGCCAATGAAAGAGCATATCAGCATGAGCTGAATGGCCGTGTGCTCAGGAGCTCACCAGAAACAACTGTGATTGGCCAGAATGGGCATCGATGCACTCACTTTATTCTGTTTACAAGGACATAAGAGTAGGTTATATTAACAGTGGAAATAGAATTTTGTAAGTATTAGAATTACCATACTGCTCTTTCTGACCGTTCTCATATAAAACGTCATATTGTCACATCATATTTACATTCAAAACTTCTATTGAGATATTAAAAATAAGCTTTGAATGTCTGTCATCATATTTTATGACACCATTACCCTAAAAATATAAGCTTTTTTGGTAATACAGCCTATAAATATGTAGTTAAGATACTAGAACACTAGTATCTGGGCCTCGCTTTCATTTTCACTTTCAAACAGGAGCTATTTCGCGGCACAGAATATGCTGTTTTGAAAGATATATCTGTAGTAGTTTTATGTTTTTGTTATCAGAAAGTTATGTTTATGTTAGCAGGAAGTTGCTAGGCAAAAAATATGCTTATATAATGCTTATATTAGGGATGGGCATTTCTGACCATTCTTCATTTCGATTAATCCACAGGTTTGACAAATGAGTACTCGATTAATAGGGGGCGGGGCTTAAGCAAGGGACGGGGCTTGCATGCGTCATAGCGACAATTAAATAACATTCAATTAATATATATATATATATATATATATATATATATATATATATATATATATATATATATATATATATAATTATTTAAAGCCCTGTTAAAAATGTTGTTGATAAAACAGGATTCAGAAAACAATTAAATCAACGCTGTTGGGTTATTAAAAATCACCATCAATATTGGTTAACACAGTAAACATTTAAAGAAGTGTAACAAGTGGCGTATTTCGTCATGGGCAATATGGTCGATGCCCAGGGCGGCATCTAGGTGGCACGGGGAGTCGGTGCGGAAAAAAAACGAGCCCCAGTAAAAGCCTTGAGTTACGATTTACTTTATGCAAGTGTATTAATTTAAAGTAGTAATCCCAGAATAAAGACGTTAGAGGCCATTCACATTTGGCGTATTTTGCATGTGCAAGTTTGTTATTGTCTATGTGCAACTCAAACAACGGTGGTGAAAGCAAACTGATGCATGCATGCGTGCAGAAAACCATTCCTGCGCACCTCACGCTCTGCTCTTTTTCCGGTGTACATGCACGCCGATAAAATACATGCCACTTATGTACTGTGAAACCAAAGTAACTTTTATGCAGAGGTGTCGGCACGCAGCGAGCTTTGCAAGTCGACAAAACTAAAGTTATATTATGATGATGATCTTATTTTGACTATATGGCTATGAAGCAGAAAGGAGAGATGATGAATCAGGAAGGTAAGACTTAATAACATTAATTCTCAGCCATGAGTCGGGTCTAAGACAATAGATAATTACATTAAATATATTTTTTTGTATTCTAATTGTATTTAATATTTAAGCAAAATATTTCTTAATAGATCTTAGCATATTACTCTAGTTGTCTAAATGTTTTCCAGTTACATTTAGGATTGATTTCTGTTAATTATTTAGAATATTAATTGTATAATATTAATAATAATAATAATATTATTATTATTATTATTAATAATAATTTTATTTATTAATTTTATTTATTTCTAAGTACATTTCTAGAAGCAGGTGGTTCACCCAGGGTGGCATTTAAACTAGAACCGCCACTGATGTGAGGCTACATGACGCATTGTAAATAAAATTAATCATAAAGCCTAGAAACACAATATGAAAATGTTATATTACAAATTCTGTTTATCTACACAAAATGCATGTGAGCTTGAACTACATGCCAACCAGAAAGTGGATGCGGTTCGCAGGGCGCTTTAAAACAACGGCAACTGAAGCGGCGCAGAAAAAAGAAACCAAAGTTATTTTACAGTATGTAAAATACTGTACAGTAAGTAAAATACTTCAATATGTGTCTTATTATTACTATAAATATTTTGGATCCGTTTTTAAAACTTACCTTATTCTATATTGTTGACAACAACAATAAACACACATGATACTCTGCAATTCAGTTATTTTATTCAACTGACATTTTTACCAAAACAAGATTTTACTTCAGCAGCATCACAACATATGTGGATCAAAAAGGATTATTTTTATTGTAAAAGGTTCGCAAAAATAAAGTTAAACCAAAACTTAACCAAACGGCTGTTAAGTAGCACATAGCCTAACTAAAATTATAGAATAATTTGGCTGCGTAAACTTAAAATAAAAATAGCCTGAATATTTTTTATCACTGCTATAAAACCTAAAGATTAGGTAAAATAACATTTCTTTCAAAATGATCAGTCGGTGCTCGGTGGAAGTAAATAAAATAAAGCCGGCCTAATTTAACTGTGCTGCTTAAAATTAAAACAAATACAGCCTGAATATTTTACCATGCATGGCTAATAAAACTTAACACAAGGAAGGACTACATATTTTTATTCAAAAAGATCAGTCGGTTTACATGCTCCGCCGAAAGCCGAGTGCGAAGTTTATTTACAATTAGGCTAGACCGGCGCAGAAAAAAAGGCGCTCAGCAGTCACAGAAATTGCAGGAACAGCCAGGTACCAATGGGCAAGGCTGCTTAGCCTTGCATATCGAGATTCATTTACTTTGCACCACAATAAAGGATCCGGGTTTAGATAGATGCATGGCTCCCTGAAGTAGCTTTCGATTTTGGTGTCATCCGGTGAAACATTACTCATGCCGTAGGCTAGTCCTTCCCGAAAAGATTGTCAATACACGGCGCGCACATGACAGCCGAAAGTTTCACACACCAGACCCGCACATTCGCATGGTATTTAAAATGAAACTATTCAGATGGCGCTCTGTGGCGCGGCAGAAAAATTAACAGTGTCCTGAGTCGTGCTGGGCACCGCTGTGTACGTTTAGAATTCTGAAATGCACTGCATGGCGCGACACGGCGCTTCTGGTGTGTGACCCCCTATATCTGCTCTCAGGTCTTGTCTAGACCGCAACTCCCTGCGGCCATAACCAATCAAGTATCAAACTACCGCCTAAATACCAGCATAACGGTTTACTGCGAATTTTATATAATTTTGCTCACATGGATAATTGAATATTATTCAGATGATGTCATTACGCTGCTGTGCCGTCAGCCAGTCGTTGCATTGCTGATCATGATTTCGAGGATCGATAGATCTGTCCTTTACAACACACGCAGTGATCTCAGATCAGTTCATCCAGACATTTTAATCTGATTCGCGAACTTGTTTGAAGAACCAAATTAGCCAGAGATCAGTTATCAAAATCCAGGATCTGTCAAATCATCTTAGATCATTTAAGGGAGGTACGAAGAACTGACCCCTGCTCAGGTGATTGATTTGTTTTTAAATGCTCTCTTGAAAGCTTGAAACGCTGCCAGTGATGTAATCAACACACAAGCAGCCAATAGTGGTCAGCTTTTTACGACGACTCCTCCCTCAAAATTTCATTGCCTCTGGTTTGGTAGCTTGACCGAGCTGTTGGCGAACGAGTTGTTGTCAGATAATGTAGTGTGTGACCCCCTCTTGTGGATCATTTACGTAGTGCCACGTAGTGTGAACACCACAGCAATTAAAAGACACAAAATCAAGTCATGTAGTGTAAACGGCACAGCGATCTGCCAATGTTTAAAGTCATCTACTGTGAACTAGGCTTAATATGTATGAGTCAAGTCTGAGTCCAAATCCAGTGCATTAGTCTGCAGAATCTAATTAAGGATCTGAATATCCATGTAGTAAGCTTATGTGTTTGTTGCTTTAAAAAAAACAACCATTTATTTGTGTTGTGTTTTATTTTCATTTGTTTATATTAACTTATTCTTCATTTAATTATTTAATGTAATCATATGATCATTAGTCATTTTTATAATTATTATTATATCATTGTATTGCTCAATGTTAATGATTTGATTATTATTAATTATTCTTTGTCATGTTATTATGTTTTTATATTTTATTAATATTTTCCTATAATTATTGCTTAATTATTATTTCCATTTTTCCATATTGTTATAACCTTATGACTGTGCGGATTCGAGTGACACTTGTTTTTGTAAGGATATATCTCTATTTTTGTAAGGACTGTATCTCTCCATAACTGTCATGGAACTCCACACGAGACAAGACCACGAGAATGGTCAGGCACTAAATCAATAAGCTTTCTAATCTGAGAAGAAGGTCAGCTAGGAAACCAGTTGTTCAGGTTGTCTCGATCATGACTCCTGAGACCCCCTCTTTGCCCTGGACCACCAGAGCAGCTCCACACAGAATGTCTAAGTTTTTAATCTGGTGTTTCTTGTGGCTTTATATTCATGTTTGGTGTCATTTTAAATGTCTCTGTGTGATTGGCAGTGGTCCTAATTTCACTGTAATATTTTACAATCTCTTATATCAGTTAATTTGGGTTTTGACTTTGATAAGATCTTTGCCAGATGCTCCACTGCAGGGAAAATGGTCTTCACATCAACTCATGACCAGGCAAGGTTCTTGGTGAAGCTTTTATTGTCTTGAATTTATGGTGATTTGAGTATTTAGGTAAAAGGTGCAGAAGTGTCTGTGGGATTCTGTAGCCAGGATACCCAGTTGCAGTGTTAAGTCTCTGAGCTCTGCATCAAGGCTTATATACTGCAACATACTGCTACACAGTTAGGTATTCATCTCTAACTCTTAATTTAATATTTGAGTAATTGATGTTGTACAATCTGAATTGGCTTATTTTGTTTAATTATGTGAATTGGAATGAAAAATCTTTGCCTGACAAATAAATGTAAAATTCTTGTTTAACTGTAATATCTCCTGAAATCATTTAAATCTAGTAGATTGTTTAGGCTGATGTTTCTGCAGCCTACGACCAGGATTAGTCATACATTCAGGCTCAATGGATGGCGCATAGGGACAGCATTAGAGACCTGTTGATTTTTGACAATAACTGACTTAGTGTGATATAATCTAGTGGCTAAATCCATCTTTCTTTATGTATGAGCAAGCATGCGGCTGCCTAATATTACTTAAAGGAAATTAGTTTACAGTTATATCCTCTATCTAAGAACCAGAACTGACGAGGTTGTGTCCGTGAGCAGATGTAACTGGCCAGCATACTGACTCTAAGCGACTTTGAGTAAACGATGAACCATTAACTGAAAATAAGGATTTATTAGGTTAATCAATCTAAATTAGACCAAATCACAACCTATTGGGTGATTAGCTTGAATTGGATGAATCTAAATTTAAATTATTATAAATTGGAATCGCAGTAGGTAGTGCTGTCGCCTCACAGCAAGAAGGTAGCTGGTTCAAGCCTCGGCTGGATCAGTTGTAGTTTCTGTGTGGAGTTTGCATGTTTTCCCCGCGTTCGTGTGGGTTTCCTCCGGGTGCTCTGGTTTCCCCCACAATCCAAAGACAGCAGTACAGGTGAATTGGGTAGGCTAAATTGTCCATAGTGTATGAGTGTGTATGGATGTTTCCCAGGGATGGGTTGCAGCTGGAAGGGCATCCGCTGCGTAAAACATGTGCTGGATAAGTTGGCGGTTTATTCCGCTGTGGCGATCCCGGATTAATAAAGGGACTAAACCAAAAAGAAAATGAATGAATGAATAAATTTGAGTCAGAGCGACGCGGTGGCACAGTGAGTAGCACATTCTCCTCAGAGCAAGAAGGTCGCTGGTTCGAGCCTAGGCTGGGTCAGTTGGCATTTCTGTGTAAAGTTTGCATGTTCTCCCGGTGTTCGCATGGGTTTCCTCCAGATGCTCAGGTTTCCCCCATAAGTCCAAAGACGTGGTACAGGTGAATTGGGTATGCTAAAATTGACCGTAGTGTATGAGTGTGTGTGAATGAGTGTGTATGGATGTTTCCCAGTGATGGGTTGCGGCTGGAAGGTCCTAAAACATATTCTGGATAAGTTGGCGGTTCATTCTCCTGTGGCGACCCCACATTAATAAAGGGACTAAGTCGAAAAGAATGAATGAATAAATTGGAGTCAAATTCAATTCGGAGTTGAAAACAAATAAAAATAAATTTTAACAAATAAAAATATTTCTTTTCACATGTACTAAAAAGGCTTACACGCATTTAACCTTCACCCATACTGTTACTTCTGTCATAGGACTAATAGATGGACCTTTACATTTTCATGAGTAAGAAATATGAGAATGTCTCCATTTCAAGGTCTGTATTGTCTCTGGACAATATTGTGGAGAAGTAATTTTCCAATGCTGTTACTTGTGGTATAATAACACTTGTTGGATTTATCCTGGTCAGATGAAGTCTGAGCATTGAATCATACACAACTAAGATTAATCAATAAACTCTGCTCTTTCTTTATCATCATTACTTTGTCTTCTGCTTCTGCTCCTCTCTAGCTTTCTCAGTCAACTCCTATATTGATAGGAGACTGTTAATTCTGTTGAATACTAGTTAACAGGTTTGGGTATTGAGTGGCTCCCCTGTCTCTGGATACCCAGAAAAAGACATTTTCTGACAGGATCTGGCGTACGGGGCTAGATCTTATTTATCTTGCGTGAAGAGTGTGATCTAACACGTCTATGACAGGACCAAGAATATTAAAATAAGGTCCCGAGTAAGAGTCTTGAGTACACAACACTGGGAGATTTACAATTTGTCATTGATAATTTTAGGTTTTTCCCAGTACTAGATTGCAGCTGGAAGGGCATCCTCTATGTAAAACATATGCTGGATAAGTTGGGGGTTCATTACACTGTGGCAACCCCAAGTTAATAAAGAGACTAAGCCGAAGGAAAATGAAATAATGAATTTTAGGCTTTGTGTTAGAGACATAAAATGTATAAAGTAGTTACACGCATTTAAATATGAAATCTTTGGATGATGCTTATGTTGGATAATCAGTCTGATCACATGATCAATTCCTGATCCTTTGCATCATGTTTTTTATTCAACTAATTTAATTTCTTCTGATGTTCTGAAATATTTGTTAAATGAATAACAAATATCAAATAACAGCACATATACATTAAAACTATAAAAAGAGCAAAGTGTCCAGGCAGGAGTTGATCAGAAATAAAATAAATCCATCATTTATGATGCATGTGTTGGATGATCTTTTCATGTGATCAATTCCATGTGATCATGTTCATAATAATTTTATTCTAATACACCTAGTTAAATTACTTTTGATGTTCTAAAATATTTGCTAAATGAATTTTATAAAAACAACACATACATATACATATACATGTTAAAACTAAAAAAAGAACAAAGCGTTTAGGCCTATTGCGAGTGATTGGAAATAAAAATAAATCGATTATCTATAATTTCATTAGTCAATGCATTAAGTAACCTGTTTATAAAATCATTTCAATTGTTGTGGTAAGTTTAATAAGATTTTTATTTTTCTTATGAACTTTCTTATAAAAACTTTCTTATTTCACCCCCTACAAATCCTCCCTCATCAGAGAAGTTGTTGAAAGTGTACAAAATAAGCACATTTAAATGCCAGGTGTGAATGGCAATGTGTCTCTTATGTCCACTTGTTTTTGGATCAACAAAAACACATCTATCCAACACATCATTCCAGGTGTTAATATGTGATTGCTTAATTATAACCTGATCAATAAAATACACATTTGAACTTTATGTACCTCATTTTGAGCATCCCATTTGAGAGGGCAAACATCCACCACACAGGGAACGTATTCTGGGGGTTTGGGTTGAGAGCACAGGTTTTGGTCAACCTCCAAATAAGATCCATTATGGAAGCGGACACAAGACACTTTTCTCTGGGCCTCCCCGGGTCCACATACAGTAGAGCACTCACCAGGCTCAGACACCTGCCATCTACAACATGTGGATAAACAAAGATGCATGTGTATATTAATAAACATACATACCCCCCTAAAATCACTCCATGCAGACTCTACAAATGATTATAAGCCATCATGTTTCACAGAAGTTAATTCAACATATCTGTGGATCAGAAGATGAGAGTCCTGGGTTGTGAAGTGCAAACTTGGCTGGGTTGCCTGGAGGAAGGTCTATGATTGTTAAAAGACCCTTGGGTTATTTCACTGATAATGTGTCTAAGATCATCAAAATGAAATTATGAATGTTATCCCCTCATGTCTAAAACAGCCAGTGACTACTAGAAACTAGCTGGCTGACTTAACAGTGAGGTAATAGGTGAAAAGAAAATAGTGAACCTGGAAAGATACCAATTTCACAGTGGGTGAAAAGTGAGAGTTATGACATGTGGCCAAGTATGGTGAACCATACTGGGAATTTAAGCTCTGCATTTAACACATCTAAATTCACACATACACAGCAGTGGGCAGCCATTGCTGCAACACCTAGGGAGCAATTAGGGGATTGCTGACTTAAGCCTGATTTAAGTGATCGGTGTGTCCCATGGCGCATGCAACGCGGGTAGCTGTGTATTCATACTTTTGTGCGCTGTTTGTTGCTCTGCAATAACATTTCCGAAACGCTAGTTGGCAGTGAGGTGTTTATCTCCTCTGTGTCGTGTTTCTTCTCTGGTGTTTTGTTTTTTTCTGAACACTTCCTTAATGTACAAGTTCAAACTCGCTCATTTTGAGGCAGGAACCGGCGAACGTGCAACAACTTTAACCATGAGGTAAACACAAAACAAAACTTTCCATCTGGAGCTTCTTCGCATAACTCCACACTTGTAAACACTCGCTCCATCGGGCTCGCGCGTCTCTCTGTCCTGCCCACACTCATCAGCGTTACCAAGCCGACCAATCACAGAGCTTGCACTACGCGCATACGCGTGCGCTTGATGCAGAAGTATAAATCAGCCTTTACTCAAGGCACTTACCTCAGCTGTGGAATTGAGGGTGGTGGTTAGAGCACTGGTTATTTACCCCCACCACCTACAATCAATGCAGGTGCTGGGACTCAAACCTGTGGCCTTTCAATCACAAGTTCAACTCTCTAACCCAGGGGTTCCCAAACTTTTCAGCCTGGGACCCCTAAAATAACAATGCCAGTGACTCACAACCCCCAAATTCTTCAGAGGTGGTTATAAATATACAAATGTTGAGCACACAACAATAGACCTATATCAACACGAGCATATTGACAACACAAAAAAATGCAACAGTCTAACAATTTTTATAGCCATTTATTAATTTGTTTAATACAATCTTAACCTCAACTAATAAGACACAATGTTTTCAGCACAAGACTATTCTTGGTTTTATTCTGGAGACTGCCACTCAGAGATCATTCTCAATATTCAGTTGTGGCCTGTATTTATTTTAATGTATTTGATTGCCATAAAGGAGTCAGAAAGTTTAACCTGGTGCTATAAAATCAATCTGCTGCAGCTGACGCTATTGCTGTGTTGTTAATCTAACAAAAACACACCAATCCTATAAAAAAAAAATAATTTAAAGGCTGTGGGTAATGGATAAAATATGGTAATTCTAATAGTTTAATAACATTTATTTGAATTTTGGAAATCACCAAGTGACCCTCACTTTGGGAACCACTGCTCTAACCATTAAGACACAGCTGTTCAGTTATTTTTGCTCTGTGTCCACTAGGGGGCAATAGAGGTTTTGTTTTGGGCAGTGTTCTGAGATTTTTGGGGTTAGTAGTTAGAAGGAAGCTGATGTGTCGAGAGCTAAAAATAAAGCAGGCTATGACAACAACTCTTGGATGATTTTTCAAGAAAGAAACAATCCTGGATCATGTCAAATAATTAATAACCAAGTTCAGCTAACCAACGTACGAAGAACGGACCCCTGATGTGCAAAGAATAAAGCTGGCAAATGGGAGACTATGTTTTGTTAATATTCTGAGTTAACAGCTGTCCCTAAAAGGGTTAGCATCTACAGTACACATGCATCTTTTTAGAGGAAGAACACACACTGAACTACAGATTCACCTACCCTAAAAGAGAGGGGAGGAGGGTGGGTATTACAATTGGATGTACCACAAGGCAATGATCAATGCCTCCAGACAATTACCATGATTGTCAACTCATCTTAGAGGTCCAGGGGGGTATTCCAGAAAGCAGGTTATCTGACATACCCGGGTAAGTTTGAGAGTAAGTAAGTGGATAACCTGAGATTTGGTTCCAAAATCGGAGGTAACTTCTGGGGTATGGTAAGTAGCCATAGCAACTTACTCTCTGAAGATAACCTGCTCTGTAGCAGGTTATGTTCCAGAGTTTGTCTGTTTTAGAGAGTTTACTGAGCATTGCATGCTCTTAAGATGAAGATTTTGATGGACGTAGAAGCACAGATATACAGTTTTTTTCATCGTGAGAGGGTTATAAGTGCATAGTTCTTTTCATAACCAAATAAATATTTAAATGAGCATTGTCGTTTTTCAAAAGAATCTTTAATGTATTTAACAAACCTTTTAAAATCAAACGTGACAAATCGCTACGCAGGTCTGCGCTTACCATGGTTAACATACCGCTCAGTGCAGCTCTTTGTTTTTTGCGTCAGGGTATTTTACTGTACAATGTGGCAATAGCGTGTCCATCTGTACAGTATGCCTGGCACTGAACTATTTTATAAACTTTTGTACAGTTCATCGGCCATAAACTACTGAGTATCATTACTCAAACATGTTAGAGTGCGGCAATAGTGTAGTGGTCAGTGCGCCCCTAAAGTACAACGGTGCTCACAGCAGAGAGGGTTCGAATCTCGCATAGAGAATTTTTTTTTCTCTTCCTCTCTCTCTCTGCACCCCTCACATTTTTTCTGTAGCCTATATATAATATTATAAGAAGTGGCAGCTTTGTCTTTTCTATGAAAATATATCCATATTTAAAGATGTAGTCGTTCATATGTATACATCTATTCACACAGCACACACACACACCTTTGATACATTTTTTAATATCATTTTTTTCAGGGTTTCCAAATGCTATTGGGTGCATTAATTGCAGCCTCTTTCCATCAGTCAATAAAGGACACTGATAATATGAAACATTTTTAATATTAACAACTTAATTTTCTGTCTTTAATCTGTTGGTGTTACAACTATTAAACTCATTACTGCTTCCACTAACAATAGTTCAAATGTGATGACCCCACCTCATTACCTGGTTGAGGCTAAATGTCCAGGGTCTGTACATGATACCAGAATTTTCAGTGAGTCTTCATTATGACACACATTACAACAGGATACATTTGATTTACACAATGTTTTTTTTATTTTATTTACTATATTTGTATTATACACCTCAATCATTACTGGGCACTACATTGGTTACTTGCTGGAGGACAGAGGATACCCTTTTTGTATATGATGACCCCCTACCCTGCACTCAGCCTGACCCAGAGGAACCCTCAGTGACCCAAGCAGACCAATGAGATGGAAGAGTTCTAAGAGAAATGATTTGTCAGATTAATTAAATAGTTTGGTCTGAAGCACTGTTCATTTCTTTATTTCCTGAAATGAATGATTTGAGTTTTACATTGCTTTATACACACACACACACACACACACACACACACACACACACACACACACACACACACACACACCTTTCAACATGTAACATTTTTTCCTGTACATTTCTCACCTTGAGGTGCTGCTCATGTGACTTTATTTGTCTTTGAAGATGGACCTTATACAGCTACTTTAGAATTAAAATAAATAATAAATAAATAAAAGATTGTTTGTGATACAATAGTGAAATTCAAATATGGAAAAGTGCAGACAAATTCTTACACTGTTTGTTAGTTAAGGCAGAAGGAACATCATCTGCATGCAAAACAAAAAACATACAAGGAATCTAAATTTACCTGACAACAATCACTTACAACTGTGACAGATTGTGTGGTTTAAGGTCAACTAAATTAACCACTTCTCCTCTGCCTCCTTTCTGTTAGCTACAAGACAGAAAGAATATTCTAGAGTGTTTAATACAGCTCCAGTAATCAAATATTACCCTTTAAAAGAATGTGTCTGTGTTTAATTTTGACTTTGGATAGAGTTCTTCTAGCTCCAGAAGAATAACAATTTCTGTAAGCCTTATATAGTCAATATACATTATTATTGTGGCCTTAAGAAATTAATGGCAGGACAATTAAATGCATGAATGGTTACACAACATACTCAAAAAGGATGTTAAAGTTAGCCTACATTTAGTTTTTCGTTACAATAGAGGGAGGGTGGCATGTGTCATTTATTAAACTAATGAATTTTCTCTTATCATTATTATTTTTTATCTATTTATTATCTTATATTTATTTCCTTCGTTGATGTAGATGTATATAGCTTTTTCTTTATAATCGGCCTTAATTCTTCATACACCAGCATTAAAACCTCCAACTCCCCCTCTGTAAGGTGCTTTGCCCTTTTTTCTCACCGTGACTTTCTATGGTGACTCGTGAATTCGGCGATCTACTGAAAATGCCTTCAGGCAAGCGCCGTGCGCGCGCTTTAACCCGCGGTTATCTTCAGGAGGTTGATTTAACTAACTCTCATCAGCTGTTTTGGAACCGACATACTCACGGTAAGCAGGTTTTGGGTTATTCAACCGAGAGTTCAGGGTTTAGCAGATGGTAAGTTAACCCAGCTTTCTGGAATACCCCCCAGGACTTTACTTAGAAAGAAAAAGTATTATCAATCCCAGGGCCTAGTACAGTGCAATACAAGAAGTACCGAAGGTTATTCCACAAGTTCTAAAGTATCTAGAGATTTGGAGAATGTTACTTCATCATCAGAAGAAATGTTGAAGGAATGTGAATTCCAGGAGAGAAACATATGTCAAGAAACATATGTTGAAGAACATAGTGCTGAGGGACTTACGCCCAACTGATACTCTAGTTCAGAGGAGATCTCAAAGGTACCAGGTTATTTAGATCACACAGGAGTGGTCACCCAGCTGAACAGTGAGGTATCTGGTGGTGAAGTGCTTCAGCCTTAAAATGGTCTACAGGTC
Organism: Danio kyathit; assembly: GCA_903798195.1. NCBI lineage: Eukaryota > Metazoa > Chordata > Actinopteri > Cypriniformes > Danionidae > Danio > Danio kyathit. Next base: position 54,093,999 of record LR812526.1, read on the forward strand.
TGTCAAGCTGGTCACTTAACTGGCACTATATACCAGCCAAGTTCAGAGACCAGGTTCAGTTTCTGCAGAGCCTACTATTTTAGAGTAACACATGCTTGATAAAGAGATTATTACTGAATCAACTCTTTCTGTGATTTTTTTTTTTTTTGGCTTTATAAATTTTCTAATGAAATCTATTGTAGAGGTCCCTCACCAAGTCTAGTTTCTGACAGCCATCCATTATTAATTTATAGACCCCCATTTGTCAACAGCATCTGTCCAGAGTGCAGGTGGATTGTGAAGATCTTAAAGGAGCTGATAACCTGGGTTTATTTGAGCTTTAATTAAGTGATTTATGCCTGGTGTTGGGCCATCTGCCGGCCCATGAATGTTTCAATGCAGTAGATTCACAGGCCTGTACATTTGTAGGCATTGCATGAGCCAATAGGTTAAGTGCCACGAAGTTGGCCACTGAGGAAGGATAAATTACATCAAAGTGGTTGTAATTCAGAACAAGAGAGCGGTGTGTGCTACCTGTATACATTTTAAAGCCTGAGCCCCCATTAGCTGGGTCTCCTGTGTGACGGTGTATGTTTATTTAAAGACTCAAAAAATATACATAAGCCAGAGTATGGCACTTATGATGCTCCCATGTTAGACAAGATATTGAATGTTAAAAATACAGTTTACCCACTCACTTACTTTCCTTCAACTTAGTCCCTGATTTATCAGGGGTTTTCTAGAAAATGTTGTAAATGGGGACTGCCCTTCTGGCTGCAACCTAGACTGAGAGTACACTAACTCATAAACCCCCACTGCTGGAAAACACCCATACACTACGGCCAATTTATTTTATCCAATTTAGTCTTTGAACCATCGAGCCACCATCCTGCCCTTTTTTGGTTTATTCATTCATTTTCTTTTCAGCTTAGTCCCTTTATTAATCTGTGGACTTATCCAGCACATGTTTTTATGCAGCGGATACCCATCCAACTGCAAACCATGACTGGTAAACATCCATACACACCCATTCACACACATACACTACGGACAATTTAGTCTACCCAATTCACCTATACCACATGTCTTTGGGCTTGTGGGGGAAACCCACGCGAACCTGGGGAGAACATGCAAACTCCACCCAGAAACACCAACTGACCCAGCCGAGGCTCGAACCAGCGACCTTCTTGCTGTGAGGTGATCATGCTACCCACTGTGCCACCATTTATTTAGTTTTAATTTTCCATACAAAAATAAGAAATGTTTCCTTGGCAACTTTCTAAAAAGGTATTTAATTTAACCTCTGAACTAACCTGATAATTCATATAATTCTATAACATGGATGTTTTATATTGTTTAATACATTTTCTGCTATATTTGGATGAACACTAGATCCTCTGAGGTGCAATATGAACTTAATAATCTGAAAGTCACCTGGGTGGGCAGTCTGGCAGAAAGCAGGGCTGCAGCAGGTCAGACGACCGAGGGAGTGAACTGCAGAGCTCATCTTTCAGGTGTTCAAGTGTGACCACATCCACACAGTGTTGATTCATTTTCTGGATGCCTACAACATAAAGTGAAAAAAAAATCAATAAAATTCATACAATATATTTAATTGATAATATACAATTTGACCTAGTTCTTATATAATAATGAGGTTAGTTAAACTTCCCTCTTGCTGACAAAATAAGTCTGATGAGTCGACGCATGGATTCAACTAAATTTCTAAATTTGTCTTGTAGTATCATTAGAAGCATATATTAAAAAGATAATTCACCAAAAATGGCTTTCTTCTTTTCCGTAGAACATTCAATAAGATTGTTAACTGAATCTGTCTTCTTTGTTGATTTGTATCCAATAGTTACTAGTTTTTAAGTTATTAAGAACACATACAAACAATCAATGGTGTAAAGTAACAAATTACAAATACGCAAACTACTGTAGTTTTTCTCAGGAATTGTAATTTACAAAATAGTTTTAAAAATGTGTACTTTTACTTTCCCTTAAGTACATTTTTAGTGCGGTATCAGTACTTTTACTCCACTACTTTCCTTCAACCTGCAGTCACTACTTTATTATTTCTTGTCTATGAGGATTAGAAAAATCAGTCCTGTGATTCCTGTCCAATCAAAGCGCACATAGAAGGTAAATCGCATCATAATGAACTACCAATTTATAACTGTCGGAAAGCATTAAAAGTGTCCAAGATGTGCAAAATATTTACATTGATCCCAGAGACTGTTTAGATGCATGTCACATATGAGAAGATGACGGATGTTTACTGTATGATGACCGAAATGGCCTTAAACACCCAGCAGGCACAAGATGTTAACATGACATTAGATTGACGTTGTACCTTCATCAGAGATGTGAGTAAGTCACACATGTGCAAGTCACAAGCAAGTCTCAAGTCATAACCTTCAAGTCTCAAGCAAGTCAAGTCAATTTTTGTCGGACTCAAGTCAAGTCAAGTCACTGCTTATTTCAAGTCACGTCAAGTCATAGCTTTAATATATATATGGTTGGAAATCATTTTTAAATTGTAAATTTTCTTAAAAGCAGGGTTTGAAAATAAGCATGGCTCAATATTCATGCAAATGTGATCTTAGAATCGAGAAGCAGCACGTCTGACTAAAATAACTTTTTGCGCGAGCAAAAAGCAGGTAAATACCGTACAAGAGGATGATCTCTCACAAACACAGATGATGTGATGCGCGCCACTGTAAAAAAGCGCGCACGCTCCCGTTTACTTGCGCAAAGCAACCGTCACCGTGCCTAGAGGAAGCGCAACTGGTGTGATCGGTTCCCTTTGAAATAGACTGGACAAAGAGCGATGATCGTGCACCCACAATCCTGCTGCTTTCAAGAGGTCAAGATTAAAACAAAAATACATATATTCTTTTGTAATCAGCAGTGGTCACTGCTTTCATTTACAGGCCTGTATTAACCGTGCGCGTGATTATCCTTTTATTATCAAACACAGTATGTTTTTTTTGCTTAGTTATTTTTGTTAATATGGTTTAATTATATTTTTTTACAATAACATTGCTTTAATAGGAGATTAACTCCCCGTTTATGTGTAGTTACCTGGTGATCTGGGAGCTTTAGCCAGGACAGATTACTGTGCATATTTTAGATACATGACAATAATTCTTTTTTTAAATGTCATGTTTTTTTTTAAGAAAAGTTTTGTTGAATTAAAAAGTGCAGCTATACAGCTATATGTTCCTTGTTTTTACACAATACAAATTTTTGGCTAAGAAATACTTATTTGGTGTGGTCAGAGATAAATTTGGTAAATCCTTAATTTTGAGCCCTGAAAAGTCATGTGAAATAAAAACTGATTGCATTGCAACACAACCCATTTGCTCATGCAAACTGAGCAAGCTAATACACAATGAGTTAAATGAATGAGAAGGCGTGTGGACATAACACAACATCTAAATCAAGTCATTTTAGCTGGTCAAAGTCAAATTTATGCATATAAAATATATTTTCCCAACAAGAAAATTGTGGCTAGTGAAAATGGCGAGTGGCTAGTAATGTTGGAAATCTACTAGCCACAGTGGCTGGTGATCAAAAAAGTTAATAGGTGCGTTCGACTTCATGCAGCGCTGCGCAGATCGATCGAAGTCTGTCTTAAAGCGGTGCATGCTGGTTAGAAATTTTGGCCGGATTGATGCTGCGCCGACGGCATGTGACTGTCACATGTGGCATCAAAGTACCGCGACAGCGCTTCGAGATCAGACGACTGACTCAGCCCGCGCAGCAACTGAAGAGCGCCTGCATGAGCTCTGATGACGACACCAGTATAATACGATTGGCCAAGTTCACCGCATGACAACAACCACGTGTGATTCAGGTTTATTATTGGACAACATCCTTCTCACAAATTTCAAAACAAACAATTAACTGTTCATACACTCTCTATCTTGTACACATCATGCTTATTAAAAGACTACAAATATTTTACAGCAGCATCATCTTTAGTTAAATATTTTGTTCATACTGACTAGATTGTTTGCACAGGTTTATTCTGCCTTTTTTATACAGACTACTGTATTTAGCTCCATAAACGATATAAATTATATATTTTAGTAAATAACTTAAATATTAACTCAAATAAGTCTTACAGACTTGTAATACAATAATTATCATCATTGATCCTGACGATTTCTTAGCAAATTAAGTTATATAAAAATATGTAATATAAAAATATGATTCTAAAATATTTTATTTTCTGTCAAACCATATTACACAAAAATGTTAAAAGTGTCATTGATGTACCTGCTCTTTTTGGGAAATTTCTACTGTAAGTGTAGCTCATTTATTTTGGTCATTTTGTTCAATCTTTTTGGATTAAAGGGCTTTTTTAAAAATGCCTTCATTATTCAAAATAATCCTATTCGTGGATATTTATTTCATTTTTATGTGATCTTATTTTCCCCCTTATTTCTGATGCATTTGTATGTAGGCTACTTAATTTTAATTCATAATTCCCTTACTGTTTAAAAATGAAGTTTGTAGAGACTGTATTTTGATTTTATTTGTACTATATATCTTTTGTTGTTATTTCAATAAATAAATAAATAAATAAATAAATGATCACGCCATGTGATCGGTAATCATGACTGCAGCAACTTGAGTCCCCGAAGTGGCCGGCTTGACGGCTCCGTTTTCAACTCCGCCCCCGCCTGCGCTCGGCTAATCTCGTTGATCACCGGCTGCAGCTGTGCTTAATGTCGAACGCACCTAATGTTAAGCCCTGACTATATCCCAAGTTATCCACTTAAAAAATCATCAACTCGAGTCAGGAATCGGTTGCAGTGCTTTATTCAGAACAGTACAGAGAACCTGAATCTTTCGGACCGATCTGAGAACCGAGGAGCTGTTAATACTGCGCATGCGCGACTTAGAACTTTTGGTTTTGTTTTGTTTATAAATGCAAAAAGCATAATATATAACAAACGGTTATGTATTTAACAAAAAAATCAAACAAATTATTTCGAGTCATTTAACTCAAGTCCAAGTCAAGTCATGACAGTCAAGTCCATGTCAAGTTGAGTCTTTTTTGGATATTTGTCAAGCAAGTCTCAAGTCCTCAATTTTGTGACTTAAGTCTGACTCGAGTCAAGTCATATGACTCGAGTCCTCCATCTCTGACCTCAACGTCGTGGGGACGTTGGGTTTTGTTTGGAAATGAAAATTGTTTTGACGTCAGAACTCAACGTCATGCCGACAACAATGTCTAACATCCAACCTAAAACCTAATATCAACATCTAATGATGTTGCAGCTTGACATTGTGTGGATGTTACCACTATGACGTCTATCAGACGTTGTATTTTGGTTGCCATACCTGACGAATAAATGTCAGTTTTTGACCTCAATATGGCGTTGGTTTAAGATGTTGGCTCGATGTTGGATTTTGATCACTTTCTAACACAACATAAAATCAACCAAATATTAACGTCATTTGACGTCGTTACTGGACATCAAAATAGTATTGTCCTTAGACACTGGCTAGACATTGATTTTTGGTCACCTGACATCACAACCTAAATCTAACCTAATATTAACGTCTTATGATGTTGTTTGCCTGCTGGGCAATAACTAAATGCACTAAAGAATTTTACGTTTACACACATCCATTACATGGATTTAATGCATTACATGTAAATAAAAAGATACATGTAAAAAAAGATACTTTTACTCTACTTGCACTACATTTTTAAGCAAGTAATGGTACATTTACTTAACTATGATTTTTCAGTACTCTTTCCACCACTGCAAACAATTACAAATTAATAGCGGTGGTTCCTGATGTATCGCAGAAGTTTTATGACACTAAACGTTGGGCTTGTGCAAGAAATTGAACATTATTTACAATTATTAGCTAACTAATATTATTGGCTTTAATCCCCACAGCCTGGACAAAAAAGTGTAGTAAATGCTTTTGATCGCTTGAAAACAATTCTTACCTGTGTTTTTCCTGGATGTGACAACACCTTTTAAAAAAATTGTTATGCGGGCATGATTTCTTTCTGATGAATGAACTCACATCTGAGTACATGTCCACGCATACATCAAGCCATCGGAAGCTCATGGTAACTGTACTTGTGCATGAGCTGAGAATTATTTTGCCCAAGCTGTGAAGTAAATCTAATAACACTGTAAATAATGTTCAATTTCTTGCACAAACCGATCATTTTACTCCATAAGACCTCAGTGTATTGTCAGGAGCCAATAATATTTATTTAAACTTGTGTGTGTAATTTTAGTTTTAATCTCAAAAACTGGTATCTACTGATTTAATTGCATTATACTTATTATGAAAGGACCACAGATTCATCAAAAAAGCTATTCTCATTTTCTACAGAAGGCAAAAATCACCTACATCTTTCAAGCCAGCGCTTTTTTTTGGCTTAATCCTTGAATTTCTTTAGGTTGCAGGCTGTGTTATGCTACTTATGGTCAGTTTACATTGAGCAGTATGGTTTGGTACAGTACAGGTATGCTTTTTTTCAATGTCCAATGTCAAAGGTATCAAGCAGCGAACCATACCCTAACACTTTTTGGCACCCTTTCCTAAGGGTACCTAGCTTAACTATTGATTTACAGAGAATGGTCCCTTGTGCATTCAACAAGCCCAGGTAACAATACAGGAAGTGTCATTTTTAAATACATAGCTAAAATAGGACACCATAATAATACAACGATGCTACACAGCAATGAACCCAACCCAGGCTCAGTACAGATACAGAGACAGCGAAATACGTAACTGGAGGTATGTCTGCTCTCAGTTTTTGTTTTTGCAAATGCACCAGAGACTGCTGTGTACACTTTTTGATGATCTCAAATTTCAGAGAAATTCTAAAATTTTCAACTGACTGACCAACTGACCCACCCATGTCCCTAAACCCAATTGATTGTTTTCAAAAGCAAGCTAGAAAAAGAAAAGCTGTCGTGACCACCAATTTCACCACATTTTCAGCCTGTGTGTTCCTAAATATTTAGTTTTCCTCCGGATTTAATCAGATAATTTCCTTTATTCATTCATTTTCCCTCAGCCTGTTCCCTTATTTATCAAGGGTTGCTACAGCGGAATGAACCGCCAACTATTCCGGCATATGCTTTACGCAGTGGATGCCCTTCCAGCCACAACCCAGTACTGGGAAACACCCATACACTCTCGTATTCACACATGCACTCATACACTACGGCCAATTTAGTTCATCCAATTCACTTAATACCGCATGTCATTGGGCTGTAGGCAAAACCGGAACCTACCAATATTGATGTTAATATTTGGGACAAACCCCAAATTTCACTACATTTTTGGTGAAATGTGTGAGACCAATGCAATTATCACTACAACTTCTTCTGATCTGTCTCTTACAGTCTTTGGCTACACACCCTAAACACAGGAAACTTTAATGCATAGAATGTACTGACAACACTCAAAAAAATTATTTTTGTTGCTTGTTCAAACTACTTATTCACAATTAGCTGAAACAACACAATTCTTGAAATTTCGTTGGGACAGCTTAATTGGTTTATGTTCAATCCACTTAAATTTGTAAAAACGAGTAAGTTAACTTAATTCTTTTATGTTGTCCCAAAACATATCAATTTTGTGGAGCCCAGCATTTTTTACAGTGAACTTTCATCTGTGATTAGAATTAAGGGTTACACTTTACAATAAGGTTCATTAGTTAATGTTAGGTAATGGATTTACTAACATGAACAAACAATAAACAATACATTTATTACAGCATTTGTTCATGTTAGTTAACGTTAGTAAATGAAAATACAGTTGTTCATTGTTAGTTCATGTTAACTCACGGTGCATTAACTAATGTTAACAAACATGAACTTTGATGTTAATAATGCATTAGTGAATGTTGAATTATGATTAATAAATGCTGTACAAGTGTTGTTCATGATTAGTTCATGTTAGTAAATGCATTAACTAATGAACCTTATTGTAAAGTGTTACCGAATTAAGTCTTTCATCATTATATAATATAGTAGTTCTTTCATGTGATGTTCACACCAGATGTTCCTGATAGACATATTTTGATAGGTATTCACTGACATGTGCTACTAAAATGCCATGCAGTACTGTAATGTTATTACTGTACATAATGCTACTACTGTATATAACCATATTGATGTTATTTACTTAACCTATCAAAGGCTGCTACTTGTATGTGTGGTATATTATTTCATAAATATGCAAATATTTCTGGCAGTATTTTACTTTAAATTTTAATTGCGTGTGGCTCAAAAGAAACTGTATGTTACCTGTACCACAGGTTACTGAGCAGGCAGATATGGTAGTGGACCATCTGCCCTTTGAAGCTCTTTGCATGGAAACATCATCTGAGTAGTACTGGTATGAGATATTTGGATTGGTGAGGTCTCCATACTCTTGTCCATATTTCCGATACACCTAAAATAATAATTTTAGAAGTGACAGTAGTTATTTTTAACATTCAAATTCACAAACAGCAAAGGTCCAGTAACAAAGATGTAATCCAAATGCTGCACCTGTATGTGGATTTTGTCTGTGACTGGGCCAGAAATAAAGAGCTCTTCTGTTTGAGGTAGGTGGTCAGGTGTGAGGTATAGTTTATAGGTTATAAGGCTCTTCTCCAGAGGTGAGGGGTATGTATTGCTTAGCCCGGGCTTTCCATTTCCAGACACAACATAGTTATCATTTAATAACACAGCTGCAAAAAAGTGGCATTTTTTCATATAGTCTTTAAACTGTATTTATTATTTAGTACAACAATTTATGGTACTTTTCAAGAAATGCATTATTTATGAAAAATTATATATTTATTCAATAAGAACATGTTAAATAGATGGAAGATGATATTACTGTATATTAATGTAGTATGACTGTGTCTACAAAAAACAACACAGAATTTATAACGACAAAAAATTGCATTACATTCATATGCCAGAGAATATTATCACTACTAATGTCACTGGATTTGCTACCAAACCACTAGATTTAAATAAATTATCAATAACAACCACCATATTCTTTTCTTAAAGGACAGTCACATGCAAATTAACAGGGCCATATCACAGTTAGTAGATGAGGTGCAAACATCTTCCTTTTTTGTGTCACTGTCAAGCTATTGAAAATTATCCTAGGTGGAATGAAGTGTGAAGGAAAGGACTGAGGCACTTAACTGGTAATTACTCATATTTTTAGTGAGTATACAATAGTAAGCATTTGAAGTGGATCAAATTTTTTTCAAAATTTTATTAAAGGCAACAATGGGTGTTGTACTCCTTTCACTTTTTAATCTGTCAGTTTATGTCTTTCACATTTCCTTTTAATTTCTTAATGCATTTGAGTGCATTTGAATGATAACACTAAAAATATAAAGTATATTGTCTATGGAACAATAAACTAAAACTATTAAACCTATCAACTCAACAGGTGTTTTTTGCATCTCTCATGTCTATTTTTTCAGCATTTTTCATTTATATTTTTAGTTCTTAAAGGACAGTCAGTTATTTAGAGACTCTGTGTTAGAATAGTCAATACAGTCACATTTATATTTAAAGAAAACTGACTTGTGTGTGTTTAGGAATTTTATTGCTTGTGTTAGAATTGAACAATTCTCCTTTGGCAGGGGTGCTCAATCCTGTTCCTGGAGATCTACCTTCCTGCATAGTTCAGCTCCAACCCTGATCAAACACACCTGAACCAATTAATTAGGACCTGAACAGCACTTGATAATTACAGGCAGGTGTGTTTGATATGGGTTGCAACAGAAATCTGCAGGAAGGTAGATCTCCAGGAACAGGATTGAGCACCCCTGTCCTATGGTATGGTAAATTAGGAATTTTCATGATTGCTGAAATTCATAGATATACAGTTAGGTCCATAAATATTGGCACATTGACACAATTCTAACATTTTTGGTTCTGTACACCAACACAATGGATTTGAAATGAAACAAACAAGATGTGCTTTAACTGCAGACTGTGATCTTTAATTTGACGGTATTACTGTATATATATCCAAATCAGGTGAATGCTGTAAGAATTACAACAGTTTGCATATGTGCTTCAAACTTGTTAAGGGACCAAAAGTAATTGGACAATTGGCTTCTAAGCTTTTCCATGGCCAGGTGTGTGTTATTCCCTCATTATCACAATTACAATGAGCCGATAAAAAGTCCAGAGTTCATTTCAAGTGTGCTATTTGCATTTGAAATCTGTTACTGTCAACTATCAAGATGAGATCCAAAGAGCTGTCAGTATCAGTCAAGCAAGCCATCAATAGGCTAAAAAAACTCATCAGAGAGATAGCAAAAACATTAGGCGTGGCCAAAACAACTGTTTGGAACATTCATAAAAAGAAAGAACTCACCAGTGAGCTAAGAAACACCAAAAGACCTGGAAGACCACAAAAACAACTGTGGTGGATGACCGAAGAATTCGTTCCCTGGTGAAGAAAAAACCCTTCACAACAGTTGGCCAGATCAAGAACACTCTCCAGGAGGTAGGTGTATGTAACCCACGATACACAAATGTATTGTAAGTTGTTTATCAATGGACCAGTTGTTCAGAAGTCTAAATTCCTCCAAAGAGAGAGATGATACAACAACAGTGAAGGACTGGGACACAGAGGTAAGGTAAGAATAATAAAAGATTGTATTGTAACAATTCCACAGAAATATAAAAATAAATAAATAAATAAAACTATTTTTAGACTTTTTTTCACACTTATATAATGACCTCAATCTTATTTACACTCTCTAATAACACATCCCTTTCCTCACAGGGTTTTATGGCAATATCACTAGTAAGGTAAGTGAATATTATGTTATTTTTCTATTATTCTACTTGTGGAGAGCTAATATTATATTTTGGTTACTATTATAAACTACACAATAATACTAATATACTAATAACAATACTATACTAAAGATTTGTGAGTGTTAGCTAATAATATAATATTAAAACTATTTTATCATTCACATATAATCAAATTTTCCCTTCTTAAACCAGTTAACACTCCAATAAAAAAACTATGTACAATAAAAATAAAAATATATACATTCACTTAAAACATTTCAAAATGTCCCAAAGGTCCAGCGCAGGTGATGAACATTCAAAATGATTCTTTTGCAAAACAACTAGATTGCAAATTTAGTTCCCGGAATTCAGGATGCTGAACTTGTGAGTGCTATGTAAATTTACACTCCTACCACGACGCTGAATAAGTTTTACTTTGTATCTTTCAGACAGGTGTATAAGAATCCACTTAATGGAAGGCTCGCCAGTCCAACTCCACGATTAGACACGCACGGATGGAAGTTGAGAATCCACAATCCACAGTTCACACTTCAATCAATTTGAATCCAGAGCAGATCACATTCAGCAATCGTTGTCAATAGAACATCTCCCCGATGAAAAACCAGAAGAAGATACACACAAAAGAAAATACAAACAAAATAAAACCTGGCCAAGGAAAATCGTTCAAAATCAAAGCAAAAACCATGAAAAAACTCCAGGTGGCACTCGTGTGTAGATTTCACTCTCAGATACAAATCTTGTTTTTCTCTCGATTATATTATTTAATCGAGTATTCTGCCAATGTTTTTTTCATATTTTTATGGGTATTTCTATTTGCTCTATTGCTGTGTACTACCCACTAGTAACCTGGGTTACATGTATGTGTGTCAAAGTCAACAATTTATAGAAGACTACACCAGAGTGAATACGGAGGGTTCACCACAAGGTGTAAACCATTGGTGAGCCTCAAAAACAGGAAGGCCAGATCAGAGTTCTAAAAAAGCCTTCACAGTGCTGGAACAGCATCCTATGGACAGATGAGATCAAGATCAACTTGTACCAGAGTGATGGGAAGAGAAGAGTATGGAGAAGGAAAGGAACTGCTCATGATCCTAAGCAGTGAAGCATGGTGGAAGTAGTGACATGGCGTGGGCATGTATGGCTGTCAATGGAACTGGTTGATGATGTGACCTCAGACAAAAGCAGCAAAATAAATTTTAAAGTTTATTCATTCATTTTCTTTTCAGCTTAGTCCCTTTATTAATATGGGGTCTCCACAGCGGAATGAACCGCCAACTTATCCAGCACATGTTTTACGCAGCGTAAAAGTGTTTGAAGTGTTTCAGGCAATACTTTCTGCTCATATTAAGCCAAATGCTTCAGAACTCATTGAACGGTGCTTCAGAACTCATTGGACGGTGCTTCAGAGTGCAGATGGAGAATGACCCAAAGCATATTGCAAAAGCAACCAAAGAGTTTTTGAAGGGAAAGAAGTGGAATGTTATGCAAAGGGCAAGTCAATCATCTGACCTGAATCCGATTGACCATGCATTTCACTTGCTGAAGACAAAACTGAAGGGAAAATGCCCCAAGAACAAGCTGGAAGTGAAGACAGTTGTAGAGGCCTGGCAGAGCACCATCAGGAATGGAACTCGGCGTCTGATGTCTATGCGTTCTAGACTTCAGGCTGTAATTGACTGCAAAAGGTTTGCAACCAAGCATTAAAAAATGAAAGTGTAATTCATGATTATGATCCTGTCCAATTACTTTTGGACCCTTAACTAGTGGGAGGCACTTCTGCAAACTGTTGTAATTCCTACACCGTTCACCTGATTTGGATGTTTCATTTCAAATCCATTGTGTTGGTGTATAGAGCCAAAAATGTTAGAATTGTGTCAATGTCCAAATATTTATGAACCTGACTATATATAATATATATAAGGTTTTGGTCAAATTGCACAGTCTAATAATAACAATTGTTTAAAATAATTTTACGATACTGACCAAATCATCAGGATTATAATAGTTACTGTCTTTACTGCAGATGAAGTTGGTATGTAATTTTTTTTTTTTTTGGCAAATTTATTTTTTTATTATTTTTTGTGTCCAGAAAAATAAAACTGTGTGTTTTATAGCTGATTCACAAACACATTCAAATTATTCACAGTCTATATAAGTATTTTATTCATGCATATAAAACATTTATGTCTATTTAATATTCAAAGAAATAGAATAACAATGTTGTATGTGACTCTTACTAATCAAACAAATTCATTATAAAAATTGCAAAAATAACACCAAGAAGACTGTATTTTAATTCAGTATTATTATATTATGAAATTATTTGTAACATTATTATTTAAAAGGTAATACTAATATCATATTAAATCTACCCACTAGGTGGCAGCAGGACACTGTCTTAATTCATTCAACGGAAAAAAACATTAATAGATCAGTAAATTATAAATGATGAAACTGATTGCATTTATAGGCGACATACTTACCAGGTATGTGATGCTGCTATAAATATTAATTTATTAATTTATTTAATTAATTTAATAATTAAAAAAAAAAAAGACATTATTGATTAAATAAAATAAAACTTAATTTAAAAAATGTATTGATAAGTGAAAAGGTTGCGAACATATACTTTCCTTGATAAACAATACCTTATTCTTATTTTTGGTTCAATATCACTATAAATCGCCTTTGATATCCAACAAGAATGAATGAGTTCTATATGAACATAATGCAAAATAATGAAATTCTGATGTTTTAATATAACTGGCTAAACCTTTACACACATGCAGGTAGAATTATGAATGAATGTGATTTTGCCATGTCCCACACAGTGAGTCTAAAAAGTAGGTAAATTAGATCAAACTAATATGATTTTTAAATATTCTTATTGTCTTTAACATGTTATTTGATAAAATAAGTCCTTTTGATATATTATATTTTGTTTTCATAATATTAATATTAATAATTTTGCATGTATCCAATTGCTGTCCACCCTGTCATGATGTAGTAAATGCCCCTTTAAGAAACCCTCTGATATACTCATTGGCATCCCCATGCCCATTTTGCCTTTCTTCGGAGGTGGTTAAAACATCTGCTGTGCACACAGTAACTATCTACACTTATGTTTTAAATTTTACTTATATTGTGTTTGAAACTTGATGTTGTCAAGGTTAACATGTCCACTCTGTCATAGTGAAATATTAATTAATATTTTTTTTTAAATCTGAAATCAAAAATATAGCTTTTAAACTGTTTACAAAGAGCTTAAATAGGGAAACTCTTCACCAGCTGCAGGTACAACCTGTGTTGAATAAATGCTATCTTTAGGCCAAAATGTCCTCCCTGTCATTGTCCACTCTGTCACAAATCCTTCTTTGACAGGGTGGACATATGCATTGTTATTGACACTTTATTTATTTATTTGTTTATTTAATATTTTATTGTTACTTAGTTAATATTTTTATGTTACAACACTTGTACACACATACTACACCAGTAGATGCAATACATGAGTGGACAATACAAACCTTTTGTCAATATCTGTCTCAGTCTATATAAAGAATATCCTTTTAAAGTTCATATAATGGAGCTCATTGACTGTTTGAAATAAAAATACATGCCAATGTCCACTCTGTCATCTTGTTTTTCACCGTCATGTTCAACTTTTATGAAAATAAACAAATTATTTGTAACCTCAGCAAAACGTCTTGTGTGAATTCTTTTATAACCAATAAGGGCTATATTGTTTGAAAGTTTGACAAAAGATTTTAGACATTGGGTTTTATTTTGAAAAGAACGTGCAACGATTGCATACAGTTGAAGTCTGAATTATTTGCCCCCCGTTTATTTTTTCCCCGATCTCTGTTGGAGAGATTTTTTCAACACATTTCTAAACATAAAAGTTTAATAACTCATTTCTAATAAGTGATTTATTTTATCTTTGCCACGATGACAGTAAATAATGAATGAATAGATATTTTTCAAGACAGTTCTATACAGCTTAAAGGGACATTAAAAGGTTAAACTAGGTTAACTAGGCAGGTTAGGGTAATTAGGCAAGTTATTGTATGACAGTGGTTTGTTTTGTAGACTATTGAAAAAAAATAGCTTAAAGGGGCTAATAATTTTGTCCCTAAAATGGTTTTTAAAAAATTAAAAACAGCTTTTATTCTAGCCAAAAAAAATAAATAAGACTTTCTCCAGAAGACAAAATATTATCAGACATACTGTGAAAATTTCTTTGCTCTGTTCAACATAATTTGAGAAATATTTAAAAAAGGAAATAAAAATTCAAAGAGGGGCTAATAATTCTGACTTCAACTGTATGTTATTGGGGAATAAATGTTTTATCCATTATTTCATTAACATAAATAGACTTTTTCCATAATCTAAAAAGTTGACTGCACACCACACACCAGCTGATTGGTGGAGAGGAGACTGAGTGATTAAGCCAATTATTATATGGGAATGGTTGGGAGGCCATGATGGACAGATTTGGCCCAGATGACAGGGTTAAACCCCTACTCTTTTTCGAAGGACATCCTGGGATTTTTAATGACCACAGAGAGTCAGGACCTCGGTTTAACGTCTCATCCGAGACTGAGCAGTATAGAGTCCTGTCACTATACTGGGGCATTAGGACCCACTCAGACCGCAGGTTGGGCGCTGCCAATTTGAGGTTTGTTTACAGTTTTTCTGCTTGCAGTTTATTTATAAAAAGTGCTTGAGCTTGACCAACATTAATTTCTTACAGCCTAAGGTCTAATTAATACAACAACTATGTGGTTAAATCAAAAATCTCAAACTTTTTTTTTTTTAACATTCTGACGTCTCAAAGACACTTTATAGTGATAATGACCCTTTTAATAATTTAAACAATTATTGAAATAGAAACTATTAAAATAGAAACATTTGGACAGATGCATAATACTTTACTAGTCTTAAATCACAACATGCAGTGTCAATATGTTCAGTTGTAAATTTTCCAGAGAAACATCCCATTCATTCAAATGTAAAGGCCGATATATACTTCTGCGTCAAGCGCACGCGTATGCTACGGTGCAGCCTACGTGTGGACGCATACCCCCTTGCCGTGGTCGTCGGCGACGTTGATGCGCACCTCTCAAAAAATTTAACGCGTAGGCTTAGCGCAAGCTCTGTGATTGGTCGGCTTGGTAGCGCTGACGAGTGTGGGCGGAGATGAGAGCCGCGCGCCCGATGCAGCGAGTGTTTACAAGTGTGTAGTCCCGTGAAGGAGCTCCGGATGGAGACTGTTGTTTTGTGTTTACCTTATGATTAAAGTTGTTGCATGTCCGCCGGTTCCTGCCTCAAATGAGCCACTTGTACATTAAGGAAGTGTTCAGAAAAAACAAAACACCAGCGAAGAAACTTGACACAGAGAAACATAAACACCTACTGCCAGCTAGCGTTTCGGAAGTGTATTGCAGAGAAGCAGAAACAGCGCGCAGAATTATAAATGTGTGGCTTGCGCCGTGGGTCACGCCGATCACTTGACGCAGAAGTACAAACCAGGCTTAAACCAGAGCTAAAATACACTGCGTTGCCGATAGGGGGAAGTGAAGTGACGTCATTGTAAAAAGGGTCTATCAAGCAGCCCTAGCTACAAACAGCGACAGCTTTTTACTTTTGTTCCTGAGAGTGTGTAAACATTAGATTTTAACCCTTCTAACAAGACAACTGTGCTCTGCTGTTGTGTACTCACCAAGATGTGTAAAAACTGACTGTGTGTTAAAAACATGAACCTGAGAGGCATTCGGGGGAAGGGTGAGGAATGTCACATACTCTAGATGACAACAGACCAAAAAAGAGGTTAATGTGCTTTAAATGAATGCCAAAAAGCAGGACAAATTTTGGCCTGTCTAACAACAACTTACCTCCAGCCTTTCCATCTGAATAAGTGTTTGAAATTAAGTGGCAGGTGGAGCCATTGCCTCCACACACCCCACACACATCGTCCACCTTTCCAGAATGCATTACTCCATCGCAGCCAAACAGCTAATCCATTTTGAAATTTATGAAATGAGAAAAAGTATGATCAAATTGCATTTAAGTATTTAAACCCTCTTTAAAAATAACTTTAAATATCAAACTTTAAATATGATTTTGTGTGGCATCATTACCTGGCATTTTCCACTTAGACATGCAGAAATTGACCCACGTGGTACGGTATTATGAGATTCACACCGCGTCCCATCAATGAACTGAGACCCACGACTCACCATGAAGTCCTGCTCACGTGAACGACACATCAGTTTACATTGAGAGTCACCTGAAAGGAAGGGAGAGCTAGAGATGAGATCAAATAAAAACAAAAAAAAAGAACATTTCAATAGAAAGACCTTTATTTGGAGCACCTGAACTGTAGCTTATAGCAGGGATCCAGGTATACATTGACTTAGAGTCTGTAGATACTGACAGAGGCTGCTGATTTGTGGCTGAGCACTGCTGAGCCATAAACTCAAGCTGAGTTGAATCACAAGGCTGTAACAAACAATGTCAAGACATATATTATATTACCATAAATATGCCAGGTTTATATTTTTCTTTATAGGCAGTATTGTTGTAGTAATTTTTTTTCATTACTTTTCCTGTTTTTGTTTAACTTTTCGTTCAAACCAAAAAGTTAGGGTAATTAGGCAAGTCATTGGACAACAGTGGTTTGTTTTGTTCTGTAGCTAATAAAAAATAAATAAATAAATAAATAAATTAAAAAAAAAAAAAAAAAAAAATATATATATATATATATATATATATATATATATATATATATATATATATATTGCTTAAGGGGGATAATAATATAAATTATTCTTACCAAAGTAAACATAAAACTTTCTCTAGAAGAAAAAATATTATCAGAAATACTGTGAAAAAGTTCTTTCTCCATTAAATATCACTTGAGAAATATTTGTAAGAAAGTATAATTATTTCACAGGAGGGCTAATAATTTTGCCCTCAACTGTATAAAGACTTTCTTTCTTCTGGGAAGCACAAAAAGAAATTGTGTTAATTGAGCATTAGTGATGAATACCTGCTGTTAACAAGCTGAATTGCTGAAGAGAAGCACAAAACTACAACTGACTTGGTAAATTGACTCATTGGGAGGTAGTAAAATATGCCTGCCTGAGGAAAAATAAGGAGATCCTGCAGGGGGAATGGACCCCTCTCACCACCACCAGCACCACCTCTCAATCCATGCCTAATCCCTAGGGCTAACTTGCTCCCACAAGCAGAGGCTGAAGAGAAAGGCCTCTTCAGACAAGGCGGCCTCAGCCCTAGAGCACCTGCCAGTCGGCTTTAGCTCAAGAGCGCCTGCCAGTGATGACTCCTGCCCCAGCTCAGTGCCTGCTCCGCCCTCCTGGCTCCAGTCCGGCTCCTTGCACTGCCTTATTCTCCAAGACTCTCTGCTCCGGCCGCTCCTCACAGGCCTCCAGCCCGGTCGGCGGTCCCTGGCCCCCTGATCCTGCCCTGGTCTGTCCGCCCGGGTTCCCCATCTGGTCTCCTGTTTTCGAAACCCTGTCCTTCCTGTTAGCCAGGGTCTCGGACCCTCCCTGGTTTTCCCCTCCCATCCCTCCCTTGTTGTTGTTGGGTTTGGCATATACACAGACTTCTAATTATCATCACCAGCACCAGTTATAAGCAGCACAGACACATTTACAATGACTTATATATTGATACCAATATTTGCATGGACTCTGATGTTACCTGCTGTTTTTTCTTTGTTGCTCACTCTCCATTCTAAACTTGTTTAAAGTTGCCATGAAATCAAAATTTACTCTAGTATGTAGTAATTTTTGGTGGCATGGTGGAAGGTGATGTCGCCTCACAGCAAGAAGGTTGCTGGTTCGAGCCCCGGCTGGGTCAGTTGGCATTTCTGTGTGGACTTTGCATGTTCTTCCCGTGTTCGCGTGGGTTTCCTCTGGGTGCTCCAGTTTCCCCCACAAGTCCAAAGCAGGCGCTAGGTGAATTGGGTAGGCTAAATTGTCCATAATTGTCCATAATATTTACTTTACCAAGTAAATATAATATGGGAGTCCTGACATTAGGTAGTTTTGAAACAAGTACTTTTACACATTTACTTGAGTTAAAATCTTAAGTTGATGCTTGAGTTGAAAGTCTTCTTAAACCGTAGTCTCTGTACTTCTAACCGAATAATGAATGTGAATACTTTTGACACCAGTGCTTACAACCCTAACACTCTTGAATAACATAACTTACAGATGGCAAGAATAACATGACCAGTGGCTGTTACCTGAAGATTACAAAGTTCAGCTTCTGTGTCCTGTCCTTTACAGATAGTACCACCAAAGGCTGGCCTAAAACAAAAAAGCATCATTATAAATCAGTAGGGCAAAGATGTTGAAAGTGCTCCTCCTAATATTAACTTGCATTATAATGATAAGGGTGTTGATATGTTGAGCCAAAATTCCTCCACAGTGCTGTAACAGACCCATTGCAACTATTAAAAATGCTTGATTGCAGTTGCTAAGGGTGGCCCAACTAGTTATTAGGTATATGGGGCAAACGCTTTTTCACACAGAGCTATGTAGTTTTGTATTAACTTCATTTCAAAACTTCATGATGTGTGTACTTGATTTATCTTTATTTAAGTATATAGATACAGCGTGGACATTTACTGAATTAACAGCATACTTGTTGCTGCATAGCACTACATTAAATACGAAATTTCTAGTTTGTGATTGTACAGGTGTGGTAATCTGAGTAGTCATAGTATTATATAATTTTATTTCAGTAGCTCAGTGGTTAGCACTGTCGCCTCACAATAAAAGGGTCACTGGTTCGAGTCCCGGCTGAGCCAGGAAGCATTTCTGTGTGGAGTTTGCATGTTCTCCCCGTGTTTGCTTAGTATTCCCCCGGGAGCTTCAGTTTCCCCCACAGTCCAAAAACCTGCTATAGAGGGGAATTGAATAAACTAGTGTATAAGTGTGTGTGTGTGTGTGTGTGAATGAGAGAGTGTATGGGTGTTTCCCAATACTGGGTTGCAGCTGACAGGGCATCCACTGCACAAAACATATGCCAGAATAGTTGTCATTTCATTTTAACACTTAGCTTTATTGTCCCATAATCTTTCTCTCGTACCTGGGGTTGTTGCACTGCCTCCTGCGGTAAGTGATTCCTCCTCCACATGTTCGTGAGCAAGGAGAGAAGTCAGACCATGCAGACCATGAGCCATGAACCATCATGGAAGAGCCCGAAGTAGAAGGAGACACACACCGACCTTTCAAACACCACTACAACAACACAAAAAGAGATTACTAACATAAGTACATTAATAAAATGTAGTTTGAAAATAAAATGACAAATGCAAGACAATGTGAAGATGAATAGATATATTTATTCATAATGATTTACTGTAAATTCATTGCTTTGTCACCTGACTGGGCCCACACTCTGTTCCATCCAGGAGCGGCACAAGAAGACGAGTGCATGAGCTAAGATCTTGAGGGTTGATATGGCAGGACAGAACACGGCAAGTTGTCTTGACACCAGTAAAAAAAAAAAGTCATTTTTACTTTTCATAATTAAATCCATCTGGAAATTTTAATGAAATCAGAATTAATTTGTGCCTTATGTTATATCTATAACATGGTTGTTGAGGCAGAAGACAAGATGAAGCCGAGCAGACCTTTGTGCAGCTTAACTATAACTTAAACAAAACAGAATTCAATGTTACAGTGTGCTATGCACTAACAACCCCAGGCAAAGGACTAATAGAATTGACGGATATATGTGCACAAGGCAATCTAATGAACAAAATGAAAAAGTATGAGACAGGTGTAGTTGATAGATAGAGCCCGAAGATGGTGGCCGTAGACACCTAAATGGGATTACATTGTAAGTAAAGGAAAGTGTAAGGAGAAACCATGGGGAGGTGACTGCCATAGAGGAGTTGCCTGTAACAGAGACCACAGATGACCCTGTGATGGAGGACAACCGTAAGAAACCCAAAAGATAAGTCCAGTGTGATGGTGAACTACAGCAGAAAGTATGGAGAGGAGGAGCCAAGGTTTAGTTCTGAGCCCAATCTACAGTGGTGATGAAAGGAGAAGAAGTGAAGGCAACAGGAAACACCATAGGACCATCCACAACAGGGCCAATGCTGGAAGTAACCAGTAGCAATGCAAAACACTTGTGATGATGAGTAACACTTACAGATGGATGGGATCAGCAGTAGGCTTATTTAAAGATGATAATTTCAGACTGAGAAAATATTATCTCAGATTTTGGAGGATGAGGGAAACCACAGATAGAACTTGGGACCACACTTGGGGGCAGATTTACTAACAACTTGTGCCAGATGGGAGGACAGTATTTAAATGAATCACACATTCACTCACTCAATTTACTAACATTTGCACTCCTCAACAGAGATGTATAAAGTACTAAAGACCCAGACTTCAAAAAAGTGACTTGAGTAGAAGTTGAAGTGCTCTTTAAGCATCATACTTAAGTGGAAGTACTAAAGTATTCAACATTTTTTGTACTTAAGTATTGCAAGTAGTTTATTAAAAAATTTACTACTTAAGTACTGAAAGTAAAAGTACAAGTATTGCGTTATGTAGTTATTTTTTAAAAAGCAGTCAAAAGACATATTGTTTTGTTTATTTAAAATTTTTTTATTGGGCACAGGATTAAGCAGAACAAAAAGAACCATGGTTTACGATTTATAATATAAATATATATATATATATATGGTCAAAAACACCATTCAGCGTGACAGCTACTAGACAGTTAGATAGACAGTTAACGTTATGTGAACATTGCAGCATGATATGAACCGCGGGTAGCTAACGGTAGTTAACTTATCTAGCTCTTATGGATAGCTCAAACTGCTGTTTTGTGTATTATATTATCTTTAACTTGACATGTTTCTTCAAATCCGACGGTAGAGTATGCACTTCATTCTATATTAACTGTCTTTAACTTCGACAAATGCAAACATTGGCTCTGAATAGGGTCACGGGTGGTCTTTTTCCTCATCGCCACAAACAGTTAAAAGTGAAGGAGTTGAAGGTGGAATTTCTGGGTTTTCCATGTCTAAAACAAACTAAAGTGCTCTCAATGCAGGCAGGCAGCACTGTCTTCTTTGATCGTCTGATCAATGAATGATTGATTCATAACATTTTTATAATTGTAACGAGTAACTATGCAACACATAAAAAATCTACTGGAGTAAAAGTATTAATCTCATCGAAAATATGTACTGAAGTAAAAGTAGAAGTAGGAGAAAAAAAACAATACTCCACTAGAGTACAGATACAACCTTTTAGTACTTAAGTACAGTAGTGAAGTAGTTCTACTTCGTTACTATACATCTCTGCTCCTCAACTAGGGTATATGCACAGCTAGTGCTAATTAGGATATAATCAGTTAAATAGACTTTGGCATTCATTTAGTTGTTCAAGTGTAAAATGAGATTTAAAAAAGCAGATTACACACACATGTCCATCAGGATCAGTAGGCTAGCACTAAAACTTCATTAAAAATACTCGGGTAAAATAAATTGTCATATTTTAAAGATATCGCGCAGGAGTAATTTACTGCAGTGCTTCTTGTACATTCTAAGACCAACTTTATATCCTATATCAATCAGGCAGTGAAGATCGTTGATTTTTAAAGAAAACAGACCTTAAATGCGCCAATTTTGTAAATGCATACAGTTCACCGGAAGCGTTTGACCCAGGTTACTGAAAAATTAAAAGTCCTTCTGCATACTTCTGCATATGCACTCTTATGGGTATTTGCTTAATTGTTAAAATATGGCTGCAGTTGTTGTTGCCAGGAGAAGGCACCAAAGGCAACACAGACTATGTGATGTAGGATTGATGTCAGGGGCCAGAGAGCAGGATCCAATTGCAGAATACTGTCAAATTTTAAAAAAGGTTGATTTAAATGTTCAAAAGAAAGATGACTCTGGGATCAAAACTGAAAAGAAAAAAATGGTCAGGAGACCGCCCAGTGAAAACCAAAGGTGAAGAGGGCAACCAGTCTCCAAAACTGCAAACAAGAGGGAAGTCACATGTGGACGTTGATTGGGAAGCAGATAAGGCAGTGGAGGACAGATAAACTCTGTGTCAGGCAGGCAGTGTCAAGGGTAAGTGGCTGGCTAAAAGGGATCCAAGGAAAAAATGTAAAACATAGAACTGTACAAAAACTTGTCAGAAAGGAAAACCAAGTCAAAAAATAAGGAAAAAATAAACGAGCATGACTAGACAGAACAAGACAAGGTGATGAGGAGAATAGCAAGTGAGCCTGAGACATGACAGGAGACACAACTAGAAAGTTGAAGCAAACTCAGAATTGAGTGAAGAATGGCGGTATATCTCGTGATTGTTACTTTCTATTAGGTGTGTGTTTGTATGCTTGGATTAATTTCTGCTAGTCAGAAGGAATTATTTGAGTTATCTAAGTAAACGTATTTTGTTGCATTTAAGTTTACTAGTCTGAAAGAATTATTTCATAAGATCTAAGTGAAAGTTGTGTTTGCATTTAGTTTGCTAGTCGGAAATAATTATTTTGTAAGTTAACTAAGTGAAGGTTTTGTTTACATTAAGTTTGCTAGTCAGAAAGAATTGTTTCGTGAGTTGTCTAAGTAAAAGTTATGTTAGCATTAAGTTTGCTTTGTCTCATTTATTCATTTTCATTTTCTTTTCGGCTTAGTCCCTTTATTAATCTAGTGTCGCCCAGCGGAATAAACCGTCCCCTTACAGGTGCCCTTACAGGTGCAACCCATCCCTGGGAAACATTCATACACACTCATTCACACACATACACTACGGCCAATTTAGCTTACCCAATTTACCTATACCATGTCTTTGGACTTGTGAGGGAAACCGGAGCATCTGGAGGAAACCTACGCGAACACAGGGAGAACATGCAAACTCCACACAGAAACACCAACTGACCCAGCCGAGGCTTGAACCAGCGACCTTCTTACTGTGAGGCCATTTGTGCTACCCACTGTGCCACCGCATCTGCCATATATATGAAGAGTTCAGATGCAAAACCCTCTAAATCCTTCAGACCTCTTTTCTTGTAAATGAGCTTTTTCTATCGGGCTCCTCTGATTAGGTTTAGAAATTTTATTTTATAGGTAATGATATGGTTATTAGCTAGCAAATAAAATACATTTTTTTTCAAAAATGTCACTTTGGATAGTTCCCTCTTTTTTTTAACAAGGTACATTTTCTTTTGCGTCCAAACCAGCTAAATCCACTTGTGCTTTTTTTTTTTTTGCAAAACCCTCTAAATCCACATATCGGGACAAGACATTGTAATTAGTTGAAAATCACTAAAGATGCAATTACAAATAATTTTACCAAACATAAAACACATACACAAACCACCTAAAATACATAAATCTGTCAAGTAAGTGGCGGTTAATTCGCTGTGATAAACCAGGGAAAAGGCAGAAGGAAAATGAATGAATGAAATCTGTCAAGTAATTGCTTTAATCAATAACATTAAAACTGACATTAATTAAATCTTAACAATCTGTTGTCATTTCTGATATTGGGATTTATATTTAATGTAAGTAGAGCAATGTAAACATTGTAAACTAAGCTTGGTAGATTTAAATAATGTAGTGTAAAACATTATGAAACATCAATATCTGTGCATTGTCCATTAATATAAAAAGCTTATCAGGCATATAGGTATTATGAAGTAATATAAATGTATAGTTTTATACATTATATTTATCTTTTAAAAAATAGCTTACATTAGCAAATAAAACACAAGGTAGGCCTACTGGGCAAAAAGGGGATGTCTCTCAGACACTTTTAGAAGCTGTCATTCATGCATTCTCACCATACTTTGGTCTTGGTCCCTTGTTTATCCTCATAGCGTCCATGTGGGATAAAAGAACGGCATCTTAACGTCTTTCATGAAGCGCAGTTGCCGTTTAAATTATAGTAAATCAGACTCATTCAAAGTTTTGAAGTACGGGACATTTTCATTTGCCATTCACTGATAGTCAGACAGACTCATCCAGTTCATCAAACTCTGTCTTTTAAAATCTGAATCGGAAGCAGAATGAAACAGTCTGCTCATAAAAGCCGGCGTATCAGTGCGTTGCTACATTGAAAACAAATGATTCGATTCGCGCCTTCCGATTGGTTCTCTGGATATAGCGGCTTTTCCTGTCAAAGGCAAGTGGCGTTTAAACTGTGAAATTGCCCAGTAATTTCTGAATGCACTGGCGCTGCGATTTAGATGATTTAAATCAAATCTATTTGTTGAACATGTACTACGTGCCTAAAGCATTCACTTGATCTCATTATCTCATTTTTGGTGGAAGTGGTGTTTAGCGGCTTTTGCATCTGAACTCTTCATATATATTGTCAAATAATTTTGTGGTTTAAAAGTATCGGTTCAAGCACCATTTTGGCACTGGTACTGTTTTAAGTATAGATTTAGCACCGATTAAAATAAACCCAAATGATACCAACCCTATTTTTAACACACAATAATCTGCTGATTGCAAACCATTCAGATATCAAACGTGGACATTTCACAGGAACATTTAATGATTTGCACTCAAAAAATGTCTATTGAGAGTCATTCTCACTCACCATGTCTTCATTAGTGAAAGAACAAGCAGTTGCTGAGCTGCCAAATGCTATACGGCACTGATCGTCCACTCCATAGAAAAGACCAGGCCTCCAGTCCTGCACTGAACCACCCAACACTGGCACATCTTTAACACACTCTGCCTTACCAGCACTACATAGCAGAGAATGAACACACAGTCATGTGATAAAAAAAAAACCTCTCATTATGAAAAATGCTGTTTTGGTTTTGTCTGTAAAATTGAAAGAAGTCCCTTATACTCACCAAGGCTGTATTTTTAAAATGTAGTAGGAACAGTGATATTGTAAAATATTGTTACAATTATATTTTAATATACTGCACTTTATGCAATCTATTTAGGTGATGACAATTGTCTGCAGTGCCACCAATTATTTATATTTTTAATGCTGCAAAAAACACTAAAATAAAATAACAATAGTATGAAATTTTTTTTTAATAAAAAGTAATAATAATAATAAATGATGACAATAGCAAGTGACACCTGAAGAAGCTGTAAAGCTGAGCCCTGCTGCATTGAGACCAGGTGAGATCGACGCTGTTATAACCTCCATCAGATGCCATCATAAAGCCACTAGAGCTGCATATGTTATCTATTCCATCATGATTTATGCCAAAACTGATGAAACAATGAGGCAAAACATGGTTTACAATAATTCAGCCAATTTAATTTTTTTACATTTTAGTTATTAGAAATACTTAATGTTCTCAAGCTCACCTGTGGCCAATCTCATGAGCAATAGTGATGCCAAGATCAAAGCCTGTATCCTCTGTAATAACACAGTTCCACTGAGTGGAACAGATTCCACCAAATTGAGTTACACCTCTCACAAGTTTATTTCCATTGGGTAACACCAGATCAAACCTTAGTGATGTCAAAGAGAGTTACTAAACAGCAAATATTAAGAAACATTTAATATTTTTAAAATTGTTTGGAAGAAAATTACTCACTCTTTTAATATAATACTGTATAATATAATATAATATAATATAATATAATATAATATAATATAATATAATATAATATAATATAATATAATATAATATCCAGAGTTTAATAAATGATTTGAACAACATTGGAAAAATCGTTTTTACACCTGGTAATATATAACAGCAGATCTGCATGTAAAGGGTCACTGTCAGCATCAGGATTGACCTTCTGACCCCATTTGCACACACTTTTCAGAGATGACGTGATGTTTTCAGAGATCTGGATGTCTGGCTGTGGATTAAAACAAACGTCATTTTCCTAGTGGATAACATAATAGCTGTTGTGCACAACATTAGGTCACTTATACCTCCGGCTCTGTAAGTATGATCATACGGACAAGGTGAACTCTTATATTGGCACAGAGGGTAACATCTCTCAAAAGCTCAGAGGCCTGCAAATGTACAGTAGATATTTAAATAACAAAAGTATTTTTGCACTAGTTTTATACCAT
The DNA here is from genome assembly GCA_903798195.1 of Danio kyathit. Taxonomy (NCBI): domain Eukaryota; kingdom Metazoa; phylum Chordata; class Actinopteri; order Cypriniformes; family Danionidae; genus Danio; species Danio kyathit. Next base: position 54,120,898 of record LR812526.1, read on the forward strand.
ACACTACCTGACAAAAGTCTTGTCATCAATCCCAGTTCTAAGAGCAACAAATAATAACTTGACTTCTAGTTGGTCATTTGGAAAAGTGGCAGGTAGATTTTTCCAATCAATCATCTGTTGAACTGCATCCCAATCATCACAAATCTGCAGAAGACCTATTGGAACTAGCATGGACCCAAGATTCTCATAGAAATCAGTCAAGTTTGGTGAAGGAAAAATCATGGTTTAGGGTTACATTCAGTATGAGGGTGTGCCAGAGATCTGCAGAGTGGATGGCAACATCAACAGCCTGAGGTATCAAGACATTTGTGCTGCCCATCACATTACAAACCATAGGAGAGAGCAAATTCTTCAGCAGGATAGCGCTCCTTCTCCTACTTCAGCCTCTACATTAAAGTCCCTGAGAGCAAAGAAGGTCAAGGTTCTCCAGGACTGGCCAGCCCAGTTACCAGACATGAACATTATTGAGCATGTCTAGGGTAAGATGAAGGAGAGGGCGCAGAAGACAAATCCAAAGAATCTTGATGGACTCTGGGAGTCCTGCAAGAAGCTTTCTTTGCCATTCCAGATGACTTTATTATTAAGTTATTTCAGTCATTATCGTCGTTATCAAGCTCATGGGAGTCAGACACAATATTAATTCTTTATATTTTCTTTATTATTAATAATTCTTTATATTAATTAAGACTTTATATTCTATACTGTACATTATTTTACTCAGTACAAGATTTTTGTCCAATCAAAGTCAGACCTTACTGTCCTAATTAAATAATTAAAAATCAAGGCATGATCATATTTTATTTTAGTAAAATAAGCGTAATCTAGAGGCCTTCGCCTTTTATATAAGCCACTACTAATACGAAATGAGCAACTAGAAGTCAAGCTATTATTTGTTATTCCTAAAACCTGGATAAGTGACAAGACTTTTGTCAGGTAGTGTATGCTATATGGCAAACTTATTGTAGATATATAAGTAATCACATGCAATGACAGTTTGTTAATAATAATGCAGATTAAACAAACTCATACAATATTGAGGTTGGTTAGGATGTATCTCTCAGTGTCTTGCCGATGAACTTCATAGACATCAGGACCAACAACCACTGCTAGCTCCAGATATGTGACCTCTGACCTCAGAGGTGACCTCCGTAACCTGAACTGACCTAGGACAAATGCAGATCACTGTATGAACAGCAGGAAAGTAATCAATAATAAATCGTCACCTTGGAATTATAAGGTTCTATCTGCGTTCTGAATGATTTTGAGATATTCAGCTTCAAAGTTTTTGCATTTCATAGCAAACAGTATGTGTGTAACATTTTTTTTTTTTAAGTCTTGAAATGTAAACAACTTATAAAAAACATCCCACAATGTAAATCAGTTGTCAATTAATAAGAATATGTCAATAACTCAATTTTGACAAAAATGTCAGATAGAACCTTATAATTCTAAGCTGACGAAATGTGCTCATACTCTTTATTAGAGTCAGTATTACATTTTTTTAATTGTGATTTTAAATCTACTTAATGTAAAGTGTAAGTAAACAGCTTCTTGAACAAGACAATTGTAAGGTGGGCAGCAATGAATTTTTTCGTCAGCAATGAATTATTTTAAATAAAGTTCAATATTGCATATAAGATAAGAATATTGTGGTGACTTTGACATGGAATTAATTTTCTTTCAATAATTTGGCCAAAACATCACTATTGTACAGTATATCCACTGCATATTTCCCCTTAGCTGTAAGGTTGAGGCAGCTGTAATAGTTGTTATTGTAGCCTCTTTATAACAGTTTTAAAATGTTAATGTATAGAAAATGATGAAAAGTTTGTACATTCTCAAATTAATTACATAAGGCTCTGAAAAACAATGAGAAGTGGATCGCTGGCATAAGATGTCTGCATATTTAGATGGAATAACAACCAACAATTTTCCTCCAGGTGCTTCGGTTTCCCCCACAGTCTAAACAGATGTGGTATAGGTGAATTGGGTAAGCTAAATTGTCCGTAGTGTATGTATGTGAATGAGTGTGTATGGATGTTTCCCAGTAATGGGTTGCAGCTGGAAGGGCATCCGCTACGTAAAAGATATGCTGGATAAGTTGGCGGTTCATTCCGCTGTGGCAACCCCAGATTAATAAAGGAACTAAGCCGAAAAGAAAATGAATGATTGAAAAAACAATCAGGTTTGAATGCCCCTTCAAAGAAATGGAGAAGATGAATTATTATTAAGATTAAATATATTCCTGTCGACTGTTTATGTTCAGTGAAATTGTACTGTACACTGTCTATATTAACCAGTAAAATGTGTGCTTACTCTTGGACTGTTTAAGGCGTGTCCTCACTGGTAATGTCTGAGTTATTAGCAAATGAGGAACACCAGGAGGTAAATCCATAATAAGGTCCTTCAGATTGTTTATGTGCTGTTCGAGCACTGGACGAATATACAGCCTCATTTCTCCTGACTGAATCAAACCTTGCTGAGGACAAACACAGATTTTAATTAGACATTATGCTTTATATCTCTCAACAAAACATAAATAAATGTATATTGGGACTAACACCACACACAGTACAATAATAATAAACAGGGGTTGGACAATAACATTGAAATATTGGTCAATTAAGGCCATACTCACTCTATGTACAAATGCCTTGAACCGGGCCAAAGCACGCTTGTCCCCCCTCCCATCTCCCCCGACGGCCCGCACTCACATAACATTCGGGCCTGGGCGCGCTTACGTCATCGATGACGCGCTGCTCAATAAGCGCTCTCACTCAGCAAAGTGGAGATTTCTTTAGTTATATCGTTTAAGTCGTTTGATATGCAGTGGCACGCAGTCTAATATTTCGCCGAACAGATCAGCCACTTTTGACGCTGATAAACAATCATAAAGTCCTCGTGCTGCAGGAATTAGGAAGTTTGCTGAAGGCACAGCTGACGTGCAGTGAGGGGTTCGCGTCTTTAATAATCTATGACAGTTTGCGTTCATTGAACAGTACGAATGAGTAATTAATCCATATCAAACAGTCCCTTAAAAGTCACGTCTCGCTTTTAGTTTCGGGCTTTGGCGCTTGCCTTAGGCACGCTTGCTTGAGCCCAAGTGAACCGCGCTCAGGCCCACCTCTTCCAACCGGGCCAGGGCCGCCCAAGTGAACTGTGCCTGAGCCTGATTCAGAGCGCTCACACTTCTCAAACAATTCGGGAAAGGGGCCTGGGCACGGTTCGGATAGCATAGTGTGAGTAAGCCCTTAGTGTTGGAGGTTTCATGGCTAAACTTGACCAGCCTGGTGGCCTATCTTCATTGATTACACATTCCACTAGAAAGAGCAAAGTGTGAAGGAGTGTTAATTAGCAGAGTAATAGTACGGTTTTGCTTAAAATATTGCAATGGACACAACATTATGGGTGACATAGCAGAAAACAAATTGTTGGTGCCCATCTCACTAGTGCATATGTGACCAAGACAGCGAGTTTTTGTGATGTATCAAGACCCAAGGTGTTCAGGGTAATGTCAGCATACCACCAAGAAGGATGAACCACATCCAACAAGAGTAATTGGAAGCAAGATGAAGCTGTCTGAAAGGGACATAAGGGTGCTGTTCGTCATGAGCTCAACAGAGTCAATATACATAGCCGTACCATTGCTCACTTGTGCCAATGCCAAATGTCAGTTTCAGTGATGCCAGCAGCAGTCTTGGGCTTTGGACAATGTGAAACATGTATTGTTCTGTGATGAGTTCACCTTCACTGACCTTCCCACATCCAGGAAAGTTACAGTGTGGAGAAGGCCCAAAGAAGCATACCACCCAGACAGTTGCATGCCCAGAGTGAAGCATGGGGGTGGATCAGTGATGGTTTGGGCTGCAATATCATGGCATTCCCTAGGCCCAATACTTGTGCTAGATGGGCGCATCGCTGGACTACCAAACCATTTTGGAGGACCATGTTCAATGGTTTAAACATTGTATCCTGAAGGAATGGCCATGTATCAGAATGATAATGCACCAATACATACAGCAAGAATGGTGAAAGAGTAGTTTGATGAACATGAAAGTGAAGTTGAACATCTCCCATGGCCTGCACAGTCACCAGAACTAAATATTATTGAGCTACTTTGGGGTAGTTTGAAGGAGTGAGTCAGGAAACGTATTCTCTACCAGCATCAAGTAATGATCTGGCCACTGTTCTGCAAGAAGAATGGCTCAGAATCCCTTGGGCTACTGTGCAGGAATTGTATCTGTCATTCCCAAGATAAATTGATGCTGTATTGGCAGCAAAAAAGGTTCTACACCATACTAATGAATTATTGTGTCTAAAACAAGGCATTTCAGTTTCATTGTCCAACCCCTATATATATAATAACATAAGCTTACTAATTTTCCATAGCAGACAGGGAGAAGTGTTCTTGTATGCATTGGTCTTAGTAACTTCAGCTGCTCGCAACACATATCCTCTCTTTTCTTCACCATGCTGACCGTTGAATTTATAATCATCTCTAGACTTGTGGGACAGGACACTGCTTGTTTAGCTCTGTGTTGGACCAGCTCGAAGCTCTCTCCCTTGGTCTGAAACAAGCAGCTCCACAGCCCTTTGATAGACTCATTCCTTGAGCAATTCACCCACACTACCTCAAAGGGAGGCACTGAAGAGTATTGACCAATAATGTTAATGTGTATACATGTTTACCTTTATATATACGGATTTTATAAAGTCAAAATAAACAAAATAATGGCTTATCTGTAAACCTTATCCCTGTTAGCCCTGACTCCTCATTTGTGAAAATCAGACTTACCTGATTTAGTAGAAATAGTATCAAAATAATAAAATAAATCTTGAGGTTTCAGAGAATCTAAAAAATCCTGGGAAGAAAAAGGAAATTCATTGTTGAAATTAGACAGGTAGATAGATAGATAGATAGATAGATAGATAGATAGATAGATAGATAGATAGATAGATAGATAGATAGATAGATAGATAGATAATAATGCATTAGTAAATGTTGAATCATGATTAACAAATCAAGTATTGTTCTTTATTAGTTTATGTTAGTAAATATTTTAACTAACATTAACTAATAAAACTTTATTGTAAAGTGTGATAAAGTTAAGTCTGAAGGGTAATATATGACACTGAGGACAGTAGTAATAAAACTGTGAAAAGGTTACGTTTAAACATTGATTAACAGTAAAAAGCATGGTAATATTTTTTTTACAGTTTTATGCGTTCATTTTAACTGCATTTTGATCAAATAAATTAAACAATTGGATGGCAGAGGAGTTTAAAAAAAAAAACATTTACATTTTACCTGCCCCAAACCTTGTATTGTGAGTGGTAGTTTATTGTTACTTTATGATTTTACAGTAAAAATCTTAAAATAGATATGAATTTGCCTTTATGTCAAGTTTAAAAACACTTACCTTCTGCAGCGTGCATTGCGAAATCAATACAGATGATTTACTAAATACAGCTGTTAACAAGCTTGGAACTAGAAAGTGCCAGAACAAATTTCCCATGTTTGGCTGCTGCATGAAGCACAGGAGCAGCCGAATGAAGCTGAACAAGCCAGGACTAATAGTGTTTAGCCGACTAAAGAATGAGAATTCTGACTGACAAGGTTGATAGAAAGTGTCCTGTACATACACAACTGCTCAAAAAGATCAAACAGAAAAAAGGTTATTGATCAACATGGAGAAGCCCCACCGAAATCCTGAGTTGATGAATTACAGACAATGTGTGTTGACACACCATGATCTGTGTAGAAGGTAACAGGCTTCGATGTGGTTGACTTATCATTTGGTCCATGTTTTACTGATTTATGAAACTGCTGGAAAACTATCAGTGTAATCTGTCTGTGTAATTATCATGTTCTGAGGATCTAAGGAACATTAAACATATACATATCTAGTAATCATAGTGTTATTAGTTGAATTGTTCATTTGTTGAAATAAGTGTATTTTATAAGATCTGTTTTAAATTTCTTACAGTGTTGTCAACATCAGAAATGTAATCAATAAAAATCTAGATTTAGTTTGTGGCAAAATTAATAATAACTATTAGAGGGGAGCAGGAAATAAACCAAGTTAGAGAGTCAGTGAGTAATAATATGTTGACAGCAGGCAATCTTGAGCAATACTCTAGTGCCTTCAAACAAATAAGCATCCCAGAGGCCCATTTCAGAAACAAGGTTAAGTGAAAACCATGAGCGGGTTTATGCAGAAATGAGGGAAACTCAGGGGAAGTCAAAGCAATTTTTTTTAAAGGGAGGTAACATTACCATGCTATCTTACTATATAAATTAAACATGTCGCCAGATTCAGGAAAATCTTCTCGAAAAACAAGTTAAGAAATTTCTTAAGAAAAATTCTCAGACGTTTTTTCTTACAGTGTTTGTTTTTTTAAATGCGAACAAGTGTTTACCAGTACTTGTACTTTTTTAAATTCTTAACACATTAACACACCTACATCACACAATTATCCAAATCAAAACCACATATTAAATTAATGTAAACTGTATACATCTCAAAATACTGTATACTTTTTTCTACGTTTACTAATTAAAAAACAATAAAATGGATTCAAGCTTGATTCATTCAGTCAAACTATTACATCTAGTTTTCTATCCAACAGCAACATACAGTCAGTCATAGTGGACAGACTGTCAAAAGGACAGTTTTCCTCGATTGCTAAAATACATTTCTTGAAATAGGCATGTTTTTGCTAACTCTAAACTACTTCATAACTCATTTATTCATTAATTTTTCTTCGGCTTAGTCCCTTTATTTATCAGGGGTCGCCACAGCTGAATGACCACCAACTTATCCAGCATATGTTTATGCAGTGGGTGCCCTTCCAGCCACAACCCAGCCCTGATAAACACCCATACACTCTTGCATCCACACACATACAATACGGCCTATTTTGCTTATTCAATTTACATATCTCCCATGTCTTTGGACTGCGGGGAAAACCGGAGCACCCGGAGGAAACCCACGCGAACACGGGGAAAACATGCAAACTCCACACAGAAACACCAACTGACCCAGCTGGGACTGTGAGGTGACAGTGCTAACCATAACTTCTAACTCAATTGCCCAAACTTCTTATATTCAGGTCAAAATTAAGCGCTCCATTCAAAACAATTCAATCTTTCTAAAAAACAAAACTTTGCTCTGACACACAAACCCACACACACACATGCTACAAAATTCTTACATACTGATGGGATAAAAAAATTGATTACTATAACAGCTGATTACTATAACAGTAACATACAGAAAGTTTTTTAAAAAATTATTTTCATGACGGCTTTATGGTGCAATAGTCACAGTACATAAACACTAAACAAAATAACTAATTTGGTGAACTCAATTTAATTGAGGGCAGTATTTCCATCCAATAAATTGGTTTAGCACCAACTAAAAAAACACTATTTACACAATTAAATGCAATTGAGTTGGTCCAACACAATTTTATCAAATAGAAGTTTAAATACGTTTGTATTTTTTATTTAACTTAAACTCAAAGGTCTGAAAATATCATGTATGTCAATTGTGTGTCATACATTTTAAAGTTTTTAGTTGTATTAGAAGTTATCCTAAATTAACTAAAAGAGCCATTTTTAGGCATATTTCATGAGTCTGATATTAGAACTCATTTTAGGACAGTTATTGCTTACTGAGCAAAGCAACAAATTTTATTAATTAAGCTGCCAACACCCAAAGCATGGGTGCTTCGGCAAGATGGTAATCTCAAAACTCAAAGCATTACATGAAAATCTTCAAAATCTTCAAACTAAAGTGAAGATTAAACTCTAACAAGTCTTTAAACTTTAAACACCAAGATTACTTTTATTGTCAACATTTCCCTCTCGTAAATCCACGTAAAGCATGCTGGGAACTACAAATCCCCTAACTAGATATTTGGACCAACACAATTCCTTCATGTTGTCCCAACACAACATGCTTAAGTTAACTTAATGGTTTACAAACTTAAGTGGAATGAACATAAAACAAATAACTTGGTCAAAGAAATTATAAAAATTGTAATGTTTCAGCTCATTTTAAACAGGTAGTTTGAACAAATAGCAGCAATCATTTTTTTCAGTGTACAGTCAAAAATGATTCAGACACTTTTAACAATTCTCAAATTTTCCGTTATTCACACTAGTTTTAAAAAATGGAATTAAAATTATGACTAGAACTCTTCTCAGTTAAACTGCATAGAAATAGAGTATCTATATGTAGCTTAATTGATTACAATCACCTAAAAATAATAATTCTGACAACTGTTAGTACAACAATATTTACACAACTTTAAATTCTTTGTTGTTCAACCTTATCCTCAATGTCAGCTTGTCTCTGTCCTCCTCAACCAGATCGAACATGAACTTTAATATTTTCACTGTACACAGCAAAAAATGTACACAGTAAAATTTACTCAGCTCAGAATTAAAGATAAATGGATAATTATGCAAAAAATTAAATGATGATAGGGCACTGATGATGACACATGCTGTTAGGAAGCACAATCACTAAAGAGAAACACAAAACTACAGACTTCAGTCACAGCCTTGTTGAATCTCTCAAATTCTCAGCAGAGGATCATTAAACTATGGAGATCCGGAGGAGACGTGATGGTGGGGAAAAAAAATGGATGAAAGAAAAAAAACTGGGTGGGAGAAAAAAAACTGGGTGGGAAAAAAAATGGGTGGGAGAAAAAATAATGTGTGGGAGAAAAAAATATTTTTTTTAAGTTTTTGTGTTACCTCACAAAGATGTTTTGCTTTATCTCGCAAAGATGTTTTTCCACAAAAACAGTTTTTCCACAAACACTTCCTGTTCACTTCATACATGTCAACCCTCCCGTTTTTGCTGGGATTCTCCTGTATTTTGCCATTCTATCCTGCTATCATGCTATCTTTAGTTGAAACCAGAAGTTTACATACACTGTATAAAAAGGCACATAACGATTTAAAAATAAGTCAGATGTTAATGTGACTAAACTTTTTCTGTTTTAGGTAAGTGTCGGATTATCAAATTTGTTTCTGTTATGCCAGCCTGATCTCACGAGGAAACGTAAGTATTTTACGTTTTGTCAGTTTAGTGGCTAATTCATACGAATTCGTACGAGTTCAGTCGTACGAAAAAGTAAGTTTTTAAAAAGGAGGCGTGGCACCCAACCCCACCCCTAACCCCAACCGTCATTGGGTGATGGGCAAATCGTTCTAATTTGTACGAATTAGATCGTACGAATTCATACGAATTAGCCACTAATCAAAAAGTTACGAATTGGCCGTGAGATAGCGTTGGTTATGCTTAATAGCAAAATAATGAGAGAGATATTTTTTGAGAAATTGTTATAACTTTTCTTGAAAGTCAAGTTTACATACAATAAGATTATTATGCCTCTGAAAAAGCTCAGATGATGGTGTCAAGGTTTTGGAAGTTTCTGATTGGCTAATTGACAACATTTGAGTTAATTGGAGGCACAACTGTAGAATAGTATTTAAGGATAACCTCAAACACACTGCTTCCTTGTGTGACAACATGGGAAAATCAACAAGCCAGAATCAACAAAAAAAAAGCCAGATTACAAGTTGCTAAATTACACTGGGAAAAAGACAAATTTTTGGAGACATGTCCTGTGGTCTGCAGAGATGGGAAGTAACGAAGTACAAATACTCCATTACTGTACTTAAGTAGTTTTTTCGGGTATCAGTACTTTACTTCACTACTTATTTTTTTGACTACTTTTTACTTTTACTTCTTACATTTTTACACAAATATCTGTACTTTCTACTTCTTACATTTTCTAAACCACAGTCGTTACTTTCGTTTTCATGTGTCAGGTGGCGCGATCTATATTATTTCTTGTCATTGCGCATTAATATGAGCGCATTTTTGATGCAGTCAGTCTGTTTTTCCTCATTGCGCGCCTGCGTGTTGCAGCGCGCGGCTTCTTCAAGGCTATCGCGCACCGCACATGGCCTAGCTTGTGAACATTACTATGAGAAAGGCTAGGATTACTACGCAGTGACAGAGGGAGTCGGCGAATTTAACATGACTGATGCTGCCCTGTTTACAAGGTAATAAAACACCTTTTGCTCGTTCGGATCACAGGTAAACGAGACACATTCCAGTCAAAAACATGCTGTTTAAATGCTTAAGCCTTTTGTCCACTTCCGATCATACTGCACGGGCTTTCTCTGGTCTTTCAATCTAATACCGCGAAAATAGTGCTTTTTGTAAAGATTAATACATTTAGTACTAAAAACATCAATTACTTTATAAAAACATTTATGCATTGCGGTTTATTTCCTTTATTTCTGATGAGTTCATATCTCCTAACACAGAATTTATGCTGTTTTTCAGTTTTTATTGACTGTATGATTTTACACAGGCCTATATTGTTGTCTTCAATTAATCATTTTTAACAAATATTTTACAAAAACAAAGGTAACTATACTGGGCAGTTTATGTGTATGTTACCTGTCTTACCTGTGTATGTTGCTTTTAGCATTGAATAAATGTATTACAGTTTTTCTCACTCACTTTGGCACATTTCTCAGATCAGAACTGAAATTTGTAATACTGTAGGACTAAGTGCATTTCTCAAAACAACACGTATAAATAACAAAACACCATGGATTACCTGCAAAAGCCAGTCTCCTGCTCAAAGTCCTTCAGTTCATCTCTCAAATTTAAATTTCTGTGTCAGTCAACATGTCAGTGGCGTCAGAATGACATTTCCTCATGTCATTGTATATGAATAAGACTCAAATTACTTAGTAGTCATGTTGTCAATAACAGTGTCCTCTGGAGGTCTGTTCTGGTGTAAACTATGGCAATATTTTTGCTGTTTGTTCTGTAATTTGTTGCCAGATCATGTCATTCTGATACAGAAAGGAAAAGAGAGCACCGCATAGCACAAAGAAAAAACAAAAGTAAAAATGTGAACAGGACAACCTCCTTTTAGACCTTCATTAGAAAAAGTCCAGATTCACCTGGGAGAAATGTAAAAAATGCATTATGACTAAATATTAAGACAACTTGTTTGGGCATTTAAACGATTAAATGTTGCAGGGGTGAGTCTATTCAACACAGATAAAATAATACATGTTGATCAACATGACATAAGCAACTGATAATATAGGAAACATCAGAGAATTGCACATAACCATTTGCATGGATGAACAAAAGCAATTGCAACTTGTTCATAAAGAGAAACTGCTTTTCTGATGAGCACAAGTGACACAATGATGATCTGAAGATTGAACAGGGGTTTAGAGAATTTCAATTCTGATCTGTGAAATGGACCAAAGTGACTGAGAAAAACTGTAACAGAATTAATGTTTATCCATTAAATAAAATAACCACAATACCTGAAAAAAACACTGAAATAACGGGTTATATAAGAGAGCTGCTCTTTGAAGAGAATAAGCAGCTTTAGCCTAATGCAAAAAAATAATTTGCAGTCATGTCTGATAAGAATTTTTTTTAGCAAAAGAAAAAATCAATATATTTTGGACAGAATTCAGTGTAAAATGTAAGACATTTATAAAGATAGTCAGAGTGTATCAACATGAATGGCAGCTGTTGTTTTTGATCTAACAGCGCAAAACTACATGCTGAACACTGAGTTTGCGTCAGGATTACCTACCTATAGGTACTCACTCACTATCCTTCAGCTTCGTCCCTGATTTATTAGGGGTCGCCAACAGCGGAATGAACCGCCAATTATTCCAGCATTTGTATTATGCAGCAGATACCCTTCCAGCTGCATCCCAGTACTGGGAAACACCCATACACATTCACACACACACACACACACTTCTAAACTATACTGCAAATTTAGTTGAATTAATATTCGCCTATACCGCATGTCTTTGGGACTGTGGTTGAAACGGGTACTTTTTACTTTTTTACTTTTGTACATTTTTCAGGCGGTACTTCTGTACTTTTACTTAAGTACAAAAGTGTAGTCAGTACTTCTACTTTTACCAGAGTCGTTTTAAACATAGGTATCTGTACTTTTACTTAAGTAAAGGATGTGTGTACTTTTGCCATCTCTGGTGGTCTGATGGAACTAAAATTGAACTGTTTGGCCATAATGACCAGTGTTACATTTGGAGGATAAAGGGGTAAGCTTACAAGCTTAGGAACACCATCCCAACTTTAAAGTATGGGGGCGGCAGCATCATGTTGTGGGGCTGTTTTGCTGCAGCATAGATGGCATCATGAAGAAAGAACATTATGTGAAAATACTGAAGCAACGGCTTGAGACGTCAGCCAGGAAATTAATACTTGGTCACAAATGGGTCTTCCAAACAAACCATGACCCTAAACATACTTCCAAATTAATTAAAATGTGCTTTAAGGACAACAGAGTGAATGTTTTGGAGTGGCCATCACAAAGCCCTAACCTCAATCCTATAGAAAATTTGTGGGCAGAGTTGAAAAAGCTTGTACGAGCAAGACAGCCTACAAATCTGACTCAGTTACACCAATTCTGTCAGGAGGAATGGGCCAAAATTCCTGCAAACTATTGTGAGAAGCTTGTGGAGGGATACCCAAAATATTTGACCAAAATTATACAGTTTAAAAGCAAAGCTAAAAAAAATACAAAGGAAATGTATGTAAACGTTTGACTGTCTAGAAATTAATAAAAAATTCTCAAAAAAAAAGTCTCTCATTATTCTGGCATTTAGCAAATGTAAATGATTTAGGTAATCCTAATGGACCTAAAATAGTAAACTTATAGTATGATTTACCATCAGACATTTAAAAAAAAATGGTTATGTTCCTTTTTTAGAGTGTATGTAAACTTCTGATTTCAATTGTAAGTATTTTCTCATATTCCTCATATATTTTTAATCTTGAAAGCACATTGAAGTTAATATAAAAATGTCTGCATTCACTTTCTTTCCATTAAAGCTATGCACTCTGTATGATAAACTGATCCCAGATCAGCTTCTGTACAAGAGGAGCGAAAGTGCATGACACTTTGGGATTCGGGTGTGTGTTTAAGCAGAGAAATACTCTTAATAATATGTAAACATGTCCGTTCTGCATGTTTTATTTTAAACACAACTAATTTTCTCTTAAATGAACTAAAAGCAATACTAAAGCAATCAAATGTTTTCATTATAGATCTCTGCATTCTCTAAAGTGACACCATCTCTGTTATCAAACAAAACAAAACGAGAGATTCATCATGTGATCTGGGGCCATGCACCACGAGACATTCCAATTTCAGCTAGATGGACAGAGAATTCAAAGAAAAGAAATGAACGAGAAACTTAAAGACAATTCTTTTATAAAGGTTATAACCAAGGCAAAATTTGAGATTTTGAATGACATTTATAGGTATTGATGTGCTGTGTTTATTCCAACCAACCAGGTTCATAATGTGTGGTTTTTACCCCTAAACAGGCTAAAATGATCTGTATGTGTTTGAAATGCTTCATGTTTAGTGTTAAACAAAATGATTTCTTATTTGCAATACTTTGCTGTAAATGAGAATTCTGTGATACGAACCATATTCGTCTTGTAACATTTGATGTCAGATAGTTACAATTTTACCAGAGATTTTTCCACGTGAAAATCTCTTGCAAGACGGTTAATTATTAAACCTGCCTGGTACGGGGCGTGGCCCCGCCCTTCATCTTGCCGTTCATTGGACGACAGTGTCATGAGGGATGGCTCAGAGCCAGCCGTATAAAACGCCCTCGCAGCACTGACCATGCGCGCAGCCTTTTAGCATTAGCTGGCAGACGCCCGCTGATGCTTCTCCGCCCCTAATCGCCACCACGCGGTTAGGCCATCACCACAAACCTTCATCCAAACCTAAGTTTGGAAACCGCTGAAACTTCCACGAACCGACTCTTTACGGAGTCGTTACCCAGGACAACAGCTCACTCCACTGAGTGAACCCCAGCGACGTCACAGAGAAGCCAACCTATCAGCAGCGCCACGTGTTTCCTCCCTCCAGCCCGGCGAGGGAAATCCGAATCAAGAAGACTTCAACTAATTCCCAAGTAACGCAACAACCGTTATCTCTATCTGATCAGGTGCATATGCTTTTAAGCAGTTAAAGATAAGTCAATTCTCTTCTTTTGTGGTTTCTCAGGTGATTCTAAGATCTAGTACGAAATAGATCGGCTGGACTGTTTGTTCAATTCATTTTGCATCCTCTGAACTGCCTGTGTGTGTGTGTGTGAACGTGTGTGTGCATTTGTTTGTTTGTTTGTGGTTTTGATTACTACGTAGTTAGCCTCGTGTATCGAATAGTGTAGCTCAATAAATCTTTGTTCTCCTTTAAAGAACTGTGTTCTCGTTTATGTGCTTTGTAAGTCTTTGCCTCAAGCTATAGATCGTGTTACCTTGCTGAAAAGTAACCCTATTCTGTGTTATATTATGACCTGTGGCCACGGAAATAATATAGACGAGAATTAATAAATGTGATTGTCTATTTGCGGGACACACAGAGATTGAATCTTTGATCTGATTCAATCCGACTCAATTGAGTCGAATCAATGATTCGAATCTTCAAGAGCCGAGTCATTGATCTGAGCTGATAATTCCTAAATCGATCTTTTAACGTAGATTGATTTCTTACACCTATTACTAACCTGTTTGACTTTATTTCTGCCAGACTCTACAAAAGTCCATCGTAAAGAATTAATTGTTTTAGTCAAGTTTTACAAAAAACACTTTTTTTAGATGTCACCATTGCAGAGAACAGTGTTTGCTTTACTTGGGATCTATGACTTGACTCCTAATGTTAGTTTCACATTGGCTGCTCTAATAGTATGTTATGGCAAGTGTAATGAGCACAGTACACTTGTGTAACTATGAGATTAACTGACCCTGTAATGATTTGAATTCATTGTGTGTTTTACAATGCAGATTGTGTCAAAGCAGATTAACACAGAAGAAATTAAATTAATTTAAAATTGCTTCAGTCATAGGAGTAAATCCCAAAACAATTAAAAAAAATGCACTCTCTATAGTGAAAATTATGTGTAAACAAACACAAAAAAATGCATTTAGAAACAGTTGAGTTCCCTCTCCCATTCCTCACAGTGTTTTGGCTCACTGCCTGCTTTTCCAATTCATCTCACCTACTGTACACACACACACACACACACACACACACAAACACACACACACACACACACACACACACACACACACACGAGTCAGTTGTGTGTCTGCCGCTCAATTAATGTTGAACTCCAGTAAGTAGGGTATTTTATTCACCTAAATAAAGTAAATGTACTTGATGCAGACTCATTCATAAATTAGTTTATGTCGATTATAGATGTAGGTTAGGTTTCTGTTAGGTTTGTATTCAGTGAGAATAGCTGTAATGTATTGAGATCCTTGGCCATTTAGTGATTTTAGACCTGTAATAATACTATTACTTTTATTCTAAATTCAACTGGAAGCCAGTGTAAAGACCTGAGGACAGGTGTGTTGTGCTCTGATTTTCTAGTTTTGGTAAGAATCCTGGCAGCAGCACTCTGAATCAGCTGCAACAGTCTGACTCTCTTTTTGGGAAGACCATTGAGAGTCCATTACAGTAATCCACCCTGCTGCTGATAAAAGCATGAACAAGTTTCTCTCCTCTGGTCTTCACTGGAAACAAAGCATCTAATTCTTGCAATGTTTTTGAGATGATAGTATGCTGATTTAGTTACTGCTTTGACATGGCTACTGACACTCAGATCTGACTCCAGAATCACACTAATATTCTTGACCTTATTTTTTGTTTTTTGACCCTTAGAGCCAAGGTACGCAATCACCTTGAGAACCTCATCTCTGTTCTCAAATGCAATGACTTCAGTTTTCTCTTTGTTTAACTGAAGAAAGTTTTGGGACATCTAACTGTTAATGTCATCAATGCGTTGGCAGAGGGTGTCAATGGGTCTGTAGTCATTAGGCAATAAGGCTAAGTATATCTGAGTGTCATCAGCATAGCTGTGGTAGAAGATTTGGTTCTTTCTCATTATTTGGCTTATAAGTGTTAGACAGGAGAGGTGCCAGCATATAAGTGTTAGACATGAGAGGTGCCAGAATTGAACCCTGTGTGACTTCACATGTCATGGGTGTCCACCTCTGACCTATGGTCACCTACACTGACATAGTAACCTCTCCCTTCAAGATAAGATTTGAACCATTGGAGGACCATCCCAGAAGGCACAACCCAGTTTTCCAGCCTATAAAGAAGTATGCTGTGATCAACAGTGTCAAAAGCAGCACTGAGATCAAGCAATACCAGCACTGTTAGTTTGCCTGAATCTGTATTTAGGCGATTATCATTGATTATCTATATAAGGGTGCTCTCTGTACTATGATGTGCTCGGAAATCAGACTGAAAATTGTCTAAACATCCCATAGAGCTTAAGAACGTGTTAACCTGGTTAAAAACAATCTTTTCAATAATTTTGCCAATGAAAGAAAGATTTGAAATTGGCCTGTAATTGCTCAACAGGGTGTTATCCAGGTTGCTCTTTCTCAAGAGGGGTTTAACAACTGCAGTTTTAAGGGAGTTTAGAAAATCCCAGAAAGAAGTTAAGTATTTACCACTTTTAGGAGATCCAGGATTAGGAATGGGTCAAGACTGCATGTTGATGTTTTCATAATCTGTATGATCTCTTCCAAGATTTTACCATCAATTGCCTTGAAATCAGACATAATGTCTGATTTTTTAAGTTGTGTTTGAGCCTGTCTGATGTTGGCACGACTTGGCTGATTGGATGAGCTGATTGCCTTTCTGATATTATTGATCTTATCAGTAAAGAAATAAGCAAACTCATTGCATTTGCATTAACTGCCACAATTAGCATTGAAGGGACTCGCGGATCAAAACCATTTCGAATCAGGCTTGGAATTTTGAGCGCAAATTGCTTCATTCGTTCCACGTCTTCTAACAGTAGGATAACAGGAGGGCCAATTCATTCTCTCTTCCCCCACTACCCTGGGTACGGATGGACAGAAATGCTTTTAGTAATTTCGTAAATTATCAACCAGTCCAAGACAATGGAGCCTTCAAGACCTCCATCACGAGACTTTTGGATGACCGATCATGTGTTCGCCCACGAGACATTCTAATTTCAGCCACATGGACAGAATTTACTGACAAAGAGATCTCTAGAAATTAATGAAAGACTTAAGAAAGACAATTCTTATAAATGTTATAACCAAGGCAAAATTTGATATTTTGAATGACATTTATAGGTACTGATGTGCTGTGTTTATTCCAACCAACCAGGTTCATAATGTGTGGTTTTTACCCCTAAAACAGGCTAAAATGATCTCTATGTGTCGGAAATGCTTCATGTTTGTATTTAAACAAAACCTCTCTTAATTTGCAATACATTGGTGAAAAGGAGAATTTTGTAATACGAACCATATTCCTCTTGTAACATTTGATGTCAGATAGTTACAATCTTACCAGAGATTTTACTACGTGAAGTCTCTAGCAGTTGGTTAATGATTAAACCTGATTACACTGGTACGGGGCGTGGCCCCGCCCTTCATCTAGTCGGTCATTGGGTGACAGTGTTAGAGGGATGGATCAATACATGTCCCTTAAAGCCCACTGCAACCCTGAATCTGCGCCTTTAGCATCCAGTCGGTTTACGGCCACGGTGCTTCGCCCCCGGTTGCCTGCCACGCGATCGGGTCACCACAAACTCTTCATCCAAGCCTCTTAAGTTTCGGACCGCTGAGACTTCCGCGAACTGACTCTCTACGGAGTCCGTTACCCCGGTCACCCAGGACAAAGGAGCTCCACTCACGCCCGAGTGAATCCCAGCGACGTCACAGAGAAGCCACACTTGAGCACCACGTGTTTCCTCAGGCCATCTCGGCGAGGGAAAATCCAGTCAAGAAGACTTCAACAACTCGCGCAAGTAACACGAATAACTGTTGTCTCTATCTGATCTGGTGCATATGATTTTAAGCAGTTAAAGATGAGTCAATTCTCTGCTTTTGTGGTTTCTCAGGTGATTCTAAGATCTAGTACGAAATACTAGATGGTCTGGGACTGTTTGTCAACTCATTTTTCATCCTCTGAACTGCCTGTGTGTGTGTGTGTGTGTGTGAACGTGTGTGTGCATTTGTTTGTTTGTTTGTTTGTTGTTTTGATTATTATGTAGATATTCAGATATTCAGAATAATAGCCATAGGTACTGATGTGCTGTGTTTATTCCAACCAACCAGGTTAACAATGTGGTTTTCCCCTTATAACAGGTTAAAATGATTTGTATGTGTCTGAAATGTTTTATGCTTGGTATCAAACCGAACCCCTCTTAATTTGCAATACATTGGTGAAAATGAGAATTTAGTAATACAAACAGTATTCGTCTTGTAACATTTTATGTCAGATAGTTACAATCTTACCAGAGATTTTACCACGTGAAGTCTCTTGCAGTTGGTTAATGATTAAACCTGATTACACTGGTACTGGGCGTGGCCCCGCCCTTCATGGCAATCGGTCATTGGGTGACAGTGTTAGAGGGATGGATCAATACGTGTCCCTTAAAACACCCCTGCAGCCCTAAATTTGCGCCTTTTGCATCAAGCCGGTTTGCGCCCGCTGTTGCATCCGCCCCCAGTCGCCACCACGCGATTGGGTCACCACAAACTCTTTTTTGCAAACCTCTTAAGTTTCGGACCTCTGAAACTGCAGAGTCGGCCACCCCCGATAACCCAGGACAACGAGCTCCACTCACGCCCGAGTGAATATTGAAGACGTCACCGAAGCCAACCTATCAGGAGCGCCGCGTGTTTCCTCAAGCCTGCCCAGCGAGGCGAAACTCCAGTCCAAGACTTCAACAACTCGCGCAAGTACACAACAACTGTTGTCTCTTTCTGATCTGGTGCATATGATCTTAAGCAGTTAGAGATGAGTCAAATCTCTGCTTTTGTGGTTTCTTAGGTGATTGTAAGATCTAGTACGAAATACTAGATGGTCTGGGACTGTTTGTCAACTCATTTTGCATCCTCTGAACTGCCTGTGTGTGTGTGTGTGTGTGTGAATGTGTGTGTGCGTGCGTTTGTTTGTTGTTTCGTTTATTACGTAGTTAGCCTCATGTATCGTAGTGTAGCTCAGTAAATCTTTGTTCTCCTTTGTAAGAACTGTGTTCTTGTTTATGTGCTTCTAAGTCATTGCCTCAAGGTATAGATCGTGTTACCTTGCTAAAAGTTAACCCTATTCTGTGTTATGTTATTATCGTTGGCCACGGAAATAATATAGACAAGATTAGTAAAATGTGATGTCTCTATTTGCGGGACAAAACTTCAGATAAAGTGTGAATCTTTTGATCTGAATCTTTTGATCTGATTCAATTTGACTCAATTGAGTCGAATCAATGATTCGGATCTTCAAGATCCGAGTCATTGATATGAGCTAATAATTCCTAATTGATCTTATAACGTAGATTCATTTCTTACAACCATGGCTTCAGTTTAGTTGTCACAGTTGCAGTTCAGTTATGTGTAATGCAAATATCATTGCTGAAAGCCATAACACTGAAGATACTGCATATATATGTATATGAAGATTACAGTAATCATATCTATACACATTCATTCCAGCATATGTTTTACACAGCGGATGCCCTTCCAGTCGCAGCCCAGTACTGGGAAACACCCATACACTATCACATTCACACATGCACTCATACGCTAAGGCCACTTTAGTTTATTCAATTCACTGTGGGGGAAACCAGAGCACCCGGAGGAAACCCACGTGAACAAAGGGATAACATGCAAACTCCACAAAGAAATGCCAATTGGCCCTGGTCTCACATAAACTGGATGATACAAAAATAAGGATAAAAGTAGCAAACTCTTAAACAGACATTTTCATTTTAAAACTCTTACAAATGGTGAAGTTGACAAAACCAAATCTATATGTCATTATTGAAAAGCAGAGTTTTCATATCACTGAAGTACTGAAAGACTGAATTATCAGCTGGATGCAGTACACACTGTTGATGCCAGAAAATCGCACACCTAAGAAACAATGAAGCTTTGGCAGTGTAACAGTATGTCGGGTGACAAGAGTTGAGGATCCGAATGCAGTGTCTATATTAAACTTAAACACAATTAGACTGTCCAAGTCAGTGGCGGCTGGTGTTAAAAAATTTTGGGGGGGCGCAAACGCCAGAAAAAAATCTAACTGTTGGTAAAGTAAGAGTGTAAAAGCCATTTTTCAGGTGATGCATCAAAAAACAAAAATATGACTAAAGCATATAATAAATGCATCACAAATCAGTTCATTTTAGTTCAATTTGGGTTTATTATCAGTAATGAAGTAATCAAGATAATCAGTAAACACACACACACACACACACACACACACAAACAAATGTTGCCTAATCACTGGCCAGTAGCACTACTTGAAAATTAATTATGCTCTCCTTTTTTATTTTTGGCTTGCAAATTTCTCAATAACCGTTAAAGTCAGTCATCTCAGTCACCACTGTCTTCTCTATTGACAGCATGCCCAATGCATTCAGCCTGTCTTGCGTCATGCTGTTTGAAACAGCAAACACGGAAATAGTAAAAGGTATGACTTACATGAACCTGCCGGTCCTAAGCGGACTCGATTGCAGGGGGGACCCGATTTCTCATGACACCGGCCAACTCCGTTTGTCATAACAAGTGCTGGAAAAGCCCCGAATATTCGCGCGCTCGCCATCACTTGACTACTGGTGAATTTGCAAAGACGGTCGATCTGGTCCAAGCTTCTTGATTCTTTTTTTTTTCTTCATCCAAACGCCTTGTGAACGGATATCTTTGCAAAGATACAACGGAATTTTCCTTCATCTCGAGAAATTGCATTCTAAGCTCTTTGGTGAGAATGGTCCAATCACATAAGGCCAATCATATAAAAACAAATATGATTCGTTCTAACAACTAAAATGTGAGGGTTCGGGACGCAGAGCGCTGCGCCCCAGGGACAATTTAAAACCGGCCAATTAGAGCTTATCGTCATATCACGTGCATTGCAAAAGTTTGTGTACCTACATAGACACTCATTAGTCCGGCGCCCCGCACACATATGAAAAAATATTGTTCATACTTTTTTTTTTCAATAAATGTTAGTATGACTACAATAAATGTTAGAATGTTATAATTAAATCAATTTATTTTGTTAATATTTGTGATAATAAACATTAACATATTAAAGGGGTCTAACTTGAAAGGGGGGGCGGCGCCCCAGCGCCCTCTATTGACCAGCCGCCACTGGTCCAAGTGGAACCATAGCTTAACTTTAAGGGCAATCCAGAGGAGTGGTTGGGGGTCACAGGCAAAGAGATAGGTACAATTGGCAAACAGCATCAACAGACCAAGGCAAAGGTCAACAGGCATGAAAAAGCTAGACAAAAAGAAAACGATTCGTAATGCTACAGTATAACAATCATAGTCAGATACAGGCTAGGTCCAAAGGCAGGCAGCAAAGAGTCAAAACGAGGAAAACAATCAAAGTTGACAACAGGTAAAACACTCAGTAGTGTTCGCTAAGCAAAACAAGACTTCGCGCTATACAGGGAGAGAGGCAGTTTATATGTGAGCAAAACCAGAGCCTCTCAACTTCCACCTCATCACTCATGTGACTGTTCAATTCAATTCAATTCATCTTTATTTGTATAGCGCTTATATAATGTAGATTGTGTCAAAGCAGCTTCACATGGAAGATTATAGCGAATTGAAACAGAGTCAGTTCAGTTTTCAGAGATTAAGTTCAGTTCAGTTTAGCTCAGTTTAGTGTGGGTTAATAATCACTACTAAGAGTCCAAACACTGAGTAGCAAATCCATCGATGCGCAGCTCTACAGATGCCGAACCATGCAAGCCAGTGGCGACAGCGGCGAGGAAAAAACTTTACCAATTGGCGAAAGTGAAGATTTTAAAAAACCTCGAGAGAAACCTGGCTTAGTTGGGCACGACCATTTCCCCTATGGCCAAATGTCTTGTGCAGAGCTGCAGTCTAGGCGCAGGAAGCTGGACCTCAGCGAAGACTCGTCTGTCCTTGGAGCATCACAGGAGTCAGTCTCATGTTCTCACTCCACGATGACCACCACAGCAGCTGCTCAGGATACGGCCTGGTCCAGAAAACCTTGGGATCATCTCGTCGCTGGTCTCGGATCGCGTCAGTGGCACTGCATAGTCTGAGGGCCTCAAGATGAGTACCCCCAGGTGGAAATACAGAATAAGGAGAATAATTAGCGTAGCTGCTGTTCATAGTGTATATAAACGAGAAGCAAAACCATGCGTGGGGCACATCATGCGTCATACCGCTATGTACTGCACTGAGTGTATGCTTTGCTAAAAAGATAGGACTGTGCCATTGATCTACTTCCAGGAACTGTCCCACCAAAGGGTTGAGTTTTTCCCCTCTCACAACCAGTGACAGAGGCCATGAAGTCTTTTAATGAGGAGGAATTATCAAAGGGTTTTATTGTTCCATCAACTTCTCTGGCATCTGCAAGATTCTTTTTTTCGTGAAGAAAAAAGGTGGCTCACTCTGACCCTCAATCAATTACAGAGGCCTGAATAAAGTAACTGTGGAAATTTCTGTATCCACTGCCTCTAGTGCCCTCAGCTTTGGAGCAACTTCGTTCTGCCAAGGTGTTCACTAAATTGGATTTTCGCAACACTTATAATCTCATTTGTATTCATAAGGGTGACAAGAGGAAAAGTGCATTCTCCACCACCACTGGTCACTACTCCTACAGTCGTGACCTTCGCATTGGCCCTCGCATTCACATTGGTCCCTCCATATTCCAAGCATTTATCAAAGATGTTTTCTGAGACATGCTCGGAAGATGAGTCATAGTTTATGTGGACAATATCTTGGTCTATTCTGACTCCCTGGAGTTACATATCAAACACCTCGGGTCAGTTCTTCAACAAGTAATTACTCATCAGCAGAGATGTATAGTAACGAAGTAGAACTACTTCACTACTGTACTTAAGTACTAAAAGGCTGTATCTGTACTCTACTGGAGTATTGTTTTTTTCTCTTACTTCCACTTTTACTTCAGTACATATTTTCGATTAGTTTAATACTTTTACTCCGATAGATTTTTTATGCGCTGCATCGTTACTCGTTACAATAATAAAAATGTTACGAATCATTCCAACCCACATTATCACTGCCAGAGCAGCAGATGGCTCTGTCACAGGTTTGAATAGGCTGGCTCGTCATTATGAGTGAACCAGACGATCAAAGAAGACAACGCTGCCTGCCTGACTGAGTGCACTTTCGTTTGCTTTCGTGGAAAACATGGAAAACTCGCTCATGGAAATTTCACCGTCAACTTTACTTTCAACTGTTCGTGGCGATGAGAAAGAAGACCACCCGTGGCCCTATTTAGAGTCCATGTTTGCATTTGTCGGAGTGAAAGACAATTCATATAGAATGAAGTGCATACTCTGTCTCCCGAAAGACTGCGAAATAATGGCCTTCAAAAATTCACCGTCGAATTTGAAGAAACATATCAAGGCAAGTTAAAAATAATATACAAAACACAGCAGTTTAAGCTATCCGTAAGCGCTAGATAAGTTAACTAACGTAAGCTACCCGCTGTTCATAACATGTTGCGATGTTCACTTAACATTAACTATCTATCTGGCTGTGTCACGTTGAATGGTGTTTTTGACCCATCATATATATATATATATATATATATATATATATATATATATATATATATATATATATATAAATAAATAAATCGTAAACCATGTTTCTTTTCGTTCTGCTTAATCACGTGCCCATTATTATTGTGTAGTGTTTTATAGGGAAATGTTATTGATCGAGTGCAGCTCAACTCAACACAGCAGACTGGTGGAAAAACACAATGGTTATCCACTTATTACATAACTTCCCTACACACATTTGTTTTTATATAAATAAAATATAAGTTAATTTGGACAATGGACCCAAAGGCTTGATGATTTAACTAAAGATTGATTATTGATTTTTCTAAATTGACATCACTAACACTGACATACACTATATATATATATATATATATATATATATATATATATATATATATATATATATATATATATATATATATATATATATATATATAGAGGTAAAACTATAAATTTTTTTGTCTCTTTTCAGAGCAAGCATGACTGCCACTTGAGTAGATACGAGGAACTCAAATCTGCAAAGCGAAAGAAGAAGACTGCCATTCCCTCCCCTTCCATTAAGCAGCCCACATTAATGGGTAGCTGGACCACGATGCCCCAGAGATCTTTTGACAAAGGAATCATGAAGTATGTTGTCCGAGGACTTCAGCCTTTCAATATTGTAGAGCAAGAAGCTTTCCACGACTTTGTGTTAGACCTGGTGCCAAATAGCAAAATAATGACAAGAATCAGACTCACATCTATGATTGATGATGCTGCCAAACAGATGAAGATTAAGATTATTGAGGCCATGAAAACTGTTGACCACATCGCAACAACTACTGACTGCTGGTCAGCCCTGCGCCGTAGTTTCATTGGAGTTACTGCTCACTGGGTGGACTCTGAAAGTTTAAAAAGGTGCTCAGTGGCCCTGGCATGTTAACGATTAAAAGGCTCTCACACTTTCGACGTTCTGGCAAATGCACTTAATGCTATCCATGCCGAGTATGATATTCGAGGGAAGATAGTCAGAACAACAACAGACAATGGCTCCAATTTCATCAAAGCCTTCAAAGTCTTCGGTGAGGATGAAAATAACAATGCTGGTTCTCTAGTTCAGGCGGAAGAGGAGGAGGAAGAAGAAGCAAAGATGAGGAGGAGGAGGAGGTAGAGTTTGTTAATGTATCTTCACTTTTGGATGAGGATGATGGTTTTGAGTTCCAGCTCCCGAAGCACCATCGTTGTGCATGCCACATTCTTAACCTAATAGCCACTGCAGATGCCAGCAAGGCAGTGTCCAATGACACATACAAGAAATTATACCACTCAACATTTGGCAAGTGCAATGCACTTTGGAATAAGTGTTCAAGATCCTCAACAGCAGCTGAAACTGTGGAAGATGCTTCCTCCCTCCAGCTTGTGCGACCGATTGCAACAAGGTGGAACTCTGTGTTCATGGCTGTGGAGAGACTCCTCAGGATAGTGAAAGAAAAGGGAGAGGCAACAATGAGAGTTTTCTGCACAGATTTGAAGGTTCCAATGTAAGTTTAAAAATGTTTGGCAACTCTTTCTGTCAAACTCAGTTCTGGTCCATATTTTCTACTTGTACAACATTGAATAGAATATTAAAATTGAATGATGAACCAATCCATTGCATGATAATGATCTGATCATGTAGCAATGCTGTTTTTTTGTTTCTTATTGTTTATATGTTTTGTCTTCATTACAGGTTTAATCCAGCTGAACTTGCATTCTTGTCAGAGTATGCTGCTGTCATGACTCCAGTCGCGCAAGCAACTAACATTTTGCAAGCTGAAACCAATGTTCAGATGGGGTGGCTGCTCCCAACCATCAAGCTCCTGAAAATCAAGCTGAACAGGATCAAGCTACCGCTGAAATACTGCAAGCCACTTGTGGATGCTATGGAGGTGGGCATTGAGGATCGTTTTGGCCCTATGATGGATGACCCAGAACTGGTGGCCGCTGCTATTTTGCTTCCAAAATTCAAGACAAATTGGACACAGGAAGATGAGACAATCAAAATAGGTAAAAAATTGTGTATGGGTGCATTATGTCATGTGTGTATTTTACCAATTTTCCATTATGAGTCACACACAGTACTTTGAATTAATTTTTTTAATGAAAACACACATGAGCTTGTCATGCATAGAAGATATAGTAAACATACCAATAAGCAGGGCATTATGATGTAAAAAATTATGACTTTAATGACATTTTGTCTATATTTAAAACACTGTTTTCATCAAAAAAGCCACCTTTTGCAGCATTTATAATCTGGCAGTCCACAGACATTATAATTTTACATTTTTATAGAAGATTTAATGGTATCCCACACTCGCACACTACCTCCACTATGCTTGTGAAGTAATTCACTCAATTAAGACCAATTTGAATCAGGTTTGAAATTTTGAGCGCAAATTGCTTCATTCGCTCCAGGGCTTCTAACAGTATGTAAGAAATCAATCTACGTTAAAAGATCGATTTAGGAATTATCAGCTCAGATCAATGGCTCGGATCTTGAAGATTCGAATCATGGATTCGACTCAATTGAGTCGGATTGAATCAGATCAAAGATTCAAACTGTGTATGTCCTGTAAGAAATCAATCTACGTTAAAAGATCAATTTAGGAATTATTAGCTCAGATCAATGACTCGGATCCTGAAGATTCGAATCATTGATTCGACTCAATTGAGTCGGATTGAATCAGATCAAAGATTCAATCTCTGTGTGTCCCGCAAATAGAGACAATCACATTTATTAATTCTCGTCTATATTATTTTCGTGGCCAAGCGATAATAACATAACACGGAATAGGGTTAACTTTTAGCAAGGTAACACGATCTATAGCTTGAGGCAAAAACTTACAAAGCACATAAACAAGAACACGGTTCTTTAAAGGAGAACAAAGATTTATTGCGCTACGCTACGATACATGAGGCTAACTACGTAGTAATCAAAACAACAAATAAACAAACAAACAAATGCACACACACGTTCACACACACACACAGGCAGTTCAGAGGATGCAAAATGAATTGAACAACAGTCCAGCCGATCTATTTCGTACTAGATCTTAGAATCACCTGAGAAACCACAAAAGCAGAGAATTGACTTATCTTTAACTGCTTAAAATCATATGCACCAGATCAGAAAGAGACAACCGTTGTCGTGTACTTGCTAGTTTGTTGGAGTCCTCCTTGGAGTTGGATTTCCCTCGCCGGGCTGGAGGGAGGAAACACGTGGCGCATAAGCGTGGCTTCTCTGTGACGTCGCTGGGGTTCACTCAGTGGAGTGAGCTGTTGTCCTGGGTAACGACTCCGTAAAGAGTCAGTTCGTGGAAGTTTCAGCGGTTGCGAAACTTAACAGGTTTTGGAGGAAGAGTTTGTGATGTCCCAACCGTGTGGTGGCGATTGGGGGCGGAGAGCAACAGCGGGTTGATACCAGCTTGATGCTAAGAGGCTGCGCGCATGGTTGACGCTGCAAGGAGGTTTTATACGGCTTGCTCTGAGCCATCCCTCATGACGCTGTCGTCCAATAAACGGCAAGATGAAGGGCGGGGCCACGCCCCGTACCAGTGTTATCAAGTTTAATAATTAACCGTCTGCAAGAAATTTCACGTAGTAAAATCTCTGGTAAAATTGTAACTATCTGACATTAAATGTTACAATATGAATATGGTTCGTATTACAAAATTCTCATTTACAGCAATGTATTGCAAATGAAAAACAATTTTGTTTAAATCCAAACATGAAGCATTTCAAACACATACAGATCATTTTAGCCTGTAATAATGGTAAAAATCACACATTATGAACCTGGTTGGTTGAAATAAACACAGCACATCAATACTTATAAATGTCATTCAAAATATAAAATTTTGCCTTGGTTATAACATCTATACGAATCGTTTTCCTTAAGTCTCCTTCATTTCTTTTGTCTCTGAATTCTGTCCATCTCGTGGTCGAACGCATGCCCGTCACATGAGGGTCATCCAAAAGTCTCGTGATGAAGAGAATTTGAAGGGCGTCTTTGTCTAGTTGGTTAACGATTAACCAAAATTGTGGCCGCATCTGTCCGACTTAGGCTAGGATAGTGGGGGTGAAGAGAGTTGATAACTTGCTCCCCTGTTATCCTACTGTTAGAAGCCCTGGAGCAAGTAGGGCCATTTGCACTCACATTCCAAAGCCTGGTTCGAACTGGTTTTGACCGGCGAGTCTCTACAGTCCCGCAAATAGAGACAATCACATTTATTAATTCTCGTCTATATTATTTCCGTGGCCACCGCTAATAACATAACACAGAATGGGGTTAAATTTTAGCAAGGTAACACGATCTACAGCGTGAGGCAAAGACTTACAAAGCACATAAACGAGAACACGGTTCTTTAAAGGAGAACAAAGATTTATTGAGCTACACTAATCGATACACGAGGCTAACTACGTAGTAATCAAAACAACAAACAAACAAACAAACAAACAAATGCACACACACGTTCACACACACACACGGACAGTTCGGAGGATGCAAAATGAATTGAACAACCAGTCCAGCCGATCTATTTCGTACTAGATCTTAGAATCACCTGAGAAACCACAAAAGCAGAGAATTGACTTATCTTTAACTGCTTAAAAGCATATGCACCCGATCAGATAGAGACAACAGTTATTCGTTACTTGCGAGTTAGTTGAAGTCCTTTTGATTTGGATTTCCCTCGCCGGGCTGGCTTGAGGAAACACGTGGCGCTGCTGATAGGTTGGTTTCTCTGTGACGTCTCCGGGATTCACTCCGTCGACGGGAGTGGCTCTTTGGTCTGGGTTACCGGGGTACGGACTTCGTAGAGAGAGTCAGTTCGCAGAAGTCTCAGCGGAGTGAAACTTAGGGTTTGGATGAAGGGGTTTGTTGACCCGACCACGTGGTAGGCGGCCGGGGGCGCAGAACAACAGCGGGTTGATACCAGCTTGATGCTAAGAGGCTGCGCACAGATTTTGACGCTGCAGTGGGCTTTAAGGGAGACGTATTGATCCGTCCTCCTAACACTATCTTCCAATGAATGGCAAGATGAAGGGCGGGTCCACGCCCCGTACCAGTGTAATCAGGTTCACTCATTAACCCACTGCAAGAGACTTTAGGTGATAAAATCTCTGGTAAGATTGTAACTATCTGACATCAAATGTTACAAGACGAATATGGTTCGTATCACAAAATTCTCATTTACAGCAATGTATTGCAAATAAAGAGGGGTTCAGTTTAACACTAAGCACGGAGCATTTCAAACACATACAGATCATTTTAGCCTGGCATAAGGGTAAAAAAATCACACATTATGAACCTGGTTGGTTGGAATAAACACAACACATCAATACTTATAAATGTTGTTCAAAATATAAAATTTTGTCTTGGTTATAACCTTTATAAAAGAATTGTCTTTAAGTTTCTCGTTCATTTCTTTTGTCTCTGAATTCTCTGTCCATCTCGTGGTCGAACGCATGGCCGTCACGTGATGGTCATTCAATTTTGGTTAATCGTTAACCCACTAGACAAAGGAGGCTTTTAAATTCTCTCCAGCCCGAGACTTTTGAATGACCGATCATGAGATCTGGGGGCCATGTGTTCGCCCACGAGACATTCTAATTTCAGCCAGATGGACAGAATTTACTGACAAAGAGATCTCTAGAAATTAATGAATGAGACTTAAGAAAGACAATTCTTATAAATGTTATAACCAAGGCAAAATTTGATATTTTGAATGACATTTATAGGTACTGATGTGCTGTGTTTATTCCAACCAACCAGGTTCATAATATGTGGTTTTTTCCCTTAAAACAGGCTAAAATGATCTGTATGTGTCTGAAATGCTTCATGTTTGTATTTAAACAAAACCTCTCTTGCAATACATTGGTGAAAAGGAGAATTTTGTAATACGAACCATATTCCTCTTGTAACATTTGATGTCAGATAGTTACAATCTTACCAGAGATTTTACTACGTGAAGTCTCTTGCAGTTGGTTAATGATTAAACCTGATTACACTGGTACGGGGCATGGCCCCGCCCTTCATCTAGTCGGTCATTGGGTGACTGTCTTAGAGGGATGGATCAATACGTGTTCCTTTAAAACCCACTGCAACCCTGAATCTATGCCTTTTAGCATCAAGCCGGTTTACGCCCGCTGTGCTTCGCCCCCGGTCGCCTGCCACGCGATCGGGTCACCACAAACTCTTCATCCAAACCTCTTAAGTTTCGGACCGCTGAAACTTCCGCTAAACTGACTCTGGGCAGCGTCGGCTCCCCGGTAACCCAGGACAACGAACTCCACTCACGCCCGAGGGAATCCCAGCGACGTCACAGAGAAGCCACCATTGAGCGCCACGTGTTTCCTCACTCCAACCCGGCGAGGCGAAACTCCAGTCAAAGACTTCAACAACTCGCGCAAGTAACACGAATAACTGTTGTCTCTTTCTGATCTGGTGCATATGATTTTAAGCAGCTAAGGATGAGTCAAATCTCTGCTTTTGTGGTTTCTCAGGTGATTCTAAGATCTAGTACGAAATACTAGATAATTCGGGACTGTTTGTCAACTCATTTTGCATCCTCTAAACTGCCTGTGTGTGTGTGTGTGTGTGTGTGTGTGTGTGCGTTTGTTTGTTGTTTTGATTATTACGTAGATTAGCCTCGTGTATCGAATAGTGTAGCTCAATAAACCTTTGTTCTCCTTTGTAAGAACTGTGTTCTTGTTTATGTGCTTCTAAGTCTTTGCCTCAAGCTGTAGATCGTGTTGCCTTGCTAAAAAGTTAACCCTATTCTGTGTTATGTTATGACCGGTGGCCACGGAAATAATATAGACAAGATTAGTAAATGTGATGTCTCTATTTGCGGGACACACTTCAGATAAAGTTTGAATCTTTGATCTGATTCAATCCGACTCAATTGAGTCAAATCAATGATTCAAATCTTCAAGATCCGAGTCATTGATGTAAGCTAATAATTCCTAATCGATCTTATAACGTAGATTGATTTCTTACACTTGACAGACAGCTTAAGGCGCTGGTCCTGCATTTGAGGTGGTGAAATTGTAGATTGTGTATAGAGTGAAAAGGGGTCTTAAAGGTAGGCCACCAAACCCTTGTCATAATGCCATAAACTGCGGACAGCACTTGGTTGCGGGCAGTTTAATTTTCTATCCCGCAATCAGGTGCTGTCTACAAGATACTGTACAAGGTACAGAAAGTCTTGGCTGCCATTTTACTAGCCTATGGTCTGCCAGGCTGTAAATGCTGCAAACTGTGACATTTTGTTAAATGGAATTTAATATAAGTTTAAAGTTGTAATTTCCATTAAAACCATTCTTTTACTGATAATGTCATTATGTGGTTACTATCATGATGGGTTGAAACTGTTATTATCGTTTACAACACACTGTTATATTTCAGGAATGGACTATATCAAACGACGCATTGAAGACCCCTTGTTGCAGTCCGGTGAGGTCAACAGGTCCAGCTCATCTAATGAAGATGACTTTTTTTCTGGTATGCAGGGTTCAAAGGCACAAGACGGAGCCAAACAGCTAGATGCATACTTGTCCTGTTCAGCAGATAACATCGACTTGCTCAAGTCTTTTCCAGCTATGTGCAAGTTGTCTGTTAAGTTAAACACACCCCTTCCAGCATTAGCAGCCTGCGAGAGGCTTTTTAGTATCGCAAGATTAGTCTTTAGCCCTAGAAGAGCGAGACTGAATTCAGTCAATTTTGAAAACCAACTACTTTTGAGGATAAACAATAAATTTCTAACTTCCTAAATGTGACTGTCACCAGTTTAAGAAGGGAAGTTTAATTTTGTTGTTACATATTGGTCTGGATACAAGAACACAAAAGCTGATGGCTTGTCTCGCGAGTTCGAAGCTGAAAATCAACCAATTCCCTCCAAACCCATTCCTCTATCCACTATCATAGTAGGGCCATACAGTAAGATCTCCAAACGGAAATCCACGAATGACTACTTACTGACCCCACTCCCGAGTCCTTCAACTAACCCACAATTTTCCCAGCACAGGTCATCATGGTATTAATGCCACGCTTGAAATCATTTCTAATAAATAGTGTCGGCCTTCTCTACGCTCTGATGTAATCAAGTATGTAAAGAATTGTGAGGTCTGCAGCATTTAAAAAGCTTCAAAACAATTACTGGCCAGCCTGCTGCAGCCACTACCTGTCCCACAGAGACCTTGGTCTCACATAGCAATTGATTTCATCACTGACTTACCCATCTCCAGAGGGAGCACTACCATTTTCACTGTAATTGATAGTTTCTCCAAAGGATGACAACTTTTACCTTTACCCAAGCTACCCACAGCCCTCAAAACTGCTGAGACACTCTGTCACTTTGTTTTCAGATCTTTTGGTATACCAGATGAAATTTTTTCTGACCGTGGGCCGCAGTTCACTTCTCGTTTGTGGTCAGGATTCTTTAAAGCCCTCAATGTAAATGTCAGTTTAACATCTAGATACCATCCCGAATCCAATGGTCAAACTGAGAAACTCAACCAAGAAATTAATTGTTTCCTCAGATCAGAGGTGGGACAAAGTCATTGTTTGGCAAGTCACAAGTGAGTCTCAATGCATTGCCCTCAAGTCCCAGGTCAAGACAGGCAAGTCCCGAGACAAGTCCCAAGTCAAAGGCCAACAAGTCTCAAGTCAAGTCCAAAGTCCTACGGTTTGACTTTCGAGTCTTTTCAAGTATTTTTAACAGAAAAATAAAATGTATACAGATTATATATGGTTGTAAGATCTGTATTTATTAAACAAAACTTTTTTATGAAAAAACATTGCTCAGATACATAAAAATACAAATGTAATTTTCTGAAAAAGTGCTGAACAGTGCTGCATCTCGTCTCCACGGCATATTGCAAAACAGGTCTGAAAAACTGAACCAACTTTCTGAAATTGTCTTCATCTGAAATGATTGTTTCAAAACAAAAATATATCCTTAAACTAAAAACCATGCCTTCACCCTCAAAACATGTACTTGGATGAAGAGTGGATCAAAAATATAGTCCTCCAAACAGTTTTACTTTACTTAAATGTATCACCACAAAAAATATACTTTTCAATATGTTTAACTACTTTCAAAAGTGTAACCAGAACCTTTTCAAACATGTCTCCACTTTATAAAAGAAAATTACACCCCAAAAATCAGTGTTCTGACTCTCCAAAACTCTTTGGGCCCTATCATACACCCAGCGCAATGTGCAACGCAAATATTGTTTGTTAGTTTAAACTAGACCCAAGTGTCGTTTTGATAGCAAATGTATTTGCGCTCATATGTGCGCCCATAGGTGTTCGGGTCTAAAAATGGAGGTGTGTTAAGGTGCATTGCTGGCGCCTTGCGATTTTGAGGATCTAAAATAGACTGCACATTAGACCAGCTGAGAACAGGTCTAAAGTCAGAATCACAACTAGCGAAGAGTGCGTTAGTTGTGCGCCTCACTTACACATTGCTTAATACACACAGGATATACAGCAATACGCAAATATCTTTACAAATAAAAAATTTAAGGAATAAATTATTACAAAATTTATTATTTTCTACATAAATATAAAAACCACTGCCTTCATGCCTTCTTCATCTCAGGGGGCTTTTTCAGTTTATTCATGACAAATTGCTTTTGTATAATGTTATTATTAATAGTAGTATTTATTATATGCATATTTATATTTGTTTTAGTAAAAAACAAGCTTAGATTTGCCCACCTGTCAAGTCTTTTGACCACACTTCGTTATTACTGTTCATTTATTCATTTGCTAAAAATTAGAACTGAATTTAGAAATAGTTTTGAAACAAATCTTTGTGCTTAACAAAGGAAATTAATTATGTAGGTTAATGGATGTCTGTGCGTACAACACGTTTCTTATCCACGAAAGAGTGTAAAAGTGAAAGTAAAGAATGAGGAGGCTCATTCTCTCATTCTCGCACTGCAGATGGTCTGTTTAACTGTTTTCTCACTAGTGAAGCGCTAAGTTTTTCCACTTACAAAGTCTGCCATGTAAATAGGAAATGCGATATGGAGCGACGCAACTGACTCTTAAAGGGAATGGGAGATGAGACTCTAATTGATTTATTCTAAAAACACACCTATAACTCGTTAAGAAAATAAGCTCAACTCTGTTAGACCATGCACTTCTGTTAGACCATTGCGGCACAAAAGCGGATTTTTCCGTCCTTAAAAAAGCAAAAGTGGATTCTGACATGCCCTAATGCTTTTGCGCCCTGCACTTTGGACTTTGCGACTAGATCATTAAAATAGAGCCCTTTGTCACAAAATATCCAAAGTTTTGCAAAACAGTCTTTTTTTAAGTTTTCAAACATTTTTTCTAACAATGTTTTTACATGGCTGCACGGCAGCGCAGTGGGTAGCACGTTCACCTCACAGCAAGAAGGTCGCTGATTCGACCCTCGACTGGGTCAGTTAGTATTTCTCTGTGGAGTTTGCATGTTTTCCCCGTGTTCGTTTGGGTTTCCTCCGGGTGCACACCCCCACAGTCCAAACACATGCACTATATGCACTAATTGATCAACTAAATTGGTCGTATCAGTGTATCTGTGTGTGTGTGAATGAGTGTGTATGGGTGTTTTCTAGTACTGGGTTGCGGCTGGAAGGGCGTCCACTGCGTAAAACATATGCCGGAACAGTTGGCGGTTTATTCCGCTGTGACGACCTCTGAAATAGAGACTAAGCTGAAGATAAATTAATGAATGAATATTAATTTCATTAGAATAAAACTCTATAGATTGTATAAAACACAAAAAATATGTTTTATAGAATTAGCTGTTGTGTTGTCTTGGACCTGACTTATGGCCAAGAATAAGGTTTATTAAGTCTAAACTCCCTGACTTCATCCCTCCTTTCTGCTTCAGACATAAAAAACTATCAGGAGATATGCTTAGTCAAAATAAGATCATCATATTAGTTAAACTTTAGTTTTGTCGACTTCCAAAAATGAACTGCGTGCTGACACCTGTACAATAAAGGCTGCTACCCCTGCCAAAAACACAGCCCCTTTGAAATGTGCATCTATTAACTTAAATTATATTTTATTAATAACATCATTATGACACTAATGGAAGTGAACCCTTGCCTTACAGAAGATTACAGATTTTCTTTTACATTTTTTTGTAAACCTAGTGCGTTTTAAAATGCGTTTCACTTTTTTGCTTTCAGTTTTTGCTTTATCCAACATTTTACGGCAGGGGTGCCTTAGCCCAGCACCTATTTTTTTTGGCATGCATGTTCACAACCAGGATTCATACCAGGAGCAGGAACGCAAGCAGCTTCAACGCTTCCCATTCCCTTTGAATGGGTGACGTCAGGTGTTGCAGAACTGCATTGTGGATTCGTCGATGCTGCTTCAGTGGCGTTGCTCGCTGCAGAAGTTGGGACTTTCTAAACTTTTCAAGCACCGACGGAAGCGTCAGCCAATCAGATCGCTGTATGCAAATACAGCAGCTCAGACAGTAGCCGATTGCTGACTAATTTCATTTTCATCTGCTATGACGATCGCGTCAGCCCCAACTTCAGATACGCCCTCTGTCAAGCGTTGACACTGAATCCCTGTGTGAATGGGGCATTAGTAATCATTTCCTCTTAAAACATTTAGGGGACCTAATCAGCTCCCTTGAACAAATGACACACAAAATGCAAGCATTCTCACCCAAAAAAAAATGTTTTAGATAAAAGACTCACAGGACTGTAAATAAATAATTTAATAAAAGCATTTAATAAATAAACTAATATATACGAGTGCCTCCATATGAAATCGCAGTTTCAGTGCAGCTTCAAAAGTCTCTACATGAACCCAACCCGGTTTTATAGGCCCTCCAAACATAATGTCAAAATCTACTCGATAAGGAAACGTCACACTTCGTTTAACGGAAAGAAATCGGCAGAGATGATGTGTACTGCAGAGCTGTTGTAAGGCAAGCATTTGTGGTTTATTACGATCTGTTTACGTTACTATAGCAACTGTGACGCCCGTCACCATATGTTTCCAGAAACTACAGTGAAACGCTTAGAAAAAAGGCACTTAGGTAAGGGTGACAGATAAGAAGTTTGTTGCAACGATCTTAATGAAATCCCTTACCTCAGGGATTTTTCCTCCTCAGGGACACCCTTAAATTAAATTACTGAAGGACTTTCATCCAATCGGGCACAGTTGTCGATTGTAAATAACATCACTTGCAGAGGAAGCGCAGTTGCCTTAGAGTGCAAGTCTGAGAGTGCAAGCCTGAAAGTGCAAGTGCAAGTCTGCAGCCAGACTCTATTGCAAGCTTTTGTCCTTCTTGCCCACAAAGATGAAACTTGATGCAGCAGGGGACTTGAATGGTCATATATATACTTGACGTAGAGACTCATCCTCAAATCCTCCAAAATCAACAGCTTGATTTTCTCCATATGAAATAGTCTGATTTGTAATTGGACGGATGAGACATGTCTTGATAACATGTCCATTCTATCCACTGTAAATACATTGATTCTGGGTCAGCCAATAGGGACATTTACCCGCGAGGACAGTTAGTATCACTGCAGCAAGCAAGTGGCCATTCAAAGTGGCACCTAAGTAGTGACACCTAATCCCCCTTTCCGTGCCATTAGAACAATTTTTACTTATCCCTCATAATTAGGCCAAAAGCAGTTTCCGCCATCACATTACAGGATATAGGGCCACACACATTTCACAGTGGGTCACTCAGAGTTACCAATCATCAGCACAATGGCAGGCATCTCCAAGTGTAGATCATATGGTGTACAACACCCCCATTTTACAACCGCCTGTCTCTCAGACAGGAGCAACTTATGAGAGACAAACATCCAGGGCATTCAGTGCAATGTCCAGCTCCTCTAGTTATAATCTTACATCCTTGTTGCCTCAAACTATCTTATCAGTAAAGGTACACATATCCACAGCCTCACAGTGGTGCCACCTGCTTACCAATTACTAATTAATATAATAATTAATCAATATTAGCCTCTGGAAATAACAGGAATTCATGCTTCTCAGCCTTTCCAGGCTTTAGTGCAGAACTGGTATTTTTCCTTGGTGACACCTACCATCTCTCAGATTGTACCCCTGTACGTCTAGTATACCAGCCAGTACTTGCTGCGCCTCCGTTGCAACCAGTCCCAGTCCCATCACTACCAAAACTAATCAATTATAATGAGAGGGAATTTATGGACCTGAAAATGGCACTAGACGAATTGCTGAATCCCTGCACTGATCTCTCAGAGCACTACCAATATTGTGTGCTACTGGACCAACTGGTCTTATATAAGGTGAAGCACAACCTGACAGGCTGGTTGAAGGTCACACAGACTCGTGCGGTAGTAACCCATCTGAGAATGTTAAAGGGTAGCCTATTTGAACCAAGAACTCTGCAAACGAGCATCCTGTTAAACCAACAAAGTGTATTCTGTCACAGTGAAGGGCACTACCTCTCTCAGTGCAATGAGATCACCAAATGCACACCTGAGCGACTTATCAAATGGATCAGAAATGAAAAGAGATGCTGGAAAGATGGACACACCAGCCATAATTGTAAGGAGTGGACACTGTGGGAATGTGGAGATGTTCATCTCAGAGTTCTTCATCGAATAGCAGAGCCGAGTTTCAACATCATGTTGGTTACAACATCGAAGGACCACTCAATCTACTTAGCATCACCTAGCACTATGGGACATATTTTTCTGAAGATCACCCCGTGCTGCTGTGGAAAGGGAAAAACTCTACAAACCTATGCTATCCTTGAAGATGGGACACAGCACAGAATCATCCTCTAAGCAGCGATCCACCAACTAGACCTACAGGGAAAGTAGCAGGTTATGGGTCTTCTAACATTTGCCATGATGTCACTCATGTGAAGGGGCCAAGCCTTCTAATCAGTGTTAATTTCGACTAAATTAAAACTCTAGATTTAGTTGACTAAAATATCTTTGGTTTAATTTAAGTGTAATTTAATAAAAAATATTGTATACATTTATTTATACAAATTATTCTAACTTAAAATTAAATAAAATAGTCTTATTACAATATGGAGTATAGCTTCTCCATTGAAGACCAATAATTAATTTAATTCAATTCAATTCATGTTTTTTCATATAGCGCTTTTACAATGTAGATTGTGTAAAAGCAGCTTAACATTGAAATTCTAGTAAATTGAACCTGTAACAGTCCAGTTGTCAGAGTCGAAGTTTAGCTTAGTTCAGTTCTCTGTGGTTTAAATTTCACACTGAAGAGCAAATTCATCGATGCGCAGCTCCACAAGTCCCAAACCAAGCAAGCCAGTGGCGACAGTGGCGCGGAACAAAGCTTCACCGATTGACAAAAGTAAAGAAAGAAAAAACCTTGAGAGAATACAGGCTCAGTTGAGCATGACCATTTCTCCTCTGGCCAAACTTCCTGTGCAGGGGTTGTGGCTGTGTTCAAAATGGCATAATGTTTTCAAAGTGCACTGCGAAAAGAGCGCAATTGTCAATGTGAAGATCGCTAAAACTGAACTGTAAAAATACTTTGAAAGCAAATTACACCTAAGAGAGATTACTTTAATGTTTTTTAATCATTCCAAGTTTAAATGTTGGAATGTTTTATATGAATAGGGCATAGGGGGATAACTGGGAATATAACACAACCAGGAACTATGCTTCTAACTACAGCTCTAGAAGTGTAGTTGGAAACGTACAGGTTTGCCACGCAGTTTGCGAATGTTCGTTGGAACGATGGATTTGAGAAACGCCAAATCAACAAACTATGTTTGTATTGACGAAACTTGTGACCTTAGTTGGCTAACGATGGTTTTCGGAAACGCACCCCAGAGCTGCAGTCTAGGCACCAGAGGCTGGAGAACACTGGACCTCCATTGTGGAGAAACTGCAGGTGTGAGTAGGTCACCGGCAAGTGTTCAGGCTGGCCCACGTGAAGACTCGTCTGTCACTGTGGTCTTTCAGGAATCAGTCTTATGCTCTCCACTCCTCCATGACCACCACAGCAACTTCAACAGAGATTCATCCGGTAGTTCTGGACCCCAACATGCTATTACTGGGCATCCAAGATGTGGATGAACGCCTGCTTCATCCAAGGTAAAATTTTTTACTTTAGAAGTTTCAAGAAGTTTTTGCTGAGCTCCAGCATAACTATTGGGTCTTAAAAATGTAGGCAAGTGGTGAAAAAACACCAGAGAGAGTATGCTTAATGCAAGGTGTGGAGGGCTAAACCAACTGTGCCCAATATATGGCTGACCTACCCTTAGCTTGGCTACAGCTTTTTAAGCCACCATTCTTCTCGACAGGGGTCAACTGCTTTGGGCCATTTAACATCAAAGTAGATTGTCAGTCAGAGAAAGATGGCATGGGGATTACACAGATGGGGTGTAATCTTTAAATGTTTGAACATGGTGCATACACCTCAATCTCCTTAACAGCATTAGACACAGATGCCTTCTTACTCCCATTTGGATCTAGATAAACACATCCTAACATTTAGGATCTTGCTACATCTGTTATGTATATTATTAATATGTTCAGTCATAGTAAGATTTAAAATAAATTATATTCCTATTAATTTAAAAACTTTAACTTCCTTGATTATTTGTCTGTACAATCTTAATTCCATTCTATTGATTTTTATTTTTTTATGGTAAATATTAGTGATTTCATTTTTTATCCTGATAACTTAAATCTCCACGAGTAAGACCATTTTAAACCACATTAATTATTCATTCATTCATTTTCTTTTCAGCTTAGTCCCTTTATTAATTCGGGGTCGCCACAGCGGAATAAACCGCCAACTTATCCAGCACATGTTTTACTCAGCGGATGCCCTTCCAGCTAAAACCCATCTCTGGGAAACATCCATACACACTCATTCACACTCATACACTACGGACAATTTAGCTTACCCAATTCACCTGTACCGCATGTCTTTGGACTGTGGGGGAAACCGGAGCACCCGGAGGAAACCCAAGCGAACGCAGGGAGAACATGCAAACTCCACACAGAAACGCCAACTGACCAAGCCGAGGCTCAAACCAGCGACCTTCTTGCTGTGAGGCGACAGCACTGCCTACTGCACCTATATCACCCAACATTAATTACATCCTGTATATTTAATTTGATATGATCGACATTCCTTTCCCTTTTCTATAATGCTCCATCTGCAAATAAAGATAGATCAGTATGGAGAAAATAAAATAAATTATCACGATGGAAAAATAATGGACTATTGACAGTACCATGAGGGGTGACGTTGTTTACTGAACTGTTGTATAAAATTGTTAACCTCAATGAATAAAAAAGAAATACTGATCGTATAAATTGTAAAAAAAATAAATAAATAAATAAAATAAAATAAAAATGCAATTAAAAATTAATACAAGCACGATCTAAATGTGGTTAATATTTGTTGTTATTCAAGGCGACAAGTAAGGACTTTTACTTTATTAATGGCGTCTGAACTTTTATATTGAAAATAGTTTGGCCTTCTCTAGCAGGCTTCACGCCGCTGTATGAGGGGGAAACGCGTGCGGTCGGTGGGCAGGTAAAAACACACAGCGTTGAGGGATCGGAGAGGGTATGTCTGATATCGAAAAAATAGAACAAAGCCATTACATTCGACTTCATGAAATAGCTGTTATTTGTTTTTGGCAAGTGACAACATTTGTACATTACTCAATTTCGGCACATAATCGGTGTCAGATGCGCTGAAGTCTGTTGTCTGTTGTTCGTAGCATTAGCAGAGGCGCGGCGTGGTGTATACTAAACAGTTAGCCCAGTGTATTAGCATCTGCTTGTTTATACATTTCTGTATGTTTTAGCCCTAGCCAAACGTACATCGTGTGTATAAACATGACGCAGCTGTGCTGTAACTCGCGTTAAAACTACACAAGAATGATTGTATAACTCGCTCGAGTTTGCTTGTATGTTGCTATGGGCCACTTCGCTGTTGCTTACGTTATGTGGTAACGTAACTTTAACGTGATGTGTTTCTGTTCGTCGCGATAATCTCATCGAATTTAAACATTAACGCAGTGATTTTTGTCGACCGTTTTCATCACTCTTTACGTTGTTTAAAACCGTTGAAGTTATAATGTATACTTTAGTTAGCTTTTTTGGCCCAACAGGGCCAAAGTTTTGGATCCGAATAGGGCTTTAATAAGTTACATATATTTATTACTGGTATTTTCTTTCAGTTTTGTATTTTGGGCGGTGTGTGACTTTAAGATTGATGTGCTGTTTATATGTTGTTATTTTTTTCAAAAGTGGGCTTTGGGTGGGCGTGTAAGTGGACACCAGTTTAGACTACGCTTGCATGGCTATATTTAAGTGCAGGACAGATAGAGAGGCGATAGTCTTACATGGGGAGCACTGTGCTGAGAGTTAAACTTGCCACAGTCTTGTTGCACCTGTCACTGACCTCTTACACGCACGTGTTTCTTGTGTGTGATCATTTGTCTCTGTTTCCCCTTCTCCTCCAGACTTTTCTATTTTGTACATACATTATTTTGTATATACCGTTTATGATGACTTCAGTGGTTACTGATGCTGCCAGGGGCAATCGGGACAGAGCCCTACCACAAACCACACACACCTCACAGCCACAGAAACAGATTCAGGTTAGCAATCCATGTAATAATATTGAGGTAAAGTTGGTTTTATAGTGGCACATTCGTTCAATGACAACTTGTGACACGCTCCCTATAGTGTTACAACATTAGCACCATTTACTGACTGTGAACTTGTACTTTGGTAGTCGGTGGCTGCTTATATGATTTCACTGTTTAGAATTTGAGCAAAGAATATTTTTAATTAAGGAGAAAGTCTGAATGTGTGAATATAAAACCAACTTTCCTTCAATTGTAATCATGGGAGTAAACAGGCCTGAGAACTTTGACTTGAATGGATATTTAACGGTCTTGTCTTGTCTCTAGGCCACAGCGGAACAGATTCGGCTTGCCAAGATGATTGACAAAAAAGATGCAGATTTTGAGAGAAAAGTCCAGCAGGTGAGCAACACCAAATTCACCAGAACTCAGGAACATTTGTGGCCTGATTTTTTATTTATTTATTTTTTCTCATTCGATCTGTTTACAGATGTTTTTGTTTGTTATTGGTCTTTAAATATGGCATATAACTTAATGTAAGAGATTAATTAAAAGATTAGGCAATTCAGTAGAAGACCACACAATGGTAAGGATTAGAGTTTGACTGATTCTGGATTTTACCAATAGCTAGGTTGGACCTTAATTGCTGAACTATTGTTTTTAAAATGGCAACTAGGTAACTAAAATAAAACTAGCACTAGATGTAAAATAGTACTGAATTTTACTGCACACAAAATAGTACTGAAAATGTCTTATGTAAAATAAATGTCAATGTATTTAATAAATATTGAGGTAAGTGTAATCAATCAGATTTTAGTTTAGGCCAGGACTTAAGCCTTGTATGTGAAAATGAGGGTAATAGTCACGCGTGGCGTAAACTGGCGTTGTTTTCAGACACATTTGGTATTTTAAAAAGAGCCCATCTCTCTGTATAAAATGGATACGGGAGTAGCCAGAATATAGAAAAACTTCCATTAAATGTATCAACTCCATTAAAAATTATCAGGTTTGTTTTAATTTTTTAACTTAGTCATTTTTAGATGTTCACATCTAATTGGTTACATTTGTAAAAGATTAATTGAATTAATCTTATTACCACAGTCAATCAACACAGATCCAGAAAAACAACAACAGCTAACACATAATTAGGTTTTAAAACTCCAATAAACATTTCATAGGGAAGTTTAACGGTTTTATGAATATTGATCGTTTTATGAATTATCTAATCTAATTAGGGCTGGACAATAATTCAATATCAATAAATATCATGATAGATTTTGTTTTTCAAATACGGTGATATGATTTTTAAACCACCCATTTCCGATATTTCAATATACATTTGTATAGATTTTTTTATATATATATATATATATAATTTTATACATGATCATTTATCACTGAAGTGCTCAGCTGTCAGAAAGAACATGATGTCACTTGCGTGAAGTACGTCACAGACACGCTGCCAGCACTCAGTGAGTGCCCTGAATACAGATGTGAATGAACAAGCTTCCAAATGTAAGAATGCAGACGAAATGGTTGATAAGAGAGGAAAGACTAATTCAGTGGTTAGGTTTTTTAAGTTCCTGTAAACTTAAGGTTTTGGTGCTCTGTAAATTGTGCTGGAGAGTGGTGCCGATTAGCAGTGGGAACGCATCAAATCTGTTTCACCATTTGAAGCAGTTCCACCCGATAGAACATACTGAGAGTCAGAAGATGAGGCATGATAAAAGTTTGAGCCAGCCTGTCGCCTCCCCATCACCACCCTACCTCTCCCCTCCCCTCCCCGACACC
The DNA here is from genome assembly GCA_903798195.1 of Danio kyathit. NCBI lineage: Eukaryota > Metazoa > Chordata > Actinopteri > Cypriniformes > Danionidae > Danio > Danio kyathit. The sequence continues at coordinate 54,164,017 of LR812526.1, forward strand.
AAAACCAGCTGTCAGAACAGCTACCTTACGACAAACAGTCTAAACATCAACATCAAGACATTAGTAGGGCTGTTACAAACTTCTTGACTAAGGACATGATGTCATTTAGGCTCCGTTTACACTAGTACGTTTTAGTTTTAAAACAGCTTTTTAGAATGAAAACGATCCACGTCCACACTAGCGTTTCACCCAGTGTTTCTGAACAGCTCTCCGTCTACACCACACCACTGAAAAAGCACATCACGTGACCACACACACACGCGCTCTGGCATGCACTACAGCATATCTACCCAGATAAGAACTGTGCTCGTCGGACTGTTCATCAAGGATCTACCGCTGGATCTTATCTCGCTATATTTGTTAAACCTGATATTTAATTCATCTTGTTTATATCTAAGGACATATTCCCCGACTCTTTTGGATCTATTACTTGTTCTCAGGTAACGTGTTTTGGCTGAGCGCAAAGATAAGTTAATATATTAATTTAACCACATACATTCTGTAAATTGACTGATTGCTTGCCTTTATTTCCTGTATTGTATAAACTTATTGTACGTTATACTTTTATAATGGCCAGTATTGATTATTAAAATTGATATTCAGCAAAAGAGAGGGTATGTTTTGTATTTTCAATGAGAATGAAAGGAGGCAGTGATGTTATAGGCTCTGTTTTGTTATATGCATACAATGAAGATGACGCTCATATAAATATGTAGCTACACGACGCCTCAACATTTCTGCTGTCTGTTAAGTACACTGTTCTCTTTAAAGATTCACCTGACATGTCCTCTGGAGTTTGTTTTCCATATCAAACTTGCGAAGTCTCTTGACTAACAAGGAGAGGATGCAGGACTGAACTGTGTGAAGGCTACTTAATATTGAGGAAAAAGCCCCAATCAGATAGATAAATGTCTGCAGCCCCGCCTCTGTTTTAGATGTCTTCGTTTTCCCCCATCCACACTAAGACAGAGCAGCAGTGTTTTAGAATGAAAACGGCCTCTAGTGTTTTCAAAACGCTCCATTTTCGGCGGTTGAAAACTCTGGGGTAGTGTGGACGGATGGCATAACCGTAGCAAAACTTATGCATTTTAAAACTAAAACAATGTCATAAAGACATTAATAGGGCTGTTACAAACTTCTTAGCTAATGACTTGATGTCATTTAGTATGGTGAATGGCGTGGGGTACCGGAAAATGATATCAGTCATTTTTAATATTGTCCATATTGATATAGGAATTATATCGTATAGACCTAAATTAAGAAATATATTTTGATCTAAATTTTTCCCATATCGTCCAGCTCTAAATCAAATCATACAATTTTCAATTTAATATGAATGAATTGAAATGTAACTTGACAAACAAAATCAAAGCTAGAAAGACGTAATTATAAAAATAGTTTGTGCTAAAAATTAATTGAATGCTACATTAAGAGTCAGATATCATGAATCTAGATATTGAATATTACTAATTACTAATATAACTTTCTGCTATTGTGTTACTCTTGGTGATTGCGCACAACAGTAGCTGCATCTCTTTTTTAATGAATTGATCGCATTCAATATTCCTTCTAATTCTTAGCTTATTGTTTTGAATCATTGTTAATCTGTGAGTGGTCCATGATACCTTACATTGCTTTTACAAGTTTGTGTATTTTTTTATTTTTGGTACAAGAGTTGTATTGAATTAGGTTGTATTGTGTGTCCTAGCTCATGGAGGTTACAGGCAAAAATCAAGATGAGTGTATGGTGGCCCTTCATGACTGCAATGTGGACGTCAACAGGGCTATTAACTTTCTGCTGGAGGAGGTCACTGTCAAGGTGTGTTCTTTATACAGTTCAATCTAGTTCTTTTATAATTGTAATAATTGTCCTGAAAACCAAATTTAAATCCTGTCATAGACTTTTTACAGTTACTTGTATGATATAGTTTTATTAACCTTCACTGACTTTCAAAACAAGAGAATTCTTCGATAAATGGGCATGAGATTAATAAACCCATGTACTTTTTTTTGTTTGTTTGTTTGAAATTCTCTCATACTGTGTGCCTCTTTGATTGCACAGGACTCATGGGAGACTGTTGGTAAAAAGAAAAGTGTTGGAAAAGAAGGGATTGCACCAGAGGGTAGAGAGAAAAAAAGTGAAAGGGAAGGCAGAGGCCGTGGGGGTCCAAACAGACGTGGCAGAGGGGCCAGCCGCAACCAGGAAGGTATGTTTTAGTCCATGTATCCAAGCTTGCATGTATATGAATTTTTTTGTTTTATCTGAGCTAGTGTGTCTAAAGCTCAGTTTGTCATGAACTTTGAAATTCTGTGTTCTGTCTAAATTGCAAGGTACAGCGAAGGGTTCACCCTAGGTTATGGGACTATGGGTTGGCTATGCTGTACCCATCGCATACACTCGATTTTTAAATTGGGCTTAAATTTGTCTAATGTTGTTGTGGTCATTGGAAATTAGGTGTATAATATTTGATTCTCTCTGACATTGTTTTTAGGCCGGTCAGAAGAGAATGGCTTTGAATCAGCTCAAGTAGAGAGAGGAGGAGAGCGCGGGCGCAGAGGAAGGGGGAGAGGTCAGTTGGATTATATAAACTTCATGATATTAATTCTCATTCACACACCGCTACCAGAAGGTTTTTTTTTATTTGCAATGTTAAAACTAAATAGTAATATTAATTCTCATTCACACACCGCTACCAGAAGGTTTTTTTATTTGCAATGTTAAAACTAAATAGTAAGTTACTTTAAGTTTAAGTTGAAAATTATGACCCATTATAACAAGGGCTGAGGGTCAGTTTCAAAAAGAATAAATTCCCTGATTCCAACGGATTGAGAATCGAGAGTCTATTCCATCAAGGGGAATTGAGTCCTTGTTTCAGTAACTAAAAAAAGAATTGTTTAATTTGACTCTCTAACATTTTTACATATGATCTGCAGATATAATGGGCATCTATAAGCAATAGAGGTGTGAACCTACACTGGTCTCACTGTTCGGTTTGGTTACGATTATCATGCCATCGATTCGGTTCAATTCGATATCTCGGTGCATCACGGTGCATTGACGATGCTTTCCATACACAGTTTTATATTTTCTTCACAGCACAACAATTCTTCTATTAAAATGTATAAATATATTTATATACTATTTGTAAAACAATTTTGTCCTTTAATACAGTCAGATATATAAACTGTACCTTTAAACAACACAAGCATTTATAGACTATTTTGAGGGATGTAAACAAAAACAATGGTCCTAACGTATTTCCTGTTTTACATTGTTAATTTCCATTGCTTCTGAGAATCCAAAAAGGTCCACATATTGATAAATAGTGTTATGACAGCTGATTTAAAATCAAGTTATGATTGAATTGCCTCTTGTTACAGTTAGGAAATAGTGTAACGTCAAGCAGGAAATGTTCATGGGCCAATGACATGACCACATTGAAATGATCTATAGCAAATAAACAAATATAAATATCCCGCTCGCTTTCTGAGCCTTGTCTACCAAGTTATTTTTTACACCCCTTTGATTGGTCACACGCTCAACAGAAAGGGCTGCAATTGGCTCTTACACGCTGGTGCTCTTCACAGATGCACTCATGGTCCACAGTGAGACAGAGGGAGAGAAATGGAGATTACTTTCATTCTCTTAATCGCCGTGAAATAGGGGCTTTTGCTGTAAGTTTCAGTGAAACAGTGTTCAGCAAACACACACGCAGTGAAATTGTGCACAGTTTCTGAGTTTTTCGTAGTTAGAGCGTTGTAAATACTCGCGGCTCGCCTCCCTCGCCATAGTAAGCTACGGCGACATAGCGCATGTGAGATAAATGACGTCAGTATAATAACCGGTTATGATTATTACTGAACCGATACCGAATTGTCCGCGTCTGCATCGCGGTGCACCGAAGAAACTATTAATTTTGACACCCCTAATAAGCAAACTGCAAACCTGTCCTTTGTGAGAGCACAACAGCCAATACCTTTTATCCCCTTATCAAACTCTACAATCTACACCTGCCCATACAGAAACTTTCTTGCAAATTTAGATTTTTTTTTTTTTAACCCAAGGCTTTTGTTTAGAGGTCACCAGAAGTGAAATTGGAATAATTTTAATGTATGCCTTAGTTTTAGCTTGTACTAGATTGTTGTCAAGTAGATTCATTTTTTTATAATTTGAAAATGATTTTATTTCTCTGTTTTAATTATATGTTTGTACTTTGAATGCGAAATGGAAATTGAAAACATTAATTGGGTCTGGTTGTTAAAGATATATATATATATATATATATATATATATATATATATATATATATATATATATATATATTATATATATATATGGATATATATATATATATATATATATATATATATATATATATATATATATATATATATATATATATATATATATATATATATATATATATATATATATATATGGATATATATATTGGGCAGGATGGTCCTAGTTCCTGTGTTGCTATTTTTATGCAGTTACTGAACAACATTTGTAGGGCACTTCATGCAGCTGAAGGTTTGTTTAAAGCAGCTGCAACTGGAAAGAGACAGGTTGCCGTAGAACCAACTGTTAACTACCATTTGTGACATGACATGGAATTGAGCCCTCAGACTTGAAAATGCATCTAAAAATAAAGGTCCGAGTTTTGATAATTGTGGATTGATCCCTCATTAAATTAATTAATCCCTCATTAATTACAATTAGAGCTGTTCACATGAATTCAAGTTCTCTATCGCTACAACTGATTTACATCAATTGCTGGGAAAACTGTCCTTGTAATAAATGTCTTAATTTTAGCTTGATTGGGTCTTAAAAGAAGGAATGACGAGATGTGTATTTAGCCTGCTGAGGGTGATGTGATCAAAGCCTGGAGTGAAGAAAAAGCACATTCCCCTCTCTACTAAATGTTCTGAATATAAATATAAATCGCTGGGGATCCGCTCCAGGCTTTCTATCTCCGCTTGCGAAAAAAATGCTTTGTCCACTCCATATCCAAATTTAGTTATATGTATTTTTATTTTCATAAACGCCTAAAGAAAATGTCTGTTAATGGTTTGGGAATTTATTAAACATGTTTAATAAATAGAATTACACAAACATGTCCAAATGTGTACCTGAAGTATGTGCATCTTCCCTTTAATTTTCTGACTGTAGCATGTTAAAGGTGTTTGCATGCATGTTTTTGACTTTTAAATATTGTGCTTTATTAATACAACATCTCATCTATTGAAACATTGGTATTGATTTAGCAGTAGCTTATATGTTAATCGTATGTGCTTTCAGTATATTACTGTTACTTATGGTAATGTATAATATTAAGGGATTAGGCCTACTTAAAAGTATCCGGATCATGTTCTGTAATCTTTCATGGTTTTAAACCCTTAAATATAACCGATTAAGAATTATTTTATGCAACACCCTTATTTAGGGGTAAAAAAAAAGCAATTTTAAGCAAAAATGACCCCTAAGTTGTTTTATGCAACTGTATCTTCAACTGACCAGTAGTTATGTCTCATGTTTTTTGTGCGTCTAGCCTACTCGTGCACGGTTGAAAAACTAGTCAAATGATCGCAGACCCTCCTTACCTGACTCTGGCAAACTCCACCTTTGTTTTCACCCCACCCCAAAGCCCCAGTTGGCCCACTTTGGCCCAAGGTATTTGGCTGAACAAGGTCGTTGACCCAGATCAGGCCCCTTAAGTGTCTGAGGAAGTGCGACTGGCCTAGGCAAACACTGGCATGCTTGTTTTAGGAGCGACAGTGGAAGCGCAGCTAGTGTGAATGAGATAACTCGAGTTTCACTTAAGATGCAAAAATAAAGACTGGAGACTTAACTCAAGTTCACTTGCCTTGCCTAATAGCGACAGGTCTTGACAGAGCAAAAAAAAAAACAAGGGAAAATGTCATTAAGAGGGACTGTAATACCTACTGTGTATTAACCCTTGTGTACTGTTGGGGATGTTTTCATCCACTCTGGGGTGATTTTGAGGCTTCAACTTTTTTTGTATGTCTCAGCAAATGAAATGGTTTTTTTGGTGACATCTTAGTTTGACACATATTTTAGGTAAATGTGTTGGAATTTAAAAAAAAAATCAACAAGACATTTTGGGCAAGTTTACTACCCTTTTGTTTTGTAAGTGACTGTTTTTGCGAGTAAAATGACAACATTTGCCTCTTCCCAACCACCAACAATCCACCAACAATCAAAATTGCATGATTAATTGGCAACATGGCTTCGCAATCAAACATTATGCTTATCAGAGATGGGATTATTATGATTTGCGCATATCCAAAATTTTTTATTTTTTTTTAATAAAGCTGACGACCAGATGGTTTGCCCCTTCAGTGTTTATTATTGCGCACAAGGAGCAGTAACTGCTTCATACCAGACGTTATTCAGGGATGTAATTGTGGACCTACCTAGGCTATTGTGTATAATGATATTGTGTATTCCTATGTGCGTGTAAGAAGCAGCTGATCATGAAATAGTTTAAAATACGTGTAGCTGTACACACTTTTTCCGCTTTCACAATTGCATGTCACGACCACATGCGCTCTACATTACAAATAAAGCCAGGACGCACATTTGTTATTATCCTCTACAAATCATCTCTTCTTGTCATTTATTTAATGCTACCGCCGGGCACCTCAAATTTAATACCTGAAAGTTTAGATTATAGATTACAAATTAAATATATATATATATATATATATATATATATATATATATATATATATATATATATATATATATATATATATATATATATATATATATATATATATATATATATATAATTAATGAAAACTATTAAAAAGCCGGGACTACGCTAAAGAAAGGGGAAAGTGATTAATTCTTTTTAGCAATGTATGATATTTTTTCAGGGTGAAATGTTAGTATATTAAGCTACTCAATTCAACTGAACGTAATATTTTAAGACCTTTTAATCGATTTAATGGCTTAAACTACTAGTCAGTCAACAATTCAAACTGTTTTATTACGTTGGAATAAAGAGTCTGCTAAATTACAGGAAAATTTATATTCCGTGGCGTGGACACAAGAGCACTAAACTGAGTTAGTAAACTGAGATCTCATCTTCCTCTTTTTTTTGTTTTTATTGTCCTTGGCTGATCACATGCCTGGGTCATAATGGAAGTCAATGGAGCAAAAACAGCCACAACCATATCGAAAGGGTAATCAGTTTGAACAATACACAAGGGTTAAATGATTTAATAATAATTAGCTTTTCCTATTCCTGTTTTCCTATAGCAGGGTTTTTTTTTCTCTTCTCTTCTCTTTCTTTCTCCCCCTCTCTCACGCAATGCAGATTTTGTAGGTCTTGCTAACTTGACAAACCTTATCCAGATCATCAGCTTGTTAGGGGAGTCTCCATGAATTGATCCTTGTGTGTAAGGAGACATACTAAATGCCCCAGGACTTGAGTTAAGAATCACTGTAGAAAAAAAAAATAATAGCGATTAGGTTTATTTTTAAATAACTTCCTTTTGAATATTTATATTTACTGAACTATTCATATTGATGTCGTCTCAGGTGTTGGAGGCCGAGGAAGAGGCAGAGGAGCTGGTATAAGCAGGTCCTCTCAGGGAATCGGGTGGGTGTTCACGCATGCCATCAGCAATATCTCTTTATCTATTCAAAAGAAAAACGCATTTATTTTGGTTCTCACTTTCCTCTCTTTTGTTTGATTTTGACTAGTAGGACGTTTAACCCTGCTGACTACACAAGCTCTGCTGAGGCTGGAAATGAGACTACTGAAGGAGCAGGTGAATGCTGTTTGTTAAACTTTTATGCATAGTTTGTTCCTTTTAATTATTGTAATATCACAAAGATAAGAATTTCGCTCTTTCAACAGAAAAGGTTTTCTCACCTTTTAAAAGTTTAATTTATTTGCAGATCAAACCCTTAGGCCAAATCCCAATTCTGTTTTTATACCCCTACCCCTTCCCCTTGGCCCTTAAAACTGAGTGTGAAAGACTTCAAAATTTACCCCTAAGAATTGGGACAGCACTACAGCACCTGCACACGTCATCAGATGTCATCGCGATCTCATGCTTCATGCTGTAGTTATTCCAGTTGTGTTATTTTTTGGTATTTATCTTCAGGTAATCACTGAAGGCATATATTCATCTATTTAAACAGACCAAAAACAACATTAACATTATCCCAGACACTAAAAAGCTCATTCCCAGCCACTAGACTTTACTGACAGGGTATTCGAATGTCGATAGACAGAATGTTGTGGGACTGCTGTACAGGAGTTATTATTATGGATTGTAGATCGCAAAATTTAGCTTTTTTTTTTTTTTTTTATGATGGTAAAACACAAACGCGATTATGAATATATTAAAACATAATTTGTGGATGCCTTCAAGCTAAAGAGAATTCGCACAGGGGAAGGGCTAAGGGGTAGAATTGGGATTGGGCCTTAATGAACTATGTGGAAAATAATTCAAATAAAATAATTGTTCAATAGTCAAAATCAACGTAAATTCTTCAATTAATCAAGGTTTGATTTTAGGTGATATTGCACAGCTCTAATTTAAAGCAATTAATTTTAACATTAAATTCAATAAATCTATTTTGTAAAAGAATTCTCAAGCTTTTATTTAACTGACAAACAGTACAAAAAAAAAAGACTTCCAGTCTGTTCAATGACAAACTTTAAACTTATGATTTTAATGACTGTAACACTTTACAAAAAAGGTAGAGGTAAAATAAAAGTGAAACCATTATAGAATAGCCAGATTAAATACATTTGGTTGCAAGCAAAAAAAATCCATTGGCACAACTAAGTCTTGTATAAGTCTAAAATAACATTCATGATGGTTTTAAAAATGTCTTAAAGTCTTAAATTTCACTTGATACCTGAAGAAACCTTGGGTAAAACAACAGTTTCCCCCTGGAGCTCCTTCATGGGACCCAACGCTTGTAAACACTCGCTCTAACGGGTTTGTGCGACTCTCAGCCCCGCCCACACTCCTCAGCGCTACCAAGCTTTGTGCTATGCGTCGTTCGACGTAGTTAAATTTTTTTTGAGAGTTGCGCTTTGGTGTCAGCCATGGCGAGGGGTGTGCAACTGCGTGAAGGCTGCCCCGGACCATACGCGTGCACTTGATGCAGAAGTATAATGGCTGATTTATACATCCGTGTCAAGCGCATGCTCTGGCGCAGCCTTTGCACGGTTGCATAGCCTTCACCATCTTTGACTATTCAGTTTCTATGTCTGAAAACTACTGTTAGATAGATGAAAAACATGAAATCATTGTTTTAGTAGTATTTTTGCTATATTTTTTTTTTTATTTGTGGTTAAGATTAATATCTTAATTTGTTTTGTTTTGACTGTCCTGCCTTTTTTTTATACTGAACACATCATATACCAGACTGTACCAAAGTTGTGACACAAACTGTGATGCAAACCAAACTGTGAACAATATGTATTGTTGAATTCCTACTTTGATTATCATTTATTTCACAATTATTTTGACTTGACTGTCCTTTCAGGAGCCTGGAAAGACAATCTGGAAGATTGGGCTGCGGAAGACTGGAATGAAGATGTGAGTGATCTTATGTTAAAATAAAGCTAGAACATGTGATTGATTGATGTGAGAGATGTCAATGTATGCTTATATATTTTTTTCATTCATCAGCTATCTGAGACCAAAGTGTTCACCGCTTCCTATGCTCTTAGCTCCAAAAACCACATGGAACCTGGACAGGGGTGAGTGCTGTTTTTCTATAGCAAGACACAAGATTTTATAATGAAAGATGTATCTGGTTGATAAAGAAAATGTTTTCAATTTAAATTAGTTTAGAGGACTACATTTTTCCCTGATTTTTTTCCCCAAAATTTAAACACTTAATTTTGTTTAAAATCTTCCTTATCAGCCACATGAAATGTTTTTTTTTTTTTTTTTTTTTTTTTCTTCAGTAAGTATCAAAAAATGTCTTGTCATTCAATTCAAGTTTCGAGACCAATACAGATAAATCACATCAGTGTTAGTGAACCACGTGTGTTTGACAGAAAATCTATGGCATAAATAACTGAGCTGATATAAATAAACTGATGCTGGCACACTAGGTGAATTACTTCTGCGAGAGGATATGATGTATACATAGAAACGAAAGTCTGTTTGAGCAAAACCAGTGCGCATCTCGTGTGTGTGTGTGTGTGTGTGTGTGTGTGTGTGTGTGTGTGTGTGTGTGTGTGTGTGTGTGTGTGTGTCAGTAAGTGCTCCATCTCCTCTTACCTGCTGAGCTGTTTTTCCTTTAGTTTTTGCCAATTATGAGTCAACATTTTGCCAGAGGTAGTCGAAAAAGTATATCTACTCTCTGCCTAATTAGCTCATTATTAACAGAATGGGCTGTTGAAGCGCTGGCCACACTGATTTAAACTTTATCAATGTTGGTAATCTTGTATTGGAGCAGAATCAGGGTATATGCAGGAATCCTAAAGGAAATTAATACCTTTTTAATAGAGCTGCCATCGATTCGGTTCAATTCGATATCTCTGTGCATCGCAGTGCGTTGACGATGCTTTCCATACATATTTATATATTTATTTTCTACACAGCACAACATTTCTTGTATTAAAATGTATAAATATATTTATATACTATTTGTAATACAATTTCGTCCTTTAATACAAACAGTCAGATATATAAACTGTACCTTTAAACAACACAAGCATTTATATTAAACAGACACAAATATCCCGCTCTCTTTCTGATCCTTGTCTACCAAGTTCTCTTACACCTCTTTGATTGGTCACGCACTCAACAGAAAGGGTTGCGATTGGCTCTTGCGCACTGCGCTCTCTCTCTCTCTCTCTCTTCAACTCTCTCTCTTTAATCGTCGAAAGAGTGTTTACTTTCATTCTCTCAATCGCAGTGAATTAGGGGCTTTTGCTGTTCAGTGTCAGTGAAAGACTGTCCAGCAAACACGCATGCAGTGAAATTGAGCACAGTTTCTGTGTTTTTAAGTAGTTGGAACGTTGTAAATACTCGCTCTTGCCATAGTAAGCTACGGCGACATGGCGCATATTAGAAAAATGACATCAGTACATAACCGGTTATGATTATTACTGAAACGATACCGAATTGTCTGCGTCTGCATCGTGGTGCACTAAAGAAACAATTCATTTTGACACCCCTACATTTTAAGACTTTTTAAAGACCTCATCGCCACTTCAAGTTCTAATCAGTGTCAAACCTTTAACTTAATAAACAGTTGTTAGTAAACTGTTGTAGTTAAATGGAGCACAACAGTGCAACAGAACTTATAGATAAGCTCAGAAGAAACAAATCTTGAAAGAATAAATTACGTGGTTTTTAGCGACAGGTTTCAGCCACAGTTTAAACTCGTCTTTCTCCAACCAGGAGTATGCAAACTTGCATTATCCCATTTTACAGTCTGATTTGCTCTATGGCAGGGCTATTCAATTAGTTTGTCATGGGGGCCAATTCATGAAGTGAGCTGACACTATTTCAATTTACTATAATCTTCTATGGGAAGCTTAAATGAAAAGCATCCTTATGGTGAAAAATCTACTTTTCAAGCTGTTTGGACAGACATATGTGTAGGTATAGTGTATATACCGTCATATTGGGGTGATATAAACAGCACGTGGAAACGGTGGGTGTGAAGGACTAGCCTTAAAGGCACAGTTCACAAAAACCACTATCTAATGCTTAGAGCTATAAAATAGAAACTTCTGAAAGGGATAATAAATAATCCGATGGGTGTTTTGAGCTGAAACTTTACAAACACATTCTGTAGACACAAAAGACTTATATTAAATCTGGAAAAAGGGGTAACCTAAGACACCCACTTTGTATTTTTCTACATTAAAATGTTAATATATTGTATTTTGAAACTACATAACATCACTGCATTGTACGATGTGGCTTTTTTACAAACCTATTTAATTGTTGTATTTTAAAGCGCAACAAAATCAGTGCATTGCTTAAGTAGGCTTTTATATTCAGACACATTCATATGTTTTGTTTTGAACTGCATAACATTTAGGAATGCAAAAATTATAGATTTTGGTTGTGTGATCATATAGTCTGAAGAGTAATCATGGTTTCACGGTTATCAAGTCTAATGTAAATTTAAGCTTTATATTAGGTAAGTATTTAAATGAACTGTTGTTATCTGCGTTCATACATGCATAACCATTGTAATAATTTTTAGTAATTCGTTTTAATATATCTTTTTACATTGCACTGAAAGCCACGCACAACGCTCACTTTTATGGTGTGAGATGTTTTCTGCTCTGTGCATCTGGAAGGTGTGAGCGCATCACTCCGCTTGCGTGCGCATATTGGCATATATTCTGATATTGGAAATAACAAACTTGCGCACGGAAAAGACGCGATATGTAAAGGGCCCGCTGCTATAGTTAATCCAATATACGTGCGTATTAGCCTTAGTGTAGCTATAAGCTCAGAACTTTAAACTAGCACAGAGATGGCATAACTTTGTTTAGTTTGCTGCAGTTTCATTCCGTGCAATAAAAACGCTGCGTTGAGAGGCCTTTAAGCTTAAGTATCCAAATGTTTTCAGCTGCTCGCGCCACTAACTCGCTTAATGTCAGGTGACTCGCGTTCTGCACAGCCTTCAACTGCAGCTCGTTCTGTATTGATCGGACGCACGTCTCTTTATAACTATAGTGGTCGTTTTTCGTCTGAATTAAGTTTTTTTTTGATGTCTTGGTCACACTATTTGGAGTGCCGGAACAAATTGCCTCGCGGGCCACCAATTAAATAGCCCTGCTCTATGGTTCCTCTACATCAGGGCTATTCAATTAGTTTGTCACTGGGGCCAGTTCATGAAAAGCATCCCAAACGAAGGGCCGGAGAGATATGACTTGCAATATAAATGATAACACAACTGCATTTAAGAGCCAATAATGTATTTTTGCTCCTTTAGACACTCACGTTGTATTTGTCTACATTAAAATGTTAATATATTGTATTTTGAAACTATATAATATCACTGCATTGTACAATAAGTTTTTTTAACAAACATTCAAATGTTATATTTCACAGCACAACAAAATCAGTGTATTGCTTAAGTAGGCTTCTTCTACATCCAGATACGTTCATATGCTATGTTTTGAACTGCATAACAAATATGGATGCAACAATTATAGATTTTGGTTGTACGATTATATAGTGTGAAGAATAATCATGGTTTCACAGTCATCACGTCTAATGTAAATTTAAGCTTTATATTAGCTAGATTTAGATCTGGACATCCCTAACTAATATTAAAAACCTTTAACAGGCATTTTCATTAGTAATAGTTTTTATGCTGTAGGTTTTTCTGTGCTTATAGAGCTACACAATTTAATTGTGTGTGTTTATAGAGAGGAACGGTAGAAAATAATATAATAATAATTATGAAGGTCGCCGCCAATATTTAGATTAACTGTTGTTATCATCTGCGTTCATACATACATAATCATTTTAATAATAGTTCGTCTAACATGTCTTTTGTTTCTTATTTTTAAGATCTCCTAAGTCTATTTAGACTGATGTTTGACCAAAATAACCACTGTAATTACAAACATTAAAAAAGAAATATCAGTTTAGTAACAAAATATTTATCATATGGAAGCAATTAGATTAATGTGTGTGTTGTACATTTGTGTTCAATAGCCAAATAAAGACGTTGTATTTATATAGCGCAGTTTACAGTAATGTTATTCAGTTTCACTTTCTCAGCCAAACAACTTCAAATGCATCTTGCTCTTGCTGAAGATATTCTTTCGACCTTTTATGATCATTAGTTACTCTGGAATATTTTTATAAATATGAAGACATTATGAAAGAAGACTGATCAGGATGCTGGTTTTTCCATCAGCAAAGCAAGTACATGCATCTTTGTTGGGAAAGGTAATTAAAGGTGCTGTTTGTAAGTTTTTGACTTCTAAAATGAAAACAAATGCACACAGAGACTCAGATGTTCAGTCTATAATAAAGTCTTCACCACTTTCTGTACTGTGGAAGCATCAGTTACAGTAAGGCTGAACCACACCAAAACAAGGCTAGTGTTTACGTTAAATTGCTGCTTTCGAAGTCGTTTTAATGTCTTTTTTTTAATTTATGTACTTTTGTCTCTGCTTCACAGGTTGGATCTCAGCTCTCTGTTGCCTAAGGTGACTGAGGGCAACTCTGAGCTGCTTGGGATGGAGCCGTCATGCCCTGATACTCTCACTCAGAGTCTGGTGTTCACCAACTCCCAGCAGCACAACAGCAGAGCACACACACACAGCTACGCTTCTGCTGCTGCTGGCACTTATGCACATGCCGCATCGGTGAGAACATACAGACACAGTGCTTGACTCTGCACCTTTGTTCTAGTTTTACTTGGGCAGTCTCAGTACTATGGCTATATTATGTATATGTAGTATATGGCTATAATATGGCTATATTACTATATAAATTTTTTTTTTTTTACCCGTTTAATAATTATTTGTACAAAATACTGTTTAAATGTTTGGGGTTAGTAATAGGGCTGCAACTAATGATTATTTTAATACTCGATTAATCTGTCGGTCATTTAAAAAAATAAAAAAATAAATAAAGCATTAATTTCAAACTCTTTATTCAAAAACATAACTATAGTCTTTAGAAAGTGCACAAACGCTGTCCTTGAACATTCCTGAGCTGTTATTATTTTAATAATAATAATAATAAACTAACTTGGTTGTTTTGTTTTCAATCTAAACATCTAAAAAATCTTAAGTCAAGATACATGCTAGGTAGATGAAATAGCATAAGAAATTATGTCTTGTTTTCTGAAAAAAAAACACCACCTCAAAATTAAGTGATTATTTGCTTTAAACAAGCTAATTATTTGCCAATGGAGTAAGAAAAATAATATTAATGACATATAATCTCACACAGAAGTTTGAAGCATCACTTAATTTTCTCATGCCATTTTCTTGTCTAGTCTTGATTAAAGATTTTTTTTTAGATATTTGGACTGGAAACGGGACGAAATTACTAAGTAAGAAAAGCTTTTTTGCAGTGTAGCTATACATGACTACAGATTGGAAAATGAATGATTCAAAAAAGGCAAGTGAATAAAAACGTGTCTTTAGTCTTGCAATGCAAAGTACAAAGTACCACTGCTGCTTTACTTCTGTTATTAACTCTTTCACTGGTCAGTTTAAAAGATTCTATCTGACCCTGGGAGTGAGTTTTGTTAGGTGATCATTATTTTAGAAAGTTCACCCTTAATGTTTCTGTGGTGACGCGTCATCTTTGTCACATGACACACAGAAGCCACAATATCGCTGTATGACCGATGTATCCCTTTTATTATGCTTTTCCGTTTTAATACAAAATCTATAAGTGAGTGTTTTTTGCTGTTTAATAGATGCTATAAATGATCTTGATCGTGATCTATGACGTGAGATTGGCATCGCCATGTTTACTTGCGGCTGTGCGCATGCCTCATTTATAAAAGCAGAAGACGCAGGATTCAGCATGTAAATTCATCAGTTACTTCCAAAATGCGTGCAAGCAAGTGGCTGGCCAGCTGAGGGAAGAATAGATTTAACTTTATTGTTATTATTATTACGTGTATCTGATATGAAAAATACACATCGGCAAATTATATTTGAATGGATTGTTAGACTTCCATAGACTTTCTTGTGTGTTTTACAAACTCTAAATGGATTGTTTTACTAGTACTTGTTTGTATTAATATGTCTAAAATATAAAATAAGCATTGGGTGGTTAAAAACCCTGCATAATTGTGATATGACACGTCTTTCTCTGGCTTAGCGCATGACAAAGCAACAAAGCTCAATTTTTCACGTCATGCTTGTCGAGCTGGATAACTAAACACCAGCACCAGGGACATTACGTTCCTCACTTCAAAACTGAACAAAAGTAGGATTCAGTAGTGATTTACCCTGCTGTTGCTCCCTTCCTCCTTATCAACGACTCCAACATGTTTGCGTTTCAGGTGCTGGATCATTGCCGTGGTGCTTCCGTCATCACTTTTTGCATATTTTTTTTTTTTTTTTTTTTGGTGGTTTATTTAGTGTGAAATGCTCCACACCTTGGATGACTAGGGTCGCACAGATTTCTCTGCATTCGCCATGTATCTTTCCTCTAGCTTTACCTCCACTCGTTTTTTTTTTTTTTTTTTTGTCTATCCCTAGTTTGTAAAATGTACAGTTGCGATCAGAATTATTAAACCCCTTTTGAATTTTTTTTCTTTTTTAAATTTTTCCCAAATGAGGTTTAACAGAGCAAGGACATTTTCACAGTAATAATGATAATATTTTGTCTTCTAGAGAAAGTCTTATTTGTTTTATTTCGGCTAGAATAAAAGCAGTTTTTAATTTTTTAAAAACCATTTTAAGGTTAAAATATTTAGCCCTTTTAAGCTAAATTTTTTTCCGAAAGTCTACAGAACAAACCATCGTTACACAATAACCTGCCTAATTACCCTAACCTGCCTAGTTAACCTAATTAACCTAGTTAAGCCTTTAAATGTCACTTTAAGCTGTATAGAAGTGTCTTGAAAAATATCAAGTAAAATATTATTTACTGTCATCATGTCAAAGATAAAATAAATCAGTTATTAGAAATGAGTTATTAAAACTATTGTTTAGAAATGTGTTGAAAAAATCTTTTCTCCGTTAGACAGAAATTGGGGAAAAAAATAAACAGGGGGGCTAATAATTCAGGGGGTTTAATAATTCTTATTGCAACGGTACATTTATACAGTTTCACTGGGGCAAATCTTTTTTTTCTAATTCTAGTACTTTGGTTAAAAAAATGTATAAAATCCATTGAATATCCAATTATTCGTACTAATATACAGTACTGTTCAAGTGATTGGGTTAAGTCAGGAAAATGTATATTACAAATGATTTCTCACAAATGAATGCTATTTTTGAACTCTCTATTCATTAAATTATTTTCAGCACTGGTATTAAGAATATGATTCTTGATAGTTCTGAAATATCATGAGACTTTAGCCTGCATCACATGAATAAATTAGTGATATGATTGTTTAAATCTGAAAATAGGTGGAAACAGTTAAAATTATCATAAATATACGTTTTAGCAGATTAATCACAAATTGAAAACTTCCTGACAACTCAATCTAAAAAATGTTATTAAATAAATTAGGCCTGGGTGATTTGGCCTAAAATCTAAATCTCAATTAATTGAACATTTTAACTTGAAAGAGCTGGGTCACAGGACTCCATGTGCGGTAGGGAAAGTAATTTGAGAAATTTGACCTTGAAAAATTTAATCGATTATACATTCTGAATGTCGATTTTGATTACTTTTCGATTAATCGCCCAACCCTAAAATAAATATTTTAGTAACACTTTAGGTCACAATTCATGCTATTACCTACTGGCGTATTACCTGCATGTTATTATTAAAGGTGTGAACCTACACTGGTCTCACGGTTCACTTACGATTATCATGCACCGAGATATTGAATTGAACCGAATCGATGGCATCACGGTGCATTGACGATGCTTTCCATACACAATTTTATATTTTACTTTACAGGCGCTAGTTACCGATGAGTGACACTGATAAACGGCAGCTGCACAGTGTTGCCAGATTTTGGATCAGGTTTTGGATAGGCATTTCGGCGAGTTTGGATAGTTTTTGGGCTGGAATCAGTCAGCTACATCTGGCAACACAGCTGATCCATGATAGACGCGGTGTAGAAAACTTGCGCGCTCGTGTCTGTATCCAGAAGTATCGCTGTTACAGCCGAGAGGAGAGGAAACGCCATGCCAGCCGATCAAATGGCCACAGTGAGAGAGAGAGAGAGAGAGAGAGAAAAATGGAGTTTACTTTCATTCTCTCAATTGCAGTGAAATAGGGGCTTCTGCTGTAAGTGTCCAGCAAACACACACGCAGTGAAATTGTGCAGTTTCTGCATTAAGTAGTTGGAGCGTTGTAAATACTCGTGCTCGCCTCCCTCGCCATAGTAAGCTACGGCTATATAGCGCGTATGAGATGATTGACGTCAGTACGTAATAACCGGTTATGATTATTACTGAACCGATACCGAATTGTCTGCATCTGCATCGCGGTGCACTGAAGAAACACTTAATTTTGACACCCCTAATTATTATAGGCTTGTCATGATAGTCAATATATTGACTTATCGTGCAATATATGAAAATGAGGGTGGTTAATTTTGGAGGCGCGATATATTGTCTATATTATAAAAAGAAATTTAAGATAATGATGATTAGGCTACGTAATATAACACGCTAAGTTTTTTGTCGAACATGCTGCATTCTGCTTTCTGTGGAAGGCGGGGCTCATGCAGCATCTCCATACACGCTGCGAACACACACAGACAGAGTGCGTGCGAGAGAGAGCGGATAGTGGAGGTTAAGAAGACTGACTCGTGTTTAGAATCTACAGTCAGTTAGGATAAACAAGTCGTGATGGACCTGGTTTCAAAGCCACAGTCTTCAGCTCCGGTGTGCGAACATTTTGGCTTTAAGCTGAATGAGAAAGGAGAGTCTGCTAATGTGAACAAGCCGATATGTCGAATTTGTTTCAGAACAGTGGCAACGAAAAAAGGCAACACAACTAACCTTAAATACCTTAACCTTAAATACCCATTTTTTTCAACATGGGAACAACAACCGCAGTTGCTACTGCAGAGGGGTCTTCCAGACAGTTAACTATAACAGATGTATTTACCTGCCAGTGCAAATATTAACGTGACAGCATGAAATTGCACACACTCACAGACAGGTACCATTATATAGCTAAAGAGATGTAGCCGTTAAACACACTCAAAACCAGCATTTAAAAAATATGATGCAAACAGTCCTGTCTTGGAATCTGCCTGATTATTAAAAAAAATGGCACCTAAGATGTATTAAAAGTGTACTTTAGACTTGCACTTTTTTGTTTACATCTGCTATTTATTATTACTTATTTGTTTTAAGATGTTTCAATTCATGTTTCAATTTCAAATCTAAATATTCTAAATATTCTTGTTCTTTGAAACTGTGTACCTGAATTGTTAAACTGTTGTAAGACTTTATTTTTTTATTAGTGATATAAGTTATAAAGTGGCAGTATCGTTTATCGCAATTAATTTGGGTGCAGTGTATCGCCCCGTAAAAAATTGTTATCGTGGCAGCCCTATATTATTAAGATATTAACTGTTCATTGGTAGTTATAAAGTATGATCTCATTCTGCATCCCTAATCCCACTCAACCTAAAACCAACTTCTACCTTACTAACTGTTAATAAACAGCTAATTAGTAGTTTATTTAGATGGTAGTATTAGTTAATGGTTACCAACCTAAACTAAAATGTTACTCATATTTTTGGTGTTGGGGAAATTGTACTGACTTTTTTGTTTTGCAATGTTTCTGCTTTCCTTCTAGTCCATGCTGGGATCCAGGCTTCCCCAGAGTGATTTACAGAAAATTGAACCAATCAGCACACCCCGAATCACCCCTTTGTCCAATCCGATTTCAGTGCCCCTGAGCAGTGGTTCTGCATCTGTTGAATCCACTGCTTCATTGCCTCTCGAATCCACACCTAATGTGATTGAGCCCAAGGAGACCCCTGTTACAACAGCTCACTGTGAGTATTACATTCTGTGCTATGCTAGTTTTTACACCATGAACACAAGCAAACTCAATGTTATTGGCTGTTGGAATCCATCCATGTTTAATACTTGCCCAATGTGGAACAAAAAAAAGATTGACAATGTTAGAATACATCTTTTTTGTTTTAAGTGGACCTAAAGGCCCAACCTGACCCGTCCCCCATCCTGAGTCATCTGTCCCAGCATCAGAATGCTGCACTCCAGTCAGACCTGCCATCTCAGGCCCGAGATCCAGCACCGCTACCTCCACATGATGGGACTACTCACATACTGAAACCCCTCTGTGAGCCTGTCTTCACCATGGCGGAGTTGTCACAACCCAGGAACATCAGACCACAGAAACGAAGAGTGCCCCCTCCATCTAAGGTAAAGAGTACACACTGCAGACTTTAGTTCTATTATTTTGTGAGAAGTGTCTTTTCTTAGCCTTTAAGTTCCTGTGAAATTCAAACTAATTTTAGAGATTAGTAACCATATTTTAGTTTTAAGGATATCTGTAAGCTAGTGTGCTCCAAAACCATGACAAATGCGCATTTAGAAGATATAAACCTGATAAAAACAACCAAAGCTTGCAGTTTATCACTTCCGCCTACATGGATGGATTTTTTCTCAAGCCCCATTTACATTAATACATTTTAGTTTTAAAATGGCGTTTTAGAATGAAAACAATCCACGTCAACACTGGCGTTTCACCTAGCGCTTCTGAACAGATCTCCGTCCACACTACACCGCTGAAAACGCACATCACATGACCACACACACTGTAGCATGCGCTGCAGCATATGCATTCGTCTACGCTTCAGGCAGTCAGCTGGTGCTTTGAGCACACCTCCCTAGGTGAGAGCTGTGCACATCGGACGGTTCAAGGATCTACCGCTGGATCTCATCTCACTATATTTATTAAATGTGATATTTAATTAATCTTGTTGTCTATATCTAACAACATATTCCCTGACTTTGGTCTTTTGAATCTATTACTTGTTCTTAGGTAGCGTGTTTTGGGTGAGCTCAACGATAAGCTAATATATGAATTTATATAACCACGTACACTCACTTGACTGATTGCTTGCCTTTATTTCCTATAATGTATAAACTTATTGTACGTTATACTTTTATAATGGCCATCATTGATTATTAAAACTGATATTCAGCCTAAGATGAGGGTATGTTTCGTATGTTTCACTGAGAATGAAAGGAGGCAGTGATGTTATAGGCTCCGCTTTTGTTATAAATATGCATACAGTGAAGATGACGCCCATATAATTATGTAGCTACACAATGCCTCAACGTTTTTGGTGTCTGTTAAATTATTATATTAAAATGAAAATAGACTGCTCCTTATATCATGTTTTCATTTCATTGGTAAGAAAGTGAAACAGCGTAGCCATGGTAATGTAAATGACGTTATAAAGTACCGTGTTTCCTTTAAAGAATTACCCGATGTGTCCTCGGGAGTTTGTTTTCTATATCAAACTTGCGAAGTCTGAACTTACAAAAAAAGAATACAAAACTGAACTGTGTGTAGGCTACTTAATATTGAGGAAGAAGCTTGAATGTCTGCAACCACGCCTCTGTTTTCAGATGTCTTCGTTTTCCCTTATCCACACTAACACGGAGCAGCAGATTTTTAGAATGAAAACGGCCTCTTTAGCATATCCAAAATGCTCCGTTTTCGGTGCGCAAACTCTGGGGTAATGTGGACGGATGGCGTAACCGTAGCAAAACTTGCGCATTTTAAAACTAAAACGTATTAGTGTAAACGGGGCCTTAGTAACATCTCACCTCACACTATAGTTTCTCATCAAATCTTGACCAATCAAATACTCTAGTATCTGACATGTCCCGCCCCCTTCAGGACGCTTTTATTTGACGTGTTTGAGCTCAATCTCTCTTACTGGCAGAGCAATGATAAAAATGAAATGCTATTGGCTGTTTTTAATAAAGGGGAGGAGCTACTATAATTTCCGCTCTGTCCTTTTAGTTGAGATTACGTCAGATGTTGAATAAAAATGCCTTTTAAAATCCTTTAAAGAATTAACCTAATTTACATAAGAACATTGCATTAATTTATATAAATAATGTGTTTCGGTTGCCAGATCCCCTCTTCTGCAGTAGAGATGCCAGGCTCTGCTGATGTGTCTGGGCTAAACGTGAAGTTCGGTGCACTGGATTTTGAATCTGAATCTGCCGTGGAGAATCTCAACCAATCAGAAAGTCACCATCAAGAACCAGTGGCGGCTCCTCCAACTCAGTGCAGCCTATACACCAAACCAACTGCCATCAGGTCTGTTTGGCCATCTGTGTAACAAGTAAATGACTATTTTCATTTAAGTTTCCATTTAAAGAGTTGTGAAACCCCGTTTCAGCAGTTTTTTTTTTTCTTCACACCAGCGATTTGAAAAGAGTTTGAAGAGAAATGAGGTTTTGCCAGCTGTGATTAGGTCAAGGACTGCACAAAGGGGGGTTTTCGTTACACACTGGTAAAATTTAGAGCAATGCTGAAAGCAGCAGTTAGAAATTCTGAGAGCAGTTCTCCCCATCAGAATCCTGCCCGAATCACATACTGGTCTGATGGATGAAAGTGCTGGTTCACCCCTTTTAAATAATGAACAAATTACCAAACCAAATAATTGAATCAACAAGTAGAACACATGCTCTTTTCTGTGATGTGCTCTGTTAATTTATCTTGTTCAAGCAGACACAAAGTGCTTATCTTGCAAAAGTAAACTCCTAAATTTTTAATAATGTCTAATTTGTGTGACCAAAAATAAAGTATTTTAAATTAAATCTGAAACCATGCCAGAGCTTCACAGGCAATAGTTATTTGATTTATCAGGCTAACTAGATGTTGCACCCCATAATAAATGTATTGCTAATCATTTGTTCATGTTAGTAAATACATTAGTTAATGCACCATTATTTTAAAGGGTTACCTTTTATTTATTGCTATTTCGCTTTAACAGTTAAATCCTACTGGTTTTAGCTTAAATGTGGCAAAAATAAAAGATAAAAAAATCTTTTAAATCTTTTTCTTTTTTAAATGATCTTTTACCCCACCCCCCTTGTTTACAGTAGCAAGTTGGCTTGGCAACTGGTTGATACGTTCGCAACATGCCAGAGGCAGCATTTTTTTTTTATTTTTTATTTTTAAACCATTTCTGAGTGCCGCATCATGTTTTTAGATGCATAGATGTGTTCTGTGCGAATGGGTCCTAATCAAGTCTTTTTTTCCATTTTAGTGAGTCTTTAGGTAGCTTGCCTCCAGCAGCAATGGAGCCCAGTTACCCCTCAGCCTCTCTGGGTTTACCAAGCACTTCAGTCCCTCCTGTCCTGAATCCATCCCCAGCCAGCAGAGTGGAATCATCTAGCACCACCTCTCTAAGTGTATGACCTATACTCTTTTTCTTTTTTTCCCTCATTTTTATGTTACTTAAGCCTAGTTCACACTGCAGGATTTTCAGCCTGATTTGAGCCCAATTTGGAAGTTAACAAGCTCGCCGACTGATCGGGCTGTAATCGGGGAAAAATCTGCGAGTGCACGGCGCTTGCCAGTCTTTGTGTGAACTACTGAACAATGCATCAAAGAGGCTCGCTGACGCGTCGCCGACACCTTGCAGACGAAAATCCAATATCTAGCATGCTAAATATTCCAGAGCAGTCAGCCGACTCGATCCCACGTGCGGTCGGATGTAGTGACGAGCTGCAGCCAATGAGAGAGCATATCAGCATGAGCTGAATGGCCGTGTGCTCAGGAGCTCAACAGAAACGTCTGTGATTGGCCAGAATGGGTATCGATGCACTCGCTTCATTCTGCGTTAACGCGGACACGAGAGTAGGCTATATTAACAGTGGCACTAGAGTTCTGTAACTATTAGAATTACCATACTGGTCATTCTGACCTTTCTCATATAAGGCATCATATTGTCACGTCATATCTACATTCAAAACTTCTATTGAGATATTAAAATTAAGCTTTGAATGTCTGTCATCATATTTTATGACACCATTACCCTAAAAATATCAGCTTTTTTTGGTAATGCAGCCTATTAATATGTAGTTAAGATACTAGAACACGTGAAGGTCTGGACCTCGCTTTCATTTACGCTTTCAAACAGGAACTATTTTGTGGCACAGAATATGCTGTTTTGAAGTATATATCTGAAGCAAAGTTCAGATATCAGAAAGTTATGTTTATGTTAGCAGGAAGTTGCTAGGCAAAAAATGCATGCATATTTAAAGTTACAGCGAAAAGTAGCAGACATGCATGCAGTCATTTTGACCAATATGGTAAGATAGAAAGGTAAAATGCTCAGCTCTTCACTCTTTTGTAATTTAAAAAAATAACAATGTTAGAAAGAAATACACCGATATTTAGGAAACGTCAGGGTGTTATAGATATGTTAGTTTTATTTCAAGGAGTTATTAAATTACAAAAATTAAAAACACTGTGTATCTTTCTACTTGAACCTTGCAGATGAGCGATTGATCTGCTGATGAATCAACTGACTGAATGTTTTTAAATGCTCCCTTGAAAGCTTGAAATGCTGTCTGCGATGTCAGCACACAAGCAGCCAATAATGTTCAGCTTTTTCTGATGGCTTCTCCCTCAACATTTCATTGGCTGTGGTTTGGTAGCTTGACTGAGCTGTTGTTGAACGAGTTGTTGTCAGATCATGTAGTGTGTGACCCCCCTCTTGTGGCTCATTTACGTAGTGTCACAAAGTGTGAACACCACAGCGATTAAAAGACACAAAATGAAGTCATGTAGTGTAAACGGCACAGTGATCTGCCAATGTTTAAAATCCTGTAGTGTGAACTAGGCTTTAGTTGTTATTTCTGTTTTGCTTTCAAATTCACAATTGCCTTTGGCATTCTCCATGTGCTTGGTTATTTGCACCCCATCGAGTATATGTGCTCTGCTAATAGGTAGCAGTAGTATTGGTTATTAAATCTGTCATGACTGGATGGGGGAAAGGTTTGTCATTTTGACAAAATTTGACATTTGTGTTTGTCATTGCGCGTTGTGTTTTTAAGATAGATTTGCTAATGAAGGGTTTACTAAACAGAACAGTGTTAAGTTTTCATGTTCCTGAACTTTTCTGTTTGTCCTTCGCAATCTCTGGTCTATGTGTGACTTACTGTGTACATGGGTGTACATCTGATGCAAAGTTTTTTTGCTTAGTGATACACTAACAAAAAAAAACATTAACTGCATTTGGATGACTTGGTATATGCCAGTCAGAGCCTAGAAACACTGGGATTTGTGATTAATCATCTTTAGACAAAAATAAAAGCAATAGTTTGAACTTAGAGGGTGTTATTTACCCAAAAATCAATATTTGCTTATTTACCTTATTTACCTAATGCTGCTCAGTGATGTTTTTTACTCTGAACAGGAAACCACAGACCTGTATTTCATCAATCAAGGACCACAGTTTCATGTTAAATTCTTGCTCTACTGGATAAACCAAACATTTTGTGGTTGTAGCTCTCTGTCATCTGAAGGCAGGAGGCATTGACTGAGTGATTGACAGCTGAAATTAACTAATCCCTTCAAATTCATTTCTACAGCAGTGGGCCAATCAGATGGTGGGGCAAGCATTGTGGGCTTTGTTTACTGCAGCAAGTTGACATGTTAACTGTTTTAAACTATTCCTGAGAGCTGCATTTGGCTTTTCAGGTGCAATTCATGTGCATTCTGCGTTAATGTCCCCTAAATCTAATAATGCGGTAAACGTTTTGCAGTGAAAACTGGTCGCACAGCAACAATTTTATGCACTCGCACAAATGCTCCCAAATATTTTTTGAGGTCGCATAGATAAAATTTCAGGTGCATGTGTGACCAAAATGGTCGCAATTACGAGCCCTGATTTATTTGCAAAACAAATGAATACCCATGGTTCCCATCAAACCATTGAGGTCTCATTATGTGAATCTAAAAACAAACTGTGCAAGAAACTGTACATTTACAAAATTACCTTCATTCAACAACCACTTGTTTGGATTCTCAGTATGAATTTAGAGTTTTCTGATTCAATGCTACTTGCATGGCATCTGATGCAATCTCAACTGGTATGACTGACTGCTGTTGTTGTGAACATGCACAAGACAATTCCTGAGACAGTGGATTGAAGTTAACATTGCTGCAAATAATGTTCAGTTTTTTTGTATGGACAGGTCATTTCCTACATATAATTTCAGTGTACCTCCTGTTTTGCCTGTATGTGTTTTTTGACTGTTAAAGTATCATTAGCCATTGACTTTCATTTAATGAATTACCAAGGGCCACATTTGCTAAAAACTTTAATGTTCTTCTGAAGAAAAAATCAACTGCTTTGGAGACTTGAGGGTGGGGGTGTAACAGATCAATGTTGATCCGTGATCCGTACGGATCACACCCCATGGTTCGGAACGCACGTGACCCGCGGATTAATAACTTTTTTTGAACTTGTAGGTTAATCCAACATTTATAACAATTGCGGAGAGATCGCCTCCCGCGTCATTCAAATCACATGTATGAAAGCATTTTGTCTTTACTGTAAGATATAATGATGATGGAAAAAGTTGTGGAGGGACCTACCTAAATGCTTTCTTAGACTATTAATATAAGATGTTTTCTGTCACTGCTTGTTTAGCCTGCATTAATGCATTCAGTGTAAAGCTGCACAATTAGATATTAAAAGATCGTGATCTCAGTTCAAACACGCAACATGAACGATAAATGATAATGATTAGCATATGTTTATTAATCCTTTAAAGCGCTGCATTCAAATCTGCATCGAGAGAGATCCAGTTTTTACACTTTTTCAGTTAGTTGCAAACAAATAACACAGAAGAACCGAGAGAACAGTTTATAGTTCAGATATGAGCACTGATGTTTATGGTAAAGATTAAAATCACTGTTTAATGAAACATGACGCTGGTGAATTTGATGCTGGTGAAAGCAATTACATTGTGTAACCAAACAAACATCAAAATTATGCCACTGAATAGGTTTTCAAAAATATTACACCTATAATGAAACATGAAGTTTTATGTGAATTGTTGAATCATTAATTGAAGATAAATATGATCTGTTGTACAAGATGTTAGAGTTCTATATTTAGCATTATCAGCAACAGTAGCAAAGATCATATTTCGTATTGAATACTTTTATTTTTTCAACTGGTTCTTGGTTTTTATTTTTATTAAAGTTACAGGTTTTTAGTTTGTTAAAAGCAATGATTTTTGCAGTAATTTGTTGTGTAAATGGAAAGCATATTACATTTTTTCTCCTTCCTTTTTTGCTGATCCGAAAAATGGTCTGATCCTTGACTCACACCACTACTTGAGGGTGATTTTTTTTTTTTTTTTTTTTTTTTTTTTTTTTTTTTTTTTTTTTTAAGTTGTCAGTAAATTTTTAATTAACATTTTTATTCTGAAAAGTTAATTGATAAATTGGTTTCTTTTTGTGGAATTTGCTATGGAGAATGAGGGAGCTCTCGGTTTTCTTCTAAAATATATTCATTTCATTCCAAAATGAGCAAAGATGCATCCAGACATGACTATTTGATTTTCCACAACTTAAGATGCTTTTGTGTGGTTTCTAGCTTTGGTACTTTTTTCATGTAAACCAGGAATGTGGGTTATTTCAGTAAGATGATGTTTGTGTGTAAACATGCTCCATGATCTTCAGAAAGCTTTTGTATAAAATACCTGTTTTATTGTCAGTTGTCTAAATGAACTAAACGCCAGCTAAAACTTAGAACACATGGCTTTGTCTGAAATCACATAGTTCCATGATCTGTAGTTGACAATAATTGACAAAACTATACCTTAATTAAAAAAGTAGCCAAAAGGCCAGGTTGGAAGCATGGCTCATTTAGTATGTTCAGATTGTATTCGTACAATATATAAAATGTACTTTTGTGGTACTTTAACTAAAACAAGTAGCTTTTGAGTGTGTGGTTTCAGATACAACCCGTCTTCAAGATAGCTTATGTTACAGGCAGCTTTGTTTGACTGGAGATAGAGAAAACTCTAAAGAGTAGTACTGCAGTTGCCCAACCCTAATTTAGCCAGAAGATAAATTTGTTTATCTATTTTCCCCCAGAATGGATTCAGTGAAATGAGGACATCCAGCACACAGGAAGGTAACTGAGTTTTGTGATTATCTAATTTTCAGTTTGTACGTTCTTTTCTACTTGAAAATTTGAACAAATGACATTGACCTGGTTTATCTGCATCAGTTCCGTCGAGCACCCCTCAGACTGTATCCGCTGTTTTGCCCACCGAGAACGGGTTGTCGTCTTCATCGCTCACATCTTCCTCTTCATCTGCACCACCTGCCCTCAGCGCACCCCTTCCATCACTTAGCAGGTACTGCCATACCTTTAGGCTTACAGTCTGAGGATTCTCAAATGATAAACTGAGCATACTTATGGACTTTCGTTTGCTTTTTCCCTCAGTCATGTGAGCAGTGTTAACTCTCCTGCTGCTTCTGGGCCCACCAGCTCTTCCCTAAATGTAAGTGTCTTGTCAGGTCCTCTCATTTTCAGGTTCCTCACTATATTTCCACCTTTTCCTGACCTTCTTTCTGTTTTCATAAATCAAGAAAGGAGTTTCTCTTCCTTTGTGTAAAGGCCAGAAGACACCAAGCTGGCATTAGACTGTTGTGCTTTGTCGGTTAGGCTAGTAGGTTTGGTGTGTTCCACATTTCCACTTTCGTCAAGCTAATGTTGGATCAAGTTGATCGTGTTGGCTGTCAGATGAAGAGTTTTCTGATTGTTCATTCAGCAAGAGTCGAAGCGCAAGGAAAAACTAAAGTCATGTACTTGAGTAAACAATTCAAGTCAAGAAGGAACATGCAGATGATAGCTGTAATTTTGCTGCATTTATCAAATATTTGAAAAAAATATGGATTATTAGATGATCGTTTGCATATTCTTCTGTAGTGAGTGACAATTACTGTGATGATGGTACTAAATGTTGCTGTTTACGATCTGTGCATGTCAGAGGTTCCAGGAAAACAAAACAGACTACTTCCCAGAGGAGCAGGGTGTGAAAAGATACGTCGTCTTAAGGCTGAATTATACTTCTACGTCGAGTGTTCGCTGTAACCCATGGCGCATACCTTGCATCTAGCTGTGCATTTATACTTTTGCTTTCTGTTTGTGTTACAATGAAAATAATACTTCTAAATACTTCTAAAAGATTTACAACTCTGTGCTACGGAGACCACACAGAGACCACACACTGTTTTCATAGCGAAAGTGTGAAGATGTTTTTGAGACTGAAAGAAAAAGGTGTTCTGTTATCTGTTCTGAATTGGGTATTACGGGGGGTTTGGTTTTTTTTTTTTTTTTTTTTTTTTTTTTTTTTTTTAAAGAGGGCCTATTGACCACCTCTGTACACACACTGCTCTCTGGTTTAGGAAAGGCTTACCTCTCCACACTAGCCATCTCAGTCCCCAATAAAAGTTTTTTTGTCAGCAGGGGACATTGTGAATGTGCAAAGATCTCAGATTATGCCAGAAAACATAAATATGCTGATATTTGTAAAAATGTCAAATCCAAAAAAGCACAGTAGCAGTTTTAGTTTGTAATAAAGTACCTTCTTTAATTTGTATTGTTCAGTTTTGATGTGGAATTCATTAAATTTGTAACTTTGCTGCACAGTCAAAGTTTTAGTTTGTTTATATTAAAGAGCCTTTTGTTTGTATTGGGGTTTTTTAGTTTTTTTTTTTTTTTTTACTTTGTTTTGAAATGGCAATTTAATTATGGTGAAAACATTTTATTTGGTAAAAAAAATGTGCCGCATTTAAGAAAAAAAATTGTTTTAAACTTGTTAAAAAAAACGTAAAAAAAAAATCATATCGTGAATCAAATTGGATTGACTCAGGTGAAGATTTTCATCCGGAGTCATCTGCTATTCATTTGATGTGTTCTTGTGTAGCTTTTTTTTTTCCAGATGCGAGCCGACAACAGTTGCTTTTCATCTGCGATAGTTTGGCATCAGCTTTTTGTGTCCTGGCCCTAGGAGGTTCAATATTATGAATTTGTGAGTGATGTCACTGTTAAATTAAAGAACATGCTTCTTTCGTACCCAGATTGGCACTGATGTGAATGTGAGCTTGTCCACATATTCTGGCTCTGTGTCAAGCGTGTCCAGCTCAGCGGTCATCTCGAATGGCCTGAGCACAGGAACCCAGAGCATCACCACAAATGGCCCATCTGCTCCCACTGCAGTCCGTTCTGCACCACCTCAGACTAACATCACACCCTCCAACAACACTGGTCAGTCACACAAACATTGTTCTAGCAGTTGGTAATATGTCTATTGTTACTGATGTTTTATATAAATATATGCTTCTGTATTGTTTTTAACATTCTCCACATACATCCAGGTAAAGTGCCTCCTAATTTGGCACAAGGAGTACCGCCACTGCTGCCCAGTCAGTACATCATGGGTCCTGGTGGCCTCCTCCCTGCTTACCCGGTTAGTTCTTTTGCGTATTATATACAATATAGGCCTATCATTTATATTATGTCTAACCTTTCTGTTTTTAATCTTTGCTGAAGCCAATCTATGGATATGAGGATCTACAGATGATGCAGTCACGATTGCCCATGGTAACAATGTCATAGTTTCTATCAGCATTTAACAATTCTAAGTGCAAACTTTTAAAGAGCATAATAAAAAGTTGCATTTAGATGCTTTTAAAATGATTTCTTATAGATAGATTGAATTTTGATTTCATTTCATTTTCCTGGATGCAGGATTACTATGGCATGTTTCCTGGTACAGCACTAGCTGGCAGAGATGGAGGATTAGCAAGCAATCCCTACTCAGGTAAACAGCTATTGTTGCAATTGCTTTAAAATGCAAAGACTGTTAGACTAGAATGAGTTGTTGCATTCCCGTAGAGGTCTGCATTTCCACAGGAAGCATGAGACCGATTTACATTTTTAGCAACACGAGTATTCAATTTCCAAATGAAAGGCTGTTGTTGTCCAACCATGAGAGCTTCAGAGCATTTTGTCTGACAGTAGCTAGCCACTCAGGACATTTCATATCAAAGGAAATACAGGACATTACATGAGTTTCTGGACATGAGATCTAACGAATTTTACTATATTGATTGTGTGGAGAATAAAAACACAAGTGTCCACAAAATGAATCCTAAGCAGGTGCAGGGAATTATGGCCCGTTTCCACTGAGTGGTATGGTACGGTTCAGTTCGGTACGCTTTTATGGCGGTTTCCACTGTCAAAGGGAACCGTACCGTACCACTTTTTGGTCACCTTTTGCAAAGGGTGCCAAGAAGTACAAAGGGTACCAAAAGGCGGAGCTAGAACCGCAGCTGAACACTATTGGTTTACATAAAAGCACAGCAGAGACATTACACCATTATAATATATGTCGTCGCAATAGCCTAGTGGTTAATGCGTCGACTTATAGCACCCAGGTGTTGCGGCGACCCGAGTTCGATTCCGGCCCAAGGTCCTTTGCCGATCCTTCCCCTCTCTCTGTTAATCTCCACTGTCCTGTCAATAAAGGTGAAAACCCGTAAAAATAATTATAAAAAAAAAAATAGTAATATAATATACATAATAACAAGCCATGGTTGACCTGAGCTCAATCAAACCTTGTCGTTGTCTTGATGAAAAGCCACAAAGCCAATAAGAACAAAATCTGCCGTGTCCTGTTGTTGTGTTTTCACAAGCTCGTCTAAAAGTGCAAGCGGTTTCACTTTCTCCAGGGAGCTCACGATCGTGTCTGTATTTGAAATAATGAACTTGAGCTGATGATACCAACGTGTGCGTGATTATTGAAGTGTTTCCGACACCCGATCCTTCCAGAAATGGACAAACGCTACAGTGGAGCGCGAAAAAACAAAGGAGAAGCCTGACAAAACAAAGGAGCACATTGTTCCAGCAACCTGAATCATGAACAAACTGCCATGTTTATCATCGCCTTTTGGATATTGGACCCTTGGTACCCTTTAGGCAGTGGAAACGCAAGCCTAATAAAGGTGACCCGTACTGTAGTGTACCAGTCAGTGGAAACAGGCCCTTAGAGTTTAGTGTTTAAAGAAACAGGAGAGCAAAGATAAGAACAGTTTTTATGTAGAACTCTACATGCTCTAAAATACATTTTTCGTCTCATTTTTCTCATTACAGGTGAGCCTACCAAATTTGGCCGCAGTGACTCCAACTCCCCAGCCCCTGCCACCAGTCTCTCCACAGTGCCCCCCTCACAGACTCAACAGAATGCGGTCCCACAAAACCAAGGGCCGCAGAATCCAGGTCAAGCCCAACAGGGTCAGACCCAGGCCTTCCTCAACCCACCTCTTCCTCCAGGTTATGGCTATACCAGCCTGCCCTACTACCCTGGGATGCCAGGAATGCCCAATGCCTTCCAGTATGGCCCCACAGTCTTCATGCCCCAAACATCTACAAAGCAACACAACATGGGCCCATCCAGTCAATACCAGCACCAGGCCGGATACAGCCAGCACACGTATGGCCCAGGTAAATGTTAGACAACTTTCTTTTTGATCAACATCAACAAACCCCACACTACTTCAAACCCCCTCCCCAGAGGACAAAGAAACACAAAAGAGAGGTCAAATAATATTGTAATAGTAATATATTATTATTACTATTATTATTATTATTAGCAGCAAAAATAATAATACATATAGATTTTAAGCAAAATGCTGTAAACCCCATATAATTAAATATTTATGTCAGCTGCTTATTGCATGTTACCAAATTGATGCTGTGTGGTCAGTGTGAGATGACAATGACACGCCTAAAATATGGCATCTACATTGGTGTTGCAGAAATGCAGCCTCAGTTTCAGTTTGGCATCATTTTAGCATATTTTTTGATGCATTTAACAAAACCGTTTCGCCTATTAACACAAATTCCTTTTTTTCACCTTTTTACCAATTTTGGAAGTTTCATTATTAATTCTTATTGAATGGTTTATTACTCTTGACCAATAGGTGGCACTGTAACCACGTTTATGTGATGTGCTAGTGATGCCTAGTGTTGGGCGATATACAAAATTTTATAGATCGCCATATCGTCCCCCTATGAGTTCGCCGATACATAATACTATCGCATGGCGGCAATGTTATGTACTTAACTTGTTGTTAGTTAAATATCGTTTTGTTATTTGGCCTATTATTTTTATGCAACAAAGTTGCAAATTAATTTGCTATGAGATGTTACTGTATATTGTAATGCCCTCACATGCGGTGTGCCCATCAACTGCTGCTGAGAGAGAGCAATGAAAATAATACATTTTTTGCATGTTGATTTATGTGAAATTGTGAATACATGTCTATAATCGCCTTGCAATTTAAAAAAATTGTTATATTTTTTCCTTTGAGTAGGCTAGTCTAATTTTCAATTTATGCTAAAGATGCATGGTGCAGCTGTCCGAAATTGTCGTCAAGTGATGTTGATGGGAAAACTGGAGTTGTCAAATAATTTTTAATTCATTTATTATTAATGCTGATGAATGAATATTAATACAATTCATTATATTCAATAATGTAATTAAAACATGTAATCGGTCTACATTAACACCAGACTAGCTAAATATCGTCTTTACAATCGTCATAGGTCTCAGCTCTCAGTGATATCTTTGCCTATCGTCGATACTATCGTCTATGTCTATCGGCACAACCCTAGTGATGCCTAAAGTTTGGTTGGAATATACTTGAGCATTGCAGAGATGTAGTCTCAAATGCAGTTTGGCATCATGCCAGCACATTTTTTTAGTGCAAACTGAAAACGATTGCATAATTTTTTTGTCAGCATGGTCTGAAGATGACTTGAAGATATTACTTATTAGTTTTTTTTATTTACAGGGTTTCCGCAGGGTCTTAAAAAGTTTTAAAGTTTAAAATTTAAAAATCAAATTTAAGGCCTTAAAGTCTTAAATTCGCTGTTCTAGGTCTTAAATATTTTTGCACAGGTCTCAATTTTCCGATGTCTGTGTAACGCTTTGTCTAATGCTCATTTAAATTCTTTTTTGTTGATGTTACTTGGTTTTGGTCGAATTGTAGTTCTTTATTTCACTAGTCCAATTGAAATTTGCGGTATTACAACTACAAATGAGGCCGACATGCAGTGCTCGCGGCGAATGTGACGTCATCGCTGTGTTTGCGCGACATGATTTCGGCTGGCGGGGCTCATGTAATGTTTTGAGACTCGAGTGAACACTGAACAGTTCGCACGACGCCGCATTTAATTTGAGTTGAATATGAAACACTTTGAAGAGATTTTATATGAAACAGGTATGACTGTACACACATCTTCTTTATGATTTGTCCATGCGTGATCATAGAGATAACCAGATGACCAATAATTCTTGGCTAGAAATTGCAACAGCAGTGGGAAAGGAGGAAAGTTTTTTTTTTTTTTTTTTTTAAAGTTTGGAAAAACCTGAGGGATAAAGAGGCCATAACAAAAGTGGAGACCCAGGTGGTTTTAATATTACAGAATATGTTATACCACCAGTCATAGGTTTTACACTGATGTATAGGTTACAATTTTGAATTTAGAACAAGTTACAAACTAAAATTAAGTAACAAATTATGCCTTTGATACAGTTGAAGTCAAAATTATTAGCCCCCCTTTAAAAATTTTATTTCATTTTTTAAATATTTCCCAAATGATGTTTAACAGAGCAAGAAAATGTTTACAGTATGTCTGATAATATTTTTTCTTCTGGAGAAAGTCTTATTTGTTTTATTTCGGCTAGAATATATTTTTTCGATAGTCTACAGAACAAACCATCATTATACAATAACTTGCCTACTTACCCTAACCTGCCTAGTTAACCTAATTAACCTAGTTAAGCCTTTAAATGTCACTTTAAGCTGTATAGAAGTGTCTTGAAAAATATCTAGTCAAATATTATTTACTGTCATCATGGCAAAGATAAAAAAAAAACAATTATTAGAAATGAGTTATTAAAACTATTATGTTTAGAAATGTGTTGAAATAATCTTCTCTCCGTTAAGCAGACATTGGTGGAAAAGGGGGGCTAATAAATCTGACTGTAACTGAAAAGGACTATATATGAACCTATCAGTTTACAATATATTGATGCCCAATTTCTAGGCTTTATTGGTGATAATGGTCACGAATGTTGGATCATTATTGCCTTTTTAGCTTATAAGTAGAGGACAGAAACTAGCCAGACAGTAATGTGTGGATTATTGAATGGGCAAAATAATAAAAAAACTTCAGTATTTTTAGTAAGTGTACTTCTTTTTTTTTTTTTTTTTTCTTGCCATTATAAAAAAATATAATTGTAGAGCAACCCAAGTTCTGTTGCCATTAATATTTAACTTTAATAGGTAGAACTGTCCGAGATATGAACAAAAGCAAGTAATGCATCATTTAGATTTTAAAAAATGTAAATATAAAAAATCTTGAATGGTTATAAAAATCTTTATAATAAATTATAAAAATAATAAAAAACAATTATCTTGAATGATATTAATGATATGACCTAGTTCCGGAAACTTTCTATTTCTCTGTTTATCTATCTGATTTTACTGTCTGTTTCTTTTGATCGGCCCCTGTTATTTAAAAGAATATTTAAATGGCGAACGCGTTAAGTATAAAAGCCTTGTGCGTTTCGTGAGGTGCATGATGTGGCGCCAGGCGAAAGTATAAATCAGACTTAAGATGTTTATGTGTTTTTTATGTATTTCGATTGTGCATTTAACCTGTCTTTAGTACTGTTCAATTTTAATACATTTATTTTACCACTAATTTTGTGATTTTGTATTTTGTCTTTGTGTATGCGTGTTTTTGATATTGTGAAAGGTCTTAAATTTAATACTTAATGGTTTTAAAAGGGTCTTAAAAAGTCTTAAATTTGACATTATGATATCTGCAGAAACCCTGTATGTATGTATATATATATATATATATATGTATGTATATATATATATATATATATATATATATATGTGTATGTATATATATATATATATATATATATATATGTATGTATATATATGTATGTATATATATATATATATATATATATATATATATATATGTGTATGTATATATATGTATGTATATATATGTATGTATATATATATATATATATATATATGTATGTATATATATATATATATATATATATATATATATATATATATATATATATATATATATATATATATATGTATGTATATATATGTATATATATGTATATATATATATATATATATATATATATATATATATATATATATATATATATATATATATATATATATATATATATATATATATATATATAATTTTTTTTATTTATTTATTTTTTTTATTTCATACAATATTAACATTTATAAAAAATCTTTTTCTGCCCTAAGGTTTTGATGAGCTGTCCCAGGCTCATGCCGGCGGAGAATATGGGAAAGTAGGATATGGAGGGAATTCCCTGTCTCAGTCCAAAGTGGTCAACAATAACACAGGAAAAGGTATGTCTTGGTGGTGCATGAGCTTCTGCACAGTTAATGATTTAAGGAATGCTACTAATTGAGAAATGTAATAATGCGATTTTCTTTTAACTGAATAAAAAAGACTTCAATCTTTTGAATAGGGTCTTTCAACTAAAGTGTGTAAAATTAGTATGTACTTTTTCAATTAAATAAACTATTTTGAATGTGTCAGGTTCCTATGTTTTTAGAAGTGCATGTATGGAAAAAAAAAAGATTGCCATTTTAGTAAAATAGCCACTTGTAAAATTGGCCTGAGGTATTGGCGTATATTAGATATTAATTATTGTCTTTTTTTATTTGTAATCTATTGAATTATGCTTGAGACAGTTACTGTGCGTTCAGACCAAAGGCGGCGAGATTGTCTGGTGACAACGCTGTCTGCCTTTACTGCTTCAACCGCGAGAGCGGCAAAATTTGCTACATTGATCTCATATTTAAAGGGGCCATTGAAGCATGTCGGTTACATTCCCGCATAAAAACATGTTTTCTAGCGTGAGAATGTTGCACGATTTTTATAAAATCCATTTAACAATGGAAGATTAAGTTGTTGCGTGTGGTGTGGCTTTGCTCTACTTATCCAATGTGTCCATATGTCTAAAATATTCAGAAGCAGCAATACTGTTTTGTACTGTCATTATAGTAACCACGAGAGTCCTGCTTTTTTAGGGAAAAAACAAAAAAATATACATATTAATGCACCAATTCGTCAGTAACTTTTTTTTTTTATTTTTTTATAATTTTTTTTTTTTTATGTTTGTCCCTGTAAGAAAACATTGTAAATCCCATGACTGCAATAATCAAACCTTTGGGAACAACTGTGGTCTGAACCAAAGTTCACAGGACTGTTCTCTGGACTCCTCTCAAGCAATGGACTTTAACATTCCGATTGCTTGCCACCAAACTGCGTCATAGCTCATTACCATAAAATTAACTTGATTTCAACTCTCCCACACTGGGGAAGATGGACCGCTTATCGCTGCTGGCTCGCATTGGAAAAAAACAAAGACTTCCGTCTACTTTGATGTGCTTGCCGCTTTCTGTGTGAACGCACAGTTACACCATAGGGCAGTTTTGAGAAATGTAATAACACAGCAGTTTTTATAACAAGAGGTCCATGGAAGACAAAGAAATGATGCGTTTACTGCATTTTTAATGTTGACAATAATTATATTAGTTTCTGTCATGTGTGAAAGTGAAAATGCTTCATCACGTCAACATTCCATATAAATACACTTTTATTTTTAATTGGTTTTGCATTATATCCTTAAAACATGGTCTGTGGTTAACAAGTACTAGTGATATTTTTACATTATTCTACAATGTTAATGCATGAGTTAACCCACTTTTTGAGATTTTGGTATCATATCAAGTCAAACTACTCCACTCTTGAATAACTTTTGTAATTGTAATTAACCATTGTGAAGTTTGTTTCTAGATTATTTGTTGCATTGCTAATCAATTTTCTCTTTTTCAGCACCAGGACTGTCTGGATCTGCAAGTTCAGAGCTCACTGGAACAGTATATAGCAAGAACCAGGTAAGGTTCTCTTTATGTGTGTATGTTTGTTTGTTTTGGGGATCTCACTTTCTATATAAATCGCTGGTGTAAAATGACAATCATTTGATTATGCACAGAGACTTTGAATTTTCAAACCACTTTTGGGGAATGGTCATGTCATTTTAAAATCGGCACATCTGGTTTCTTTAAAAACCAATGATTTCCACTTTCGGATTGATATAAGATATAAAGTAGGTTTCAATAGAGCCAACAATATTTTCAGAAGGGGTGGGGCAATATTGATATGCCAATATATCGTGATATTTTTGGCCACGATACATTATTAACAGGGTTTGACATTAACTTTTTTGATCACCAGCCACTGTGGCTTGTAGTTTTTCAACATTACTAGCCACTCGCCATTTTCATTTGCTACAATTTTGTTGTTGGGAAAATATATTTTATATGCATAAATTTGATTTTGGCATGTTAAAATGACTTAATTTAGACTTTGTGTTATGTCCACATGCCTCCTCATTCATTTCACTTGTTTGTGTGTATGACCCTGCTCAGTGTGCATGAGCAAATGGGCTGTGGTTTCATAGTGTCGCATTGCAATTCGTTTTTATTTTTAACAGGGCTTTTCAGAGCTCAACACTGAGGATTTACCAAATTTATCTGACCACACCAAAAATAAATAATTATTTCTTAGCCACTAATGTTAAATAATGTAAAAACATGCCAGATAAAGCTGTATACATGCTCTTTTTATTCAATAAAACCTTTCTTTAAAAAAACAATTAACAAAAATAACTGTAAGCAAAAGAAAGCAGGTGAAAAACAAACCGTGTGGTAATGGAAGGATGATCACGTGCACACGGTTAACGTTAGGCCCATAATCCGAAACTGCCGCTGCTTACAAAAAGACATATTTTAGAAACATCCGGAGCTTTTGGAAGCAGCAAGACTGTATGTGCCCGAGCATCACTTTTGTTCAGTCTATTTGAAAGAGAACCGATCGCAGCAGTTGCGTTTCCTCTAGGCACAGTTGCTTCGCTCCAGGAAAGGGGAGCGCGCATGCCTTTTAAAACAGCTGCGCGCATTACATCACCTGTGCGTGAACGTTATTTTTGTCGGTCATGCTGCTGCTTGATTCTAAGATGACATTTGCACGCATATTGGGCCATCTTTATTGTCGAACCCTGCTTTTAAGAAAACTATCATTTAAAAATGATCTTTAACCAGCCAAAGTGGTTAGTGAGAGTGTCTGTCTAACCCGCCACGGCTGAAATCTACCTGCATTTGGCTGGTTGGCGGGTCTTAATGTAAAGCCCTGATTATCAATACTCTGGCACCAAGTATCGTTATTTATCTAAATGTACAAATGATCTGAATTAATAAGACTTGCACTGACTGACTGACTGCAGCAGTTTACCGCTTTGACCGCAGTGCATCCAGCCAGTAATGATGGCTAAACAACACATCAGAGACGCACCTGCATCAAAAACACTGACAGATGAGCCATTGCAATGGTGAAAATCTCAGGCATACACCTACCTTCTGTTCAAGCTGGTCCAAGATATTTGTGTGCTCTCCCGAATCTTCCACTAGCTTCTCCCTCACAGATATACTTTCATTTTGCTAGATCGCTCATACAGTAGAGTCTTCATAGAGTCTTCATACAGGAACATTTTATTTCTGCCAAAATTCATATTAGGTAAAGATATCAACAGTATATGAAGATTTCATTTGAAGGGCCTAGTTTTATTTAACCATTACAGACCATGGGAAGTCTTGTAGAAGATATTATAAAAACGTTGGCTAATAATATTAGGGAAATAAAAAAAAAAGAAAGTTGAATTACTTTTTTAATTTGAGTAAATAACTAATGTTCTCCACTGCTGGAGACATTATAAGTGCTCACAGGAGTTTGTGCTCACCTCTATGAGCATTCAGTTACTGTTCTTGAAGAATACATTCATCTAGTGGGAATGCAGGATTTTGCATGATCAAAAATAAACCAGCGCTAAGCATAAAATGAATCAAGTTGGCCAATTTGTAATAAGTGTCTTAAGTTTACAGAAATCCACAAAGCAATATATTGGTATTTTGACTGTTTTCTTAAATGTATAATCCACTAAATTAAATTCTGCTGCTGCTGTGACTAATTTAGAGATGTGCACATCAGCATTTTCAGCTTGTTTGACACCCGTGTGCTTGTTTTACAATGTTCCAATTCTAGAAAACATGCTGTTAATAAAAGAAATGCATCTTGTAATTGTTTAATGCATTTTTTACTTATTCATTTACAAATGTTGTGATATACCTTGGATCATTTTCTGATATCGTGATTATCATGATGTATCAATATCGGGGACAAAATATCATCATACTCTAGTATTGAGACTTAACCTGTGATTCCCACCCCTATTTTTCATCTTTCATCCCATTTTGAACAACTAAATGAATGCTTACGTTTGTTTAACTGATTATATTTTAGTTAAATTGCATTATGCGGTAAAAAGAATCTTATGAAATTGAAAAGTCACACACCTTTCACCAGAAGTTTATCGGTGGCTGTAAAACACTTGCTGTGCATATTGTCCTTTAATCAATCAATCAGTTTTTAAGCTGAATCATGCAAGTTTCTTAAGCATCCTCTCCCCAAAGAAAGCTATTTTAAAAAAACTGACTAGTGGGCTTGTAAAATGAATTAATGATTATTTAATAAACAAGTGTAATAATTAGTATGGAGCATGTCAATAGCGCCATCTCAGATGAGAAAATGAAGCGTTATTTTCTTCTGAAATATGCCTAGGATAATGTACATTAAAGAAAATCGAGAATATGAACAGGCTAATGTTTTTATGCTGCTGAAAATTCCAGTGCTCCTCATATCCATTCAGATGCTTTGGTTACTGTAAGACTGAAATCACCAATACTGTTTCACAGATAATATCTGTCTGAAAATGTTGACAAAATATAAAATTATTGTTATTTTTTTTTCAGTTTTAGTGATTTTTAGAACAAATATAAATTTAGATTTAGTAATTTAACTACCAAAGTATGCAGGTATGGTCTGCTTCAGTCTAGAGACAGCAGCACAGAGTGGATCATATGCCCGAGTTGGCACAGTCCACAAATTGTGTCGATCCATTTGCATTACACAGAAAGCTTTATTTGAAAGCAGAAAGATGGCGAGTCAGACTCTCTAATACTTTTATAAACTGCCAGTCAGAGCTGAGCTTAAGTGCTCCTGACTCATGACTACTACAGAGTTTTGAAATAAATGAAGCGCTATTGGCTGTTTTTGAAAAGGAGAGGGGCTTCTGTCTCACCTTTTGTCATCTTGTTTCAGTTGAGATTTACATTAAAATTTTTATTCAATGTTTGATTTAAAAACACCTGACAGGACCTCAGTGCCTTGAAATTGAGAAAGTGGTTATTGGTATGCAGTACGTATCAATGAAAGGAGATTTCTCACATTTAAAGGTACCGTGAAGTGTCTTGAATTGTTGACTTAATTTCAGCTGAAAAATGAAGAGAGGATGGGATATAATGTAGCTCCTCCCCTTTAAAAAACAGCCTGGGCTTTCATGTTTATCACAGCTCTGCCAGTGAGGATGCTTGAGATTAAGCGCATCAAATGAGAAGCATCTTGAAGGAGACTGGGCATGTCAGATACTTCAGAGTATTTGATTGGTCAAGATTTGATGAGAAATTGAAATATGAGCTGACATGAAGAAAAAAATCATTGATCC
The DNA here is from genome assembly GCA_903798195.1 of Danio kyathit. Lineage (NCBI taxonomy): Eukaryota > Metazoa > Chordata > Actinopteri > Cypriniformes > Danionidae > Danio > Danio kyathit. Next base: position 54,205,482 of record LR812526.1, read on the forward strand.
ATTTAGGTGGAAGTGACCAACTGCAAGCTTTGGATGTTTATATCCGTTTTATATTTTCTAAATGTGAATTGCCACTGTTTTGGAGCACACTAGCTAATAGATATCCTTAAAATGAACAGACTGAAACTTTATTTTAATTTCCATGGACCCCTAAGACCACAGTCGCTGCTACATTGTGAATCAGATGCAGAGATTTAGCAGTACATGCTGGTAAACGTGAGATTGAATGAAGCACACTTTAAAATATGATTTGTTTTACAGTATATATTACTGTATTGTTTAATAGGATATATTACAGTATTTTTTTTTATTTCTAAATGATGTATTCATTAACCCTCATGAAGCCTATTTCTCTTTGCTGACCCCTCTAGACATTTGACAAGCAGGCTTTCCCTACAGCAGCTGGCCCTGCATTCAGCCTGCCCTCAGCTCTGGGAGGAACTGGCCCCCTTAACCCTGCAGGAGCCCCTGGATATGCACCCGCACCCTTTCTTCATATCCTGCCCCATCAGCAGCCCCCCTCACAGTTACTGCACCACCACATGGGTCAAGACACACAGGTACACCTAAAAATCATCAAAAATGTAATACTGAAGTGTTTTGTAGATACTTTGCAGTTAAGTTTGACATAAAAACTATTGCAAATCTAGTTTTTGAAATGGAATTTCAATATTATTCTTCCAAATAATAAATAAATAAATAAATAATAAATAAATAATAATAAAATATTGTTTAAAGCAGTATTTAAATATACAGTACATCTGAAAAGTGTTCATAGCACTTCACTTTTCCACAGTTTTTTTGTTATGTTACAGCCTTATTGCAAAAATAAATTAAATGTATTTATTTCCTCAAAATTCTCCACACAATACCCCATAATGACAACGTGAAAAAAGATTTTTTTAAATTGTTGCAAATTTATTAAAAATAAAAAACCTGAAAGATCACATGTACATAAGTATTCACAGCCTTTGCTCAATACTTTGTTGATGCACCTTTGGCAGCGATTACAGCCTCAAGTTTTTTTTTTAATATGATGCCACAAGCTTGGCACACCTGTCTTTTTTTTGCCCATTCCTCTTTGCAGTACCTCTCAAGGTCTATTAGGTTGGATGGGAAGCGACGGTTTACAGCCATTTTCAGATCTCTCCAAAGATGTTCAATAGGATTTAGGTCTGGGCTCTGGCTGGGCCACTCAAGGACATTTACCGAGTTGTTGTGAAGCCACTCTATTGATATTTTGGTGGTGTGCTTTGGGTCATTGTCCTGCTAGAAGATAAATCGTTGCCCTAGTCTGAGGTCAGGAGCACTCTGAAGCAGGTTTTCATTCAGGATGTCTCTGTACATCGCAGCATTCATCTTTCCCTCTATCCTGACTAGTCTTCCAGTTCCTGCTGCTGAAAAACATCCCCACAGCATGATGCTGCCACCACCATGCTTCACTGTAGGGATGGTATTAGCCTGGTGATGAGCGATGCCTGGTTTTCTCCAAATGTAACGTCTGCCATTCACTCCAAATAGTTCAATTTTAGTCTCATCAGACTAGAGAATTTAGTTTCTTATGGTCTGAGAGTCTGATCTGGAGTGGTTTTCGTCTGGCCTCTCTACCATACAGGCCTAATTGGTGAATTGCTGCACAGATGGTTGTCCTTCTGTAAGGATCTCCTCTCTCCACAGAATCACGCTGGAGCTCAGACAAAGTGACCATCGGGTTATTGATCACCTCCCTGACTAAGGCCCTTCTCCCCCGATCACTCAGCTTAGATGGCCGGCCAGCTCTAGGAAAAGTCCTGGTGGTTCCAAACATCTTTCACTTACTGATGATGGAGGCCACTGTGCTTATTGGAACTTTCAGAGCAGCAGAATTTTTTCTGTAACCTTCCCCGGCCTTGTGCCTCGAGACAATACTGTCTCGGAGGTCTACAGACAATTTCTTTGTCTTCATGCTTGGTTTGTGCTTTGACATGCACTCAACCCTGGGACCTTATATAGACAGGTGTATGCCTTTTCAAATCATGTCCAATCAACTGAGTTTAGCACAGGTGAACTCCAATAAAGCTGCTGAAACATCTCAAGAATGATCAGTGGAAACAGAATATACCTGAGCCCAATTTAGAGCTTCACGGCTGTGAATACTGATGTACATGTGATCTTTCAGGTTTTTTATTTTTAATAAATTTGCAACAATTTCACAATCTTTTTTCACATTGTTATTATGGGGTATTGTGTGTAGACGTTTGATATAAATGAATTTAATCCATTTTGGAATAAGGCTGTAACATAAAAAATGTGGAAAAAGTGAAGAGCTATGAACACTTTCCTGATGCACTGTATTGTTTAGGATTAAAACCCTGTGCTTTTTCTTATTCGCCCACAAAACCCGTTATGCAATTTTCAGCGTCATTTTGGTAATGTTGATTGTTTAACTATCTTATTGTGTTTGAAATAGTAAGCTTTGTTTGGGCTAATTTGGATTTTTTGTTCTCATTGTCTGCAGGGCCAACGCAGTCAGTCCAACAGCATGCAGAAGAGTCAGAGCAAGTCCAACTACAGCAGCTCTCCTTACTGGGCTAACTGAATGCAGCATTTATACTGTTAACGATGACAAAAGCCCAAATCTGTGTGTCCGCTCTGTCCTGCCTCTAACACGAGATGCTATATATATATACTCGTACACTGTATCAGTTTCCCCACCCCCCTCCTCCAAAGTTCTCCTCTACTTCTCCATTTTCTTCCTTCTCTGAATTAGGTTGTTCATGTAAGATATTTATGTAAGTATTTATATATACTGTAAATGTTACAAAAGAAAAAACTGAACGTGGTCAATGCGGTCACTCCATTTTATTTTTTTGAAGGACTTTTGTTTGTTTTAAAAACTGCAAAGATGTAGCAAAAAATAAATAAAAAAGGAAGCATTTTGAGAAACTTCAAAGACATTGCAGTTAGAACTTAAGAGCACTGATGGTGGAGGAGGGTGAACTGTAGGCGTTTTATCTTTTCAGACATCTTGAGAGGCTTTACAAACATTAAGAGCGCACCACTCATGAGTGCTTTCCTTTAGGGATTATTCTCCAGTATAATGGTTCTGAAATGTTTGTCCTTGAAGGAAAAAAACTGCCCATAAATTTTATATTTTACTCTTATTGCCATCTGAATAAAGGTTCTGAGCTATTCACTCATGTTCTGTGTCTTTTATAATGTTGAAGTGACGTTTTAAACCTGCATTAAGCTGTATTACAGTAGTGTTTTTAACAAAGTAGTAATAACTTTACAATAGTTTATTAAAATACTTAATGTTCTGGACACTGTTCTGTGTGTATTTGAAGCACTAGTTTCAATGCTGCTTTAACTGTTCTGAACTGTGTGTATGTGTTATACTCCGTTATTTAAAATGAATAAAATGCAAATATTTTAATACTAGTGGTGGGCCGTTATCGGCTTTAACTTGCTGTGTTAACGCAAGACTCTTATCAGGCGATTATTTTAAAAAAATACCGCCGTTAATCTATTCTCAGAGTTGGGTTGGGAGCTGGGTCTGTCTCTCTTCAAGCTATGAGGACTTCACCTTGATATTTTAGCGCGGTTGTATACCTGGCAGAATTGCACTAGGTGGCGAGAACGAGTCTTCGAACCTGTGTGTATTCCTACTGTTATATTACCACATCAAGCGTGACGTGCTAACATGGATGCAGTTCACTAGAGTGAATCTGATTAATGTTAGCTCCACATCTAACTATCAGGGACCTGTAGAGTTTATGCGTTAGAGTAAAACGTACAAATAAAATGGAGCGGGTGCTTTTTAAAATGAACGACGGTGAATTAAAGTCAAACCGGTGAGCCGTCTGACAAAAAAAAAGTACCCTTCTGAATCAAATCAGCAGGATGCCCTTCTGGATCTTTCACTTACTTCGAAGACACTACTGACGTTTACATGGACATCTGTAGTCTAGTTATTTGCCTTAATAGACAATAATATAATTAAGGTGTTTACGTGAAGGGCTTTCATGTAAGAGTTTCTTGTAATTTTGGGTGACTTTAACTGCAGTTCGGCACTTTCACCCATGAACATTTCATTCATGCCCCCGTGACAAACTGGGGTATTAGACTCAAATGAGGAGTAAGGACTGGTGAGAGTGTTATGGAATTTAATAACGCACACCAAATGGAAAGAAAAAAACTCGCGCATTTCGCGATGTGTGTGTGCGCGGTCCTTTACTGACAGCCGCGTGTGTGGATCTTGTCGGAAAATATGGTGAAAAGTCCTACATGACGGTAATAGTTTGATTGCGGTGTTTACTTCAATAATGCCACTTATATATGCATACTCCATGTGTCTTAATTCCATTTCTGTTTAGTTCAGTTATGACTTTCAACGGATTAAGGTAATCAAAATTCTGAGTGCCTTCGGCAGAATTCAATTGAGCCATTTTAATCTAGATTCATTGCAATATTACAGTGAGATTAATCTAGATTTTAAAAGTTAATCTATGCCCACCTATTTTAATTAGCTTTTATTTCAATATTTCAGATTTAGTGTAGAAATGTTACACATTCAAATCTAAATCAGTGTTACAAGATTTCTTTTATTCTGTTTAAGAAAATAAAAGGTATATTAATCTGCTCTATAATAACTATTAATGTTTATCGCCAGTTAAAATTACTGAATGTTTAGTTGCATTTTTTTTTTGTCTCTGCTGTCCATCTGTTTCATTGTCAAACTGTCACCAAGAAACTCTTCCACAGTTGGTGTTTTAGCTAGACTACAACCCCAAACAATAGGAACATTATCCTAGAGTGTGAATTTTGTGGTTTTAACTGCATTATTATTAAAACAGTCACTCCATGTTATTTTTTTTAATTGGGTTAGGATCAGGAGATTGTGCTGGCCACTCCATTACCCCAAGGCCTGAAATTAAGACTGCATTCCACTCCACCTTTAAACACTCACAAACTTCTCTAGCCCCTTCCCCTAAGAGGGAATCCCCACAGTCATTTTAAAGTTCATTCCACTTTTCCATGTGAATGAGTAAAGCTTACAACAACATACTCTTAACCCCTTGATTTTGACAGAGGGAGCGAGTCTGCTTCATATGTACACTCCAGCACCTGTATGTTTCAGATTGCAATATGATTGTTGATGTCACAACAGTGTACTTTCCAAGTGTACTTTCCTTAAGTTGTTCCATTTAAACCCATTCATATGTACATCTGAGTCAACGAGACAGTGGAAAGTTAGCTAGTGAAGAGCTATAAACAATTGTACTGGAATGCAGCCCAAGATGTTCTTCAGTTTGTGTTTGGGGTCATTGTCTTGTTGAGCAACAATCTCTTCAAGTATTCTGATGTATTCAAACTGATTCATGATGCCCAGCAAATGATAAGTATTTTAAGTGTCACAGTATGAGAAACACCCATTACCATGATTTCTGTGCCACCTTGCTTCCCAGTGTAGTGATGCTTCATTGTAGTACATGGGGGTCGTCTGATATACTGATAGATCCAAAAGGAACAATTTTATTCACATAAGTCAAATATTATTTACTGTCATCATGGCAAAGATAAAATAAATTAAAACTTTAATTTATTATTAAGTTATTAAATACTATTATGATTAGAAATGTGCTGAAAAAAATCTCTCCGTTAACAGAAATTGGGGAAAACACACAGTTGAAGTCAGAATTATTCACCCCCGTTAATTTTTTCCCCCAATTTCTGTTTAACAGAGAGAAGATTTTTTCAACACATTTCTAAACATAATAGTTTTAATAACTCATTTCTAATAATTGATTTATTTTATCTTTGCCATGATGACAGAAAATAATATTTGACTACATATTTTTCAAGACCCTTCTATACAGCTTAAAGTGACATTTAAAGGCTTAACTAGGTTAATTAGGTTAACTAGGCAGGTTAGGGTCATTAGACTATTTATCGTATAACGATGGTTTGTTCTGTAGAAAAGTTTAGAGGGGCTAATAATATTGACCCTAAAATGGTTATTAAAAAATTAAAAACTGCGTTTATTCCAGCCGAAATCAAACAAATAAGACTTTCTCCAGAAGAAAAAATATTATTTAACGTACTGTGAAAATGTCCTTGCTCTGTTAAACATCATTTGGGAAATATTAAAAAAAGAAGAAAAAAAATCAAAGGGGGGCTAATGATTCTGACTTCAACTGTGTGTGTGTGTGTGTGTGTATATATATATATATATATATATATATATATATATATATATATATATATATATATATATATATATATATATGTATGTACACAGGGAGTGCAGAATTATTAGGCAAGTTGTATTTTTGAGGATTAATTTTATTATTGAACAACAACCATGTTCTCAATGAACCCAAAAAAACTCATTAATAATAAAGCTGAATATTTTTGGAAGTAGTTTTTAGTTTGTTTTTAGTTTGAGCTATTTTAGGAGGATATCTGTGTGTGCAGGTGACTATTACTGTGCAGAATTATTAGACAACTTAAATTATTATTAAATAATTAAAACAATTATTAAATTTCAATTATTTATTTTCACCAGTGAAACCAATATAACATCTCAACATTCACAAATATACATTTCTGACATTCAAAAACAAAACAAATCAGTGACCAATAAAGCCACCTTTCTTTGCAAGGACACTCAAAAGCCGGCCATCCATGGATTCTGTCAGTGTTTTGATCTGTTCACCATCAACATTGCGTGCAGCAGCAACCACAGCCTCCCAGACACTGTTCAGAGAGGTGTACTGTTTTCCCTCCTTGTAAATCTCACATTTGATGATGGACCACAGGTTCTCTATGGGGTTCAGCTCAGGTGAACAAGGAGGCCATGTCATTAGTTTTTCTTCTTTTAGACCCTTTCTTGCCAGCCACGCTGTGGAGTACTTGAACGCATGTGATGGAGCATTGTCCTGCATGAAAATCATGTTTTTCTTGAAGGATGCAGACTTCTTCCTGTACCACTGCTTGAAGGTGTCTTCCAGAAACTGGCAGTAGGACTGGGAGTTGAGCTTGACTCCATCCTCAACCCGAAAAGGCCCCACAAGCTCATCTTTGATGATGCCAGCCCAAACCAGTACTCTACCTTCACATTGCTGGCGTCTGAGTCGGACTGGAGCTCTCTACCCTTTACAGATCCAGCCACGGGCCCATCAAGACTCACTCTCATTTCATCAGTCCATAAAACCTTAGAAAAATCAGCTTGTGTCTTGTTCAGTGGTGGTTGTTTTTATTTATTTTATAATGAACTTCTTACAATAAAAACAATCCCATTTAAAACACAATGACGTTCAATGCATTGTCTCCTATCTATCAAGTAATGGTATTTACATTTGAACATTTTTTTAAAATCCATTTAATTGAAACATTTATTTTCAATTTGCTTTTTCGTAGCTCAACAATTAAACAAAATAACAAATGGTTATGTTAAAATAGAATTGACAATCTCTGTTGAAGGAATTTGCCCCAACCTTCCCTATCATTCTCCCTCTCCTCTCTCAGACGGGACAGCGGGCCAAATCAATGGTTACCATGGGCCAACTTTGTCCTGCGGACCCTAGTTTAAGTATCTCTGTTTAAGATATTATTTGATGTAATGATTGGCTGATTTTTTGCCATTTAGATCATTATTTGATACTTTTAACTGTAGTTGCTTCTTTTTTTTCCATGCGTTTTCTCATGTGTATTACAGTAAATGTATTCTGTGTCTTTCATGCAGATGATGTTTGTTTCCTCCCTCTTAGCCAAAGGTGGACTGTGCACCAGAACACAAAGCAAATTCTGTAAAGACAAAGATGAGCGAGTTTAATGTGTAAGAAATTGACTGGCCTGCACAGAGTCCTGAACTCAACCCAATAGAACACCTTTGGCATGAATTTGAGCCAGACCTTTTCGTTCAGCATTAGTTCCTGATAATACAAATGTGTTTTTCGAAGAAAGGTCATGGTATACAGTTTAGCTTTTATGTGTGAAAGGGGCTATTTCAGATGTCTCAAAATCTTTAGCAATATGGTGTATATATTAAATTAGAGTTGTAAGTGTTTGCCACAAATAAAATGAGACTGAAGGAGTGTAGAAGATAATGGTGGAAAGCTGATCAGGTTTGGACAAAGTGTCAAAGTAAGCTCATAGATGATAAGGACTGCAATTCACTGTGAGAAGTGAAATTCAATATTCAATTCAATTCAGCTTTATTTCTATGGCGCTTTTACAATGTAGATTGTGTCAAAGCAGCTTCACATAGAAGATTATAGTAAATTGAAACCGTGTCAGTCCAGTTTTCAGAGTTTATGTTCAGTTTAGTTCAGTTCAGTGTGGGCCAATGGCGACAGCGCCTAGGAAAAAACTTCACCAATTGACAAAAGTGAAGGAAAAAAAACTGTTGGGCACGACCATTTCTCCTCTGGCCAAACTTCTTTTGCAGAGCTGCAGTCTAGGTGCCGGAGGCTGGAGAGCGCTGGACGTCCATCGCGGAGAAGCTGCAGGTGAGACAGGTCACCGGCTGGTGTACAAGCTGACCCTTTAGGATCAATGCGAGGACTTGTCTGTCACTGGGGTCTTACAGGAATCAGTCTCATGCTCTCCACTCCTCCATGACCACCACAGCAGCTGCTCAGAATACGGCCTGGTCCAGGATTATGGAAACCTCAAAAATAATAAAAACAGACCAGCGCAGGAAGTGTTCCCGGCTCCGGTTGCAGACAAACAGTCCTTTAAAGGATTTGGATTTCAAAAGCATTTGTGTTTTATGTGTATGCTAATGCTAAGAGATGTGTCTTTAATCTAGTTTTAAACTGACAGAGTGTGTCTGCTTCTCGAGCTGTGCTAGGAAGGCTGCTCAAGAGTTTAGGTGCCAGATATGAGAAAGATCTACCACCTACGATTGATTTTGATATTCTGGGAATAAAGAAGATAAAGGAGGGATAAAACAAAGACTGGCTGATTGTAATTTCCAAATGTTAACTTTCTAAAAGTTTGACTACTAAGATAATGTTGTTAAATAACAAAACACAACAAAGCAATCAGGTATGATTTCTGTTCATATAAAATTTGAAAAAACCAACAAAAAGTAATGTAAGCATTCCACATTACAAAAATCACATCAAGAGTAACATCTGGGGTGTTGACATGACATTGCATTTTTACTGTCACACATGACAAGCATGAATATAGTTAGCATTGTCATGATTTAAAAAACAGTAACTGTTTAAACTTTTCTATTATCTTTCTTTGACCTCTCGTTTTAAAAGCTGCTGCATTATTGCGTTTTTTAGATCTTTCAGCCAAATCTCAAAACTGTCCTATGGGTGTCACGGTATCAAGCATAGTTCACTAAATTACTCTTATAATTTCGAAAATCCTAAAATTATTAATAAATATCTCAGGCCTCATTTTACAAGTGGCTATTTTTGTAAATGGCAACCATTTGTTTCATCTATATATTTACAAAAACAAGCTTGGTACATTTTGTCTTGCTGACTTGCATATTTTTAAGAGTTGTTTTTTGCTGGACATTTTTACTTTATCCAGTAAATATATATATATATATATATATATATATATATATATATATATATATATATATATATATATATATATATATATATAATTTTTTTTTATAGCGACCCCTTATATGTAATATTTTTAACTTCAGACTACATAATTATATCAATTCTTTCTTCACCAATTGTTTTAAACAAAAAAAATATTTTTACTGCCTATTTGTCAACTACCCATGCATATTTTCACTAAAAAAGTGATTCTAAGATGATTCCTTCGATTACATTTTTTTAAGGTATGTGGTTGTAAACAATTTATTTGAGCTGAATTTAAACAAACAAATTAAGTTGAACATTACTAAAATTAATTTGTTTAAATTCAATCCATATAAATTGTTTGCAATAATTTTGCAGAAATCATTTTTTTCAGTGTAAGTATGCATTTTACCACAGTACATTATTCACTGACAGTCTGTGTGTATTTCCTGCATTTTGTTTTGCATATTATGTATTTGTAAGCCAATCTCTACATTTAATAACGTTACTGTTTATTCTACTCTTGCTTAGATAATGCAGGTTCATCTAGGCATTATTAATGTTTTAATTATTATTTAGATGTTTTTTTCTTAAAGCTGAAGAATTTCATTCTAAATAGATTATAAGCAATATTAAACGTCAATAAAAGGCAAAAAAAATGTTCAGGTTTTATGCAGTTTAGCTGGCAATTTAAATAATGGGCGTTGATTTTTCACAAGAACGTGCCTATTTTCTTATGCGGAAAATCTAAGGAAAAAGGTTCTCACAGATGAGGTTTAATTGGAACACGCGTTACAAATAACAGGTGTTCCTCAGTAATAATTAAACTGACACAAAAACTCTCACAACGGGGTGGAGCCCGTTTGCAGCCACACAGAAGGATATGCTTATTTGCTTTAACACCAGGTAACTAACTAATATTACTTCTCCAGGTGTTTTCGAACGGTTTAAAGAAATATACAAAAGTGTATGTGAACACATTGGCCGAGTTTGTGAAATTTGACGCCATGACTATAATTTCAGCGTCATTCAAAAACACAGCTCTCTTTTATGAAGTTTGTAATGAAAACCGAGCCAAATGTCCGCAATAAACGACTTTAATAAGAAAGAAACAAGTAGAATAGTGGGTGAAGTCCGTTCAAAGGTGAGCATCTGTCCAAGTCAACCCAAAGAATATCACAAGCCATGAGGCCGACTTTAGCTGCGGCTAGCAGATTCAACGCGCATTTAATCATGATTAAATTGAGAATTGCTTTACCAAACAATGTAAGAAGGTATCATGCGCGCAAACATAACGCACGTGAAAACCTTCAAGTTTGGCAAATGCTAAAAGGGTAATTCTACAGAAATTAAATGTACGTACTTGAGTTTGGCAAAATGTCTAAAGAAATTAGTTTCTTTTAAACATTTAAAATTCCTCATTACTTAACTAACTTCTGACTTTATGGAAACCCATAAATTGCAACTTGATATTTTTTTTTTTATGTATAATTTTTTTTTTATACATTTGGTGACTTTTTTTTTTTTTTTTTTCTACAATTTTTACCTACTTTTTGGCAATAATAAAGTTTTTATTAAATATTTCTTGATTTATTTTTTTCAGCACATATCAGAAAAAATTGTTAAACAATGAGGTTTAATTTAACACAACTAGTGACAATTTTCATGAAAAATGCATTTTACCAAATGTCTGCTGTAAGCCATCTAACCTAACCACATGTAGGCAATCATGATATGCTCACTAAATTAATTTATTAAGGGATTGATCAATGTATATTTTTGTTTCTTAATTTCTTAACAATATAGGAGGTCACAATAGTGACACTAACTAAACACTTCACATGAAATCATGAGTAATTATACGTTGTTGTTTTTTTTGTTTTGTTTTTTAACATGAATATATACTAATATCTTAATATATATGAATATCTTAATAATCATTAATATCTTAATTGTTTTCCCTATGTCATTCTATTAAATGACTTAAGTTTTAATAATGAAGATCAAATTGTCATGTATTTGGTTCCAATGAAGAATTGTTGACATTTTTGTTCTGTTAACTAAGGCAGTAGGTTGCCCCAGTCGAACAATGTCTATTGTTACATAGTACCATTGCTAAATTGACAGGAGATTAGAAAAGAACCAGGAACTGATGATTGCTTTCTTTGTAGCTGTTAATCCTGAGAAAAAGGTTTGTTTTTGATTCAAAGTCAGGGTTATTGAAGAATCATCATTCAATAGAAAATGGCAAGGTTCAGGTTCAATGATGGTTTTCAAAATTTGCAACAAAATGGTTAAGACATTAACCCCAAAAATTGTAGATGGGGGGACATTCCCAATAGGCATGGGATTTTGACGATATGATAACCTTGGTTAAAAATATCACGGTTTTACGGTATTGTGATTACTGCTCTAAAATATTTTTTTAAATGTCTGGGTAAAAAACAAAAACTTTTTTTCCCTTTGAACACAATATATTTTATTTTGAGAAACATTTCTAATATTTTGGAGCAGTAAACATGTCAGACTAAATAATTCAAATGAAGCATTGACTTCTGCTGTCTTCTTTAGTTTTAATTTAAAACGGCATCAGTTTAAAACAGCATCTTTGGATGTCTCTTCTGCTGGAGATGCTGTTGTCCTAAAAAACTAAAACGTAATCTTAAAAAAAAATCGTACACATACTTTAGGAACTGTATAGTAGAAAATTTTGTCGGTTTTAAAACCCTGACTTTTCCAAATCGCGATATACCTCGAAAACTGTTATTCCTAATTATGTGTTTTTTTTTGTTTTTTTTATCATGCGATTAAATAAGTTATTAGTTAATTCTGGTAACTGAACAATGACAGTGGAATTACAATGGGTCTTTCTTCGTAGATCTTCAGAAAATAGGAAGAGGAAAGTTATGTCACCAAAGCAATCATTGTTCCAAGATAATAATTTTTGTTAAACTGCATCACCAGCCACAACTCCAGGGGGAGACTATTATATATACTATTATTCCATTATACATTTTATAATATTTATTTGCCCTTTTCTTTTTTATAGTGTAATTTACATTTTGATTAATGCATGTTTGTATATTTAAATGGTAGAAAAATGTTTTATCTCAATATAAAGCATCTTTTTATTGCATATGATTGTGTGGACAAGCAGTTTTGTGTGTTTTTAGAGTTTTACATAAGCGCTTAACACACAATTATTGCTCCATTGATGACACAAAAGGGTGTAATTGTTCAAATAACATTTTCATTTTAAAATGCAAAGAATATTAATTTAATCTTAAAGACTTTTACACTAAAGTGTAATATTGCTGTTATGTCTAGGGGCAGAAAAATGCATGTTTCTGTAGAAAGAGCCAAATGATGTATTAGTAAAGTTATTAGAGAGCCGCTGAGCCAAATGGTCTGGACCGGATCTCTAAAAAAAGTCTAAATTCTTATCACTAGCTCCTCTTGTACCACATGATTTATTATTTTTTTGTAATGCTTTTATTAACAAGGACTAGCATAGTCATACTTCATTACACAGTGCAAGTATTTCATATGTGTTATGGACTAAAAATTAAAGATAATTTAAGAAAAGAGGGAGGATGCATAATCAGTTAACAAACAAATATAATGCTCTTTGCAAAGGATCTTTGCTTTTGCGTGGTGATTTTTACAGTCCTTTAACAAACCGCAATTTATCAACCCTTTTCTGTCCAGAAATGTCTGAAATGTTATGGTATTGTACAAAATTCCTTGTATTACTGCATCTATACCAAATGATACAAAACACAACGGCACCAACTTTTGCCTCAGGAAAGTATACAGTCTGACAGTCTGCAGAACTATTTTACTTTTTTTCTACCTTTTATTTTTTCTAAAATATTTCTACAACTTTATTTGATGTCAGGGACTGACTGGGATAGCATTTTTACCCAGGAAAATTATTTTAGATTGACCGTCCCGGTGCTCCCTATGGCCAGTCCGCCCCTGGTTGGTGTTTTGCATGGTGCAAAGTTTGCATTATTAAAGGGAACTTATCCAAAAAGCACATATATAAGGGGTTTAAACCGTTCTGTGGCAACATTCTATGAAATATAATCAGGTAGTAATGGCAAAAATTTATTTTAGTTTTTATAGTCTCACCATTTAAAAGTGCAAAAACATTTTGATTGACATTCTCCCTTTGTACGTGTCTTGCGAGGGGGAAAGCCCCACCCACTAATGAAAATCTCTGGCTCATTAGCATAGGACATTAGTCTTGTCTTTGAATCTGCCACTATGCTGACACAGGCATTTGTAGCTCCGCCTTTTGAAAAGAGGGCTGGGAGTACAATCTCATTTAAGTTTAAAGCGACAGTCACCTAAATGATACAATTAGATTTAAAGGGCTAAAAAGGGCGGTTTCAAAGAGTTGTAAAACATTATTTGTCCGATATTTGAGCTTTAAACTTCACATACACACTCTAGGGACATCAAAGACTTATTTTACATCTTGTAAAAAGGGGCATAATAGGTCCCCTTTAATGTATTTTAATGAGTTTAAAGAGATGGTTCTCTCAAATTAAAACTGTCATCATTTGCTCTCCATTTACTTGTTTCAAACCTGTTTGTTTTTTCTGTTGAACGGAAGATATTTAGAAGAAGGCAGAAAACCTGTAACCATTGACTTTCCTATTTTGCCGCACTATGGATGTCAATGGTTACAGGTTTTCTGCTTTCTTCAAAATATCATCTTTTGTTTTCAACAGAATAAATAAACTCATAAAAGTTTGGAACCAATCGAGGGTGCCTAAATAGTGAGTGCATTTTTATTTTTTGGACAAACTCCCTTTAAGTGTTTTTTTTTTTTTATTTTAATTTTATTTTTTTTATAGGATTTAGATTTTGTAACACTCTTTATCTTTTTTAGCTTTTATAGATGCAGTAAAGTCAACTAGTAAAAAAAACTAAGAAAACTTGCTCATAAGGCCACAACTCTTTTGCAGAGTGCTTCTGAAGGATGAACAGCGGCGGACCAGCATATCCATTGGCCTCTCTGTATGTCGGTGACCTTCATGCAGATGTCACAGAGGCCATGCTATACCAGAAGTTCTCTCCTGCTGGTCAGATCATGTCCATCCGTGTTTGCCGTGATGTAATTACGCGGAGATCCCTTGGATATGCTTACATCAACTTCCAGCAGCCTGCTGATGGTGAGGGCAGTCTTAACAAAGTGTTTTATTGTTCATAATTAAATTGAGAATGCTTTTCGGGTTGGAATTTAATAAGCAAAAACTTTTAAGTACAATTGGAATGTATTTGAAAAAAATCAAGTTCTTTCAATTGCACAACAACAGTACATTTTAAGTGATAAGAGGACTTCTCTAAAATCTGTATGTCACTTTTTTTATTTCTACATGTAAGCGGAGTGTGCCCTTGACACAATGAACTATGAAGTCATTAAAGGTCGCCCAATCAGGATCATGTGGTCACAGCGAGATCCGGGTCTGAGAAAGTCTGGTGTGGGAAACATCTTCATCAAGAACATGGATGAGTCTATTGACAACAAGGCTCTTTATGACACCTTTTCTGCTTTTGGTAACATCTTGTCATGTAAGGTACATTCTTTTCCAATCACTGTGCGATTTTATCTATTCGATGGACTGGTTGACTTAAAGGCATTTTTGAAGTTGAAATAAAGTGTAACTTTATTGCCACTAACGCATCTCACAGTAACCTTTTTCTTCATTCTAGGTAGTTTGTGATGAAAACGGCTCAAAGGGTTATGGGTTTGTACACTTTGAGACCCAAGAAGCAGCCAACAGAGCAATTGACACGATGAATGGCATGCTTCTGAATGATCGCAAAGTGTACGTTTAATTAATGCTGTATGTGGTACAGAGTTTCTTTTAAACCCGCTGGAGAAGTGGAGTCAATTGTACTGTGGTTATCACATAAAAATATTGTTCAGATTATGTATTTCAAGATATTTGTTAGGTTTATGTTTTTAAAGCACTTCTGTTTGTATGACGTTTCTTGCGTATTTATCCCAAGACTTCGTGGCTAATTTCAATTGGCAAATCTCAAGCCATTAACAGCAGACAAGTGCAGTTAATAATGTGATTGCGTGAGATTGAGAGGATAAAGCTGCGTCCCAAATGGCGCACTATGTACTTATGCACTTATACACTCAACAGCATAGTATATGTATGAAGTGTCGTCCCAAATGAAACACTAATGGTTATTTTTCCTAAGCAGAAATTCAAACCATTTCCCTGATGACGTTTGGTGGTTGCCAAATTAGTAAAACAAATAACCAAAGTACCAAATAATACCTGCCATGAGTATAACCGCATTCACCATCGGGAGGCGCTATAATCACTCTTGTAGGAGAATACTGCTTTCACAGTCCAAAATGAAGTAATCCAACATGTGCGCCCGATAGCTCTGCCCCTTCCGCTATGCGAGTAAAGCTGTCGAGTTGAAGTGTTCATCATTCCACTTCATTTTACCTGGTAATTAAAGTGCATTATTTTTTTTTGTTAGAGTTTTCAGTGTAAACGCACTATTTATACTACAAAATAGCATAGAATAGTGCATAAGTATATGATTTGGGACACACCTATACTGTGTGAAATCATTTTTTCTGCATCTCTCAACAGTGTGGTCTACTGATAGCAAAATAAAAAAATTCTAAATTGAAGAAATTATAAAGCAGTGATTTTTATATTGTATATCAGTGGTTCTCTACCACATTCCTGAGGCCCACCAGAACTACACGTGTTGCATGTCTCACCATTTTCAGATCTTGCGGTCTCCGCTAATAAGATGATGTGCTGAATCTGGTGTGATTGGTTAAGGAGACATGGAAAATATGCAGTCCTGGTAGTCCTCCAGGAATGTGGTTGAGAACAACTGTATTGTATTATATTATATTATATTATATTATATTATATTATATTATATTATATATAGCAGTGCTTCTATACTATCTATATTGTTTATGTGCATTTTGTGTAGGAGAAAGAACAGGATAAAGAGTGGTTTTGGCAAATAAAGAGTCTTGTGGCAAATATGGATAAAAGCTGTTATTCTGATCCTATTGTTGAATGTGTGATGTGAAACTGTAAAGGGGGCAAGACATGCCCAGAACTTTAACCTTGAAATAGTTTCCTTTGAAATATGAGAATTAAGCATTGTTTCATGGTAGTATTAAATGTCTTTGTCATAATTACAGCCACAATAACATCTTATTGTATATGGGCTATATCAAATATAGTGGATTTTGCATAATTGCATTTTTGTTTGTTGATTTTTGTTTTATCCTGGTCAGATATGCATGTTTTCAGTTCAATACTAAAATAAATGATTAATCTTTATTCAAGTGAACAAATAAAAACAATTCTGGGTATGTCTACTTTAACTAAATTCAACTTCTTTTTACAGATTTGTAGGGCATTTTAAATCCCGTAAAGAGCGTGAGGCAGAGATGGGAGCTAAAGCTGTGGAGTTCACCAATGTGTATATTAAGAACTTTGGTGAAGACATTGACAGTGAGAAACTGAAGAACATCTTCACTGAATTTGGTAAAAAAAAAAAAAGTTTTATGCAGGAACATTTAATTATTGACTTATAAACTTTTATATATATTTTTCATAAAGAATACTTATTCTCCATCTCTTACTTGAAGTTGTCTCTGATTCCCAGGTAAGACTCTTAGCGTCTGTGTGATGACTGATGAAAGGGGACGCTCCCGTGGCTTTGGTTTTGTCAATTTTGTCAACCATGGAGATGCTAGGAGGGTAAAAGTGCAAATACAGATGTATCTTTATTATATGATAGTGGTGGGTAACCAGAGATGTAACTTTTTTTTTTTTTTTTTCCTCTTTGTGGTAGGCAGTAACTGAAATGAATGGCAAAGAGCTGAATGGCAGGGTCCTGTATGTGGGCAGAGCTCAGAAAAGACTCGAGAGGCAGGGAGAGCTCAAGCGCAAGTTTGAGCAAATTAAGCAAGAGCGCATACAACGCTACCAGGTACACATTTATCTGCTGTATTCGACATCATCCTAATCATGAGAGAAGGATTTGCATGTGCTTGCTTTCATTTTGAAACGTGCTGTGATTCATAAGTTTTTTATTTTAGGGGGTTAATCTCTATGTGAAAAATCTGGATGACAGCATTGATGATGAGAAGTTGAGGAAGGAGTTTGCACCTTATGGAACCATCACCAGCGCAAAGGTAATATAAAAAAAAAAACTACATGTGCCTTTTATGAAATGATGCTATAGTTATAACAAGTGAAACAACGAGTTTTGCAGTGCTGAATAGTTTTATAAATAATAAGAATATCATTAGTGTGTGTACCACCAGTGTAAACAAAGTGTACAATCTCCATCATAGCTTGAGTTTATTACCCATGAAAAGAAAAAAATAAGTCCATGTAATGCTGTATATGCTTTTATATTAACAACCCCTCATACATTTCCTGGCTCCGGTGTGGTCCATTTCCCTTTTGTTATAGCCAGAAAATACAGCACTGAAAATGTATTAATCACCATTCTGATCCGTTTCTTTCATACCTAATAGTTTTAGATCGTTTTGTAAAATAAAACAACTTGACTGAACAGTTTTTATACAGATGGGTTGATCAGGCCATTTTAAAATTTTACATTACTAATTTTGCCCTTTCTATTTCTCTTCTTTCCTCTTTATATTTAATTCATTAGAGGTGAATTTGCTTCTATGCTCTGGTTTTTATGGCTACATAATCTAGCTGCACTTAAACATCATCATTTTTCAGACTCATGACCTGAAGTAGCTATTCTTTCTCAAACCAATACTCTGCTATCATTTTACATGACTGTCTGATGTTCTTTTTGTAGTATTGGGTGTTTAATATATGCCAGATGTAACAAAACTTTGAACTTTTTTTTTTTTTTTTTTTTTTTTTTCAAACCACAAGGTGTGTTTTTTACCAAAATTTATGAAGTCCTTTTAATGTTCTTTAGCAGAGGTTTTTCCTTGCCACTGTTCCCTGGACATAATTTTTGTCAATTGTCTTTTGGATGCTAGTGAGTCATCACAGTGCTCAGTCATTTTGGAAGGTGTGCCACATTTGAAAAGGTCTGCTGCTGGCTTTTTTTAAATTGGGGCTTAATTCTAATAACATTTTATTATTGTTTAAAGTGTATTTTGTGTTTTTTATATTCAATTTAAATACATTTGATAACATTTTGTAGAAATCAGGATGAGGTTAACAATTTTTTAAAAACTTTATAATTATTATTCTCAAGTTTCAAGCCTTTTGACTGCTTCTAGTTTAGCTCATGCTGTGATTCATCTACTTTTTAGTGCAGTAATTATCTATATCTAATGGTCAATATATATATAACATTAGGTACCAGTCTGGTTGTAGACACTGAACTGTGTGGGGTTTTTTTTCTTTCTCCTCCCCTCTCTTCTTTCTACAGTAGCATTAATGTGTGTTTAGGGCACACACCTATTATACAGCAGTAGAATATAGCCCCAAAGTTGCCACAGAAGTCAATGTCAAGCATGAGTTTCACTCTAGAAATAGAAAAGGCTGAACTTTAAACCTTTTTATGAAGAAAACATTAAAACAAAATGTTCTGACATCGATGTTTCACTATGAATATTATATGAAGCTCATTAGATAAAGATAGTTTAGCCTGTCCTGTCTCCATTTGCATAAACATGGCCACTATTACTTTGGTACTTGGGTGCTATGTTCAGCAACTAACTGTTAAGTAAAGGGTGATCAGTCTTTTCAAAACGAAGTTGACTCAATCTATATTTTGGAAGGTGAATTTAATATGAGCAGTTTTAGTTCTGGCCCCTAATAGTTGACTAACCACTAATCGAAAAGAAGAGGGTTGGTAGAATCTAATTTTTATTAATTTAGATAAAAATTTTTATTATTATTATTTTTTTAATATATACGCATAATTTGATGACAGGAATTGTGCTGTCTGTGGTGGACCGATCATTAACAGCTGGAGCCAGATCTGTCTCAAATAATACATTTACAAAATAAAATTCATACACCCACAACACAATTCACATTTACAAAATACAATTTGTGAGCTCAAAACACAATTTAAAAATGCGCAAACCAATTAGTAAATTCAAAACACGGTTCAAAAATGGGCAAATCAATTCCATAAGTTCAAAACCTGATTTAAAAATACGCAAATCCAATGCATAAATTCAAAGCACAATTCAAAATGCGCAAATCCAATCCATAAATTTAAAACGCAATTCATACACGCAAATCCAATTTGTATATTCAAAATGTATACAAATTTATTATATACAAATATTTGTAAATTTATAAATTCAAAACCCGATTCAAAAATACACATTCAATTTGTAAATTCAAAACACTATTCAAAAATACACAAATCCAATCCATAAATTTAAAACAAGATTGAAAAATGCACAGATCCATTTCGTAAATTCAAAACACAATTCAAAAATACACACATCCAATCCGTAAATTCAAAATACGATTCAAAAATACACATCCAACTTGTAAATTCAAAACGCGATTCAAAAATACACAAATCTAATCCATAAATTTAAAACAAGATTCAAAAATACACATCCAATCCATAAATTCAAAACACGATTCAAAAATACACAGATCCAATTTGTGAATTCAAAACACGATTCAAAAATACGTACACAATATCAGTACACTTCAGAACACTATTCACATTTACTTGTGAATTTATTAGTGTTAACACATTGTGTTTTGTAAGTGTGAATTGTGCTGTGCATGTATGAATTTTCATTTTTTTTTAAATGTATAATTTTTGACACTGATCTGGCTCCATAGCCTGTACACCTTTTAATTTATCAATCTTCCTCAGTCTTTAGTGCGGTTTACTGCATGGCAGATGGAGATGCCACTGCAATCACTTGATCTTAAAGTAGACAATGCTGTCCTACAGAAACCCATTTCATATCTTCAAAAACTTTAGTTATATGTGCATTCACAATAACAAAAATTTGCACTTTTTATTTTATGGAAACGGAGTGGGCCTCTGCAATCTATTTGGAAACTTGAGCACATTAAAAAAAAGTGTCTACCTTTACTGACAAAAATATATAGCATATGTGACCCTGGACCACAAACACAGTCAAAAGTGAAATTTAATAATAAATTAAATCTAAATGAATAAATTTTCCATTGGTTTGTTAGGATTTGGACATATTTTAAAATAGCTTCACCTCTGCAAAATATTAAAACATTTTTTGGCATAAAAGTAATAAAGGTTAATCAAGTTGACCCATAAAATTGGCTATTGCCAGAAATATACCATTTAAACATAAGACTTTAGACGCAAGAACCTCGAAGTGCCATCTGAAATTTTCTTCTAAAATGAGCATTTTTCTTAGCCCCCTATGTTTGTTCAATTATTTCACATTAGGGCAATGCATATTATCTATTTTATGTAATGAAAGTAAAATTACTTAACCTACATATAGGAACCTGAGAAAAATGCTCACTTTAGAAGAAAATTCCTGATGACACTTAGAGGTTTTTGCATCTGAACTCTTCATTTGTAGTCCAGGCTCGCTCAAATGGCAAAATAGCTTACAGATGTTAACTACTTTTAAATAAACCAATAGGCTATATGCACACAGACTTTTAATTTTCAGCCAGGCAGCCCAAGGGCTTCTGGTGAACTGTCTTTCCATTACAAAATTGACGTTTAAGATCTGATTTCTTTAAAAATCAGCGATCTTCACTGCCTGTTAGATGTACGATATGAAGTGGGTCTTGGATCGTACAAGAAGCACTGCATTAAATTTCATTTCCCCCGCCATGTCAATAAAATATGACTGTTTATTTTACCCCAGTATTTTCAATAGAATTTCTGCGCTAGCCTGTTGCTACTGATGGTGCTAGTGGTTACGACAGTCTTCTCGTTTTATGCTTGAACAACTAAATGAATGCTTAAGTCTGTTTAACTGAATGTATTGTAATTATTGATGCTGTAATAACAACCTTGTGAAATTGAAAATGGTCACATTTAAGTTTTCACCGGAAATTTATCATTGGCTTTAAAACTGTAGCTGTGCATATAGCCCATTCAAATGGAAATGGAGAATTCTCTGTGGATATGTTCCAGTTGGCGTCTCTGACTTTATAAACTGTAAACAAAGCAAGCACTAGTTTATAAAATTATTGAAATGTTAATAAAGCCTCCATATGGGGTTTCCATCAAACATTCATAAATGGTTTGATAAACGATTAGTTGACTAATCAGATGTTAAACAGGAAAATCTTTAGTCGAGGGCAGCCCTAGTCTTTAGGGGAAATAATGTATGTCTTTAAGACTAGTCTAAGTGATTTGTGCAACTGGCCACAAGTTTAAAATGTAAAAAAAATCTATTAGTATCTGTAATTGTTTGGTTCAAATATAGTTTCATTTGTAAGTGCCTATCTACGGGACAACCGTTTAGCACTGGCTGTTTTCATAATTGCACCTTGCCTTGCCATAGGTGATGACTGATGGAGGCCACAGTAGAGGCTTTGGATTTGTGTGTTTTTCCTCTCCCGAAGAGGCTACAAAGGCAGTGACTGAGATGAACGGGCGTATTGTTAGCACTAAACCACTTTATGTGGCTCTTGCCCAAAGAAAAGAGGAGCGAAAGGCCATCCTCACCAATCAGTACATACAGAGACTAGCCAGCATTCGAGCTATCCCTGGCCCTGCAATACCTGCCACCTACCCGCAGAGCTCCGGTTACTACATGACCTCTGTGCCACAAGTGGGTGGAATGATTTAATTACATTAATGGTAGACAATTGCAGTATCTGCATTGCTTCTGCTATTAATATGCATATCTGCGTTTTTTTTCCACCAGGTTCGTTCTTTTTATAATGCTGTACCAAACCTGCGCCCTGCACCACGCTGGGCATCTCAAGCTCCCAGGACACAAGGTAAAGGTGTATTCAATTATTAAGGTTTCACGAATGTGTTAAACCTGGAGTCATGTGCTTTCTTTTTAGAAGTGATGTTTTTGAGGCAGTTTGATACTTTGTCATTTTTTTTTCCTTTTCCTTCAGTATGTATTAGTGGTTTTGTGCTTGTGTAAGATCTGCAGAGTTAAAAAGCTTAAAGTCTCCCACAGGTTTAAAAAAAAAATAAAAAAAATTCTAACAAAACTTTTTTTCTTTTTTTTTTTCCCCTTTTACCACAAATTTTACCATATCAGTCAAATTCTAACAGTTTACAGCTGACTTGAGACCTTGAAATAATTATGGTTAAAGAGCATTTAATTTCAGTGTTTCCAAGCACTGTTATGTTTGTCGAATTTAAAGCATGCTCTTCAAAACTTTACAGAAAATGCTGACCTTTTAAAATGGTATCGAAATAGACTTTAATTTAGGGGTCTCAAACTCAAATTGGTAGGGAGGCCATATCAGGGACTGACAATTCGTAGGAGGACCGTTTTAACATTCAAGCACACGAAAAAAGTGAAAACCTGATGCAATTCATGCACTCAGACATTCTTCCCCAGAGTATCAAAGCTCCTTGTTTCTTGTTGTACATATTGAAGGGGTAGTTTAAATTGCTATGAAAATGCAACAATTTAATAATAGGCATAATAATAACTATTATGTCCCAATCAATTGTTGCTTAACCAAAAGTTTAACAGATAGTGTAAGACAGCAGAATGCAGTTTGGGTAACTTTTTGACTTTTTATTATCATCCTTTTTTTTTTTTTTTGGAAAACAGAGGGGAACAAAGAGGGGAAATGTATATATCATAGACTGTAAAAGATATGGACGTAGTATCCGTGACCTCACCCATAGGTTTCTGAAGGGTGCAAATGAAGCTACAAGTGGGCGTGGCCAACTGGCGCCGTTTTGTTTGCACGTCATTGCTCCAACCAGGGGAACCAAATAAGGGCAAAGAGGCGGAGCGTGAGCAGAGCTACAGACATCTACTAGCATTTTGCTTAGACAGGCTTTTCTTTGGGAGAAATGCTTAATACTTTACCTCTAACTTGTTTGTGTTCTGGCCATAAGTTCTTGGTTGTATACTATATCAATAAAGTGTTAAGTCCTTTAAAAACACTGTTGTAATACACTGAGCCACTAAACGTTGCTCTTATGATGCTTTTCTACAGGAGGAAAACACAAATTACTTCTAAATGCTTCAAAAATAGTCTGTGTTAGTAAATGCATAGCGATTTATGAAATCCATTGTGACAGTTTTTCAGATGACTGTTTTATAGCCTACAGCTAATCAATCTTTCAGATTCTGGAGTGCATTACAGTTCTAAAATTATGAATGATAAATGATGTTAAAACAAATACATTTATAGAGATGGTATACAAGTATATAATTTTACTCATCTGGGAAATGGAGGCCTTGTGAATGGTTTGAGCACAATTAAGTGCACACAGCATGCCATATGTAAGAAATAATTGTATAGAAATAATTCCAAAAAGCAACTGACTGTGTATAACCGCATAACAACTGCAACTGACTGTGTATAACCACATAAAACAAAACAAAAATTCTATGTATATGCAGAGTTCAGCGGCTAATCTGCCTGAACTTTATATACTTAATATAACTTCTAATACAGATGAGTTCTAAAAATAAATTCACCCCCCTCACAGTTGTCATGAAGGGTAATATTAGCTATATGAACCAAAATCGTTCTTTGTACCAGGCTGTAAACACTATTTATTTTTTCTTCTTCTCTCTGCTGTAAAGTTGGCTATTTTAATATTGGGCTCAATAGAAATGTGCTCTATTATGGAGCCAGGACTAGCGGGATTTTGATGAATTGCAGTTTAAGTTACTTCCGTATTTGCTTCACGAGGGAGAGCGGGAGGTTGCTGCTTGGTATATATTCACTTTTTTTAACATGTTTAATTTAGCCAGCAGTAAAATTTTTACTAATGCACATTTTTATACAATTTTAATATGCATGTTAGTAAAATATTAATGAGACACTTGAATCTAATATTAGCAAAATAATCATATTTACACCACCAGCATAACATGTAAGACATGAAATGTTTGTACAACAGAATACAGGTGGTATAAAACTGATTATAGTCAAATGACCCTTGAATATTTACAAAAATAGAGCTTTAGTAAACCAAATAAGGAAACCCAAATATTGATTGATTCGTTTTCCTTCGGCTTAGTCCCTTATATATCAGGGGTCGCCACAGCAGAATGAACTGCCAACTATTTCAGCATACCTTTTATGCAGCGGATGCCCTTCCAGTTGCAACCCATTACTGTAAACTAGGAGACTAGGAAAAACCCCTACACAACTCCAAACATGAACTCCTACAGTATGGCCAATTTAGTTTATTCAGTTCACCTATAGCACATGTTTTTGGACTGTGGGGCAAACCAGAGCACCCAGAGGAAACCAGCGCAAACACGGGGAGAACATGCGAACGTCTACACAGAAACTGGCCCAGCCGGGACTCAAATTAGTGACCTCCTTGCTGTGAGGTGACTATCCACTAAGCCACAGTGTTGCCTGGGACCCAAATAATACAGATAAAATTGTATTTGTATGCAAACCAGCTTTTTGCAATGTCGACTTGTATCATCCAGTTTGTACACAACTTTAAGCTGACAATTTTTTTTTTTTTTTTTCTCCCTGTTTTTCTGGTATGTGACGAGTGAATTTCTGCTGTTGATTGATTTGTTCTAGGTCCATTTCCAGCTCAGTTTGTGAGGCAAGCAGTGCCACGGAGGCCCTCCACTACCATCAGCACTGTCCGCCAGGCCTCCACCCAGGTTCCTCACATAAACAACACCCAACGAATGGGTAAGGCAGTGTCCATGTTTTACATTATACATTGTGATCTTGTGATGGGAAAAATGTTGTGCAAGTTGTTGAAAGCTTGTATCCCTGTTATATATTAAAAACCGAGATTTAATGCCTAGTAGAATATAATGTACAGTATAATATACAAATGCAATATTATAATATACCATACCAATCTCGGTCCTGGAGGATTGGTGTCCCTGCAGAGTTTTGCTGCAACAAACCTAAACGCATCTGACTGGAAGTTCCAATTATACATAGTAAGACCTTGATTAGCTTGTTCAGGCATGTTTGATTAGGGTTGGAGAAACTCGGCAGGACATCGACCCTCCAGAATCAAGTTTGGGGACTGCTAATATACAGTGGTGAACGGAACAAATTTGAGAATTCTTTTTTTCAAAGACAAGAGTGAATATTGTTGAACCATTTTAGGAGAACTTTGATAATGTTTTGGTCCACTTTAAAAGTTGACTTCAAATTAGGATTATAATTGTTTTTGTTTGTAAAAAAAAGTTATTTATTTGTATTTTAATATTTCATGGTGTACTAAATAAATTTTACATGGGATACAAAATCATAAAATGATAAACACTTTATACTGATTGAAAAGTCCACTGAAGCATGTGCAACCTGACAACCTCATAAGAAAAGATATAGATAAACAGTCATATTTACAGGTTTTTTTTTTTTTTTTTTTTTTTTGCACAATGTTTAAATAGAGTAAGAAATCTGTTTGTGTTTTTTTTTTTTTTTTTTTTTGTCATTTAAAAATTGCTATATTTAAGCGGAATTAAGAATGTGCTTCGCTTTGTGCACATGTATAATTATTACCCTTTTTTTCACCAATTAAATCATTGAAATGCAGCACAAAATTAGAACATTTAGTTTGAATAATGGGTAAAATATGAGTTTTCCTTGGCTGTAACATCACTTTTGCCACACTAATTTGTGTTTATTTTTATACAATGGAGTAGAGGGTTTTTAATGTCATTATTGTTTTTTGACAGAATTTGAAATGCAATTTTATTTATTTATTTTTATTGGTTATTCTTCTGACTTAGCCAACATTGGGACCCAGACTGCAGGTGGGAGAGCTGCTGGAACTGCAGTCAGAGGAGTCAGCCAATACAAGTACTCGGCAGGAGTTCGAAACGTGCAACAGGTCATTAGTGCCCCAGCTCCTGTTGTTCATCAGGTAAAATGAACATGCATACCTTCACTCAAGTTGAACTGAAAGCCCTGCATGCAAGGTTTTATCTTCTCAGAAAAGACCAGATTTGCACTTTCTTTATAATGCTGTTGAATGGGAAAGTGCAACTTAATGCATTGCTTTCAGTGATGGAAAGAGTACTGAAAAAAAAATCATACTCAAGTAGAAGTATTATTACTTACCAAAAAAATATAGCTCTAGAGGGTGTTCCAAAACAGTAGTTGTATATGAGTGAGAAAAATAAAAGAAGAGACATGGTGTGAAGAGAATAAAAGGACAACACAAGAGTTTCAGGCAGTGTGTATTTGATTTTCTGACACTTATAAATATGTTTACTACAGAAATTAATTGTTCAGGAAAATGCTACTGCACATTAAAAAGGGCCCTATTAATTGTGTAGTGGTCGACATTTGAAGTGGATCAAAAAGTTTTGACCAACCTTAAATGTTGACTAAATCGCTGCAACTTTTGTCAGTTCACGGAAGTCTGAAATGCAGTATTCACCATTCATAGTGTTGCAGCACCTTAGTTCAACAAGATGCATAGCTGCTGCATTTTAAATAGAAAAATATGTACTTGGAGTATATCAGCCTTTTTTTTTCTTTTTTTTTCTTTTTCTTTTTTTTTTTTTTAAGGTGGTGCAAAATACAGAGCCAGCAGTTCATATGAAAGGCCAGGAGCCCCTTACTGCCTCAATGCTGGCGGCTGCACCTTTAAAAGAGCAGAAACAACTGCTGGGTAAGTGAAGCTTGCTTAAACCAGTGGTTCTTAACATGGGGCTGATTTATCTTGATTTAGGATTACAAGTAGGAATAAATCATATACCAGTTTGATGATACAATTTGATATGTATTCATATTTTATCCAGTTAGTGTTCCACTGTACTGCCCATGAAAAGCTGCCTTTTCACCATTCGGCTGAATAGTTCTGTTTAATTAATCGCATTAATCGTTTAGTTAATCCAGTGCAACATTTCATTTTCCACTGTGGATTAAGGATTTTGAATCCATATCTTCATGTGAAATCAATTCATGATGTTTATTTTGCTAGTGCACACTTGCTATTTTTTGGGTGGTGAACAAATAATCAGTGCAAGTTAGGCGATGTTCACAATACATTAATGTTTTGTAAAAACGCATATTTTTCTCTCCTTTTGTGTCCACACTGTGACCGTTTTTAGGGAATGAAAATGTATTGTTTTGGAAACGTTGTCCAAAGTGGATAAATTTGAAAACGCTGTTTTTGTGTTGCACTTAAGGGTGTTTGGTTCTGAGTTTTTCTTCTGATTTTAAACTTCTGATTTTGGAGTTGGATTAAATTAAATATTTGCAGATTAAACGCATCATATCTCGCTTTATAAAATGCTATAGTGTCAAGCTTTACATTTGGTTTTGTCTGAAGACAATTTAAACTGTGCAGTTCTCCTTTGGCCAGTCAAAGTTATTTATTTTTTTTAAACATTAATAGTCTAATTGGATATGTAAGAAAATTGTATTGTAATCTTGGAGACGCATTTAAAACATCAATTTATTATGAAAATGTTTAATGAAGTGTAACAGTTCATCAACACAGATACACCCCAATTGAGCCTACAAACAGCGTTTAAAAAAATATCATAAAATAACCTAAATATCTTAATATAAATGTTTGATACTTGAATACTGAGTAGACACTGAAGCAGAAGACGGTTTAATTAGTTTGTTGCGACATTTCAAAAAGACTTAAAATAAATAAACGGGAGGCAGATATGATTGAGGTAGAACTGTCTGTGCTCATACGCAGTACATTAACGAAAGTGTTTTCAATCGTTTTAGTAGATGACCATTTTTTCAGAAAGAATTAAAATGATGGTGTGGACATGGAGCTTTTTTTTTTTTTTTTTTTTTTTTTTTTTTAGCCCATACAGTTTTCAAACTTATCTGGATTTATGTAGACTAGGGTGACCAAACTCAGTCCTGGAGGGCCAGTGTACTGCAGAGTTTAGCTCCAGCTTGCTTCAACAACTGCCAGGAAGTTTCTAGTATATCTAGGAAGAGCTTGATTAGGGTTGGAGCCAAACTCTCCAGGACACCAGAATGTCCAGGACTGAGTTTGGGCACCCCTGGTGCAGACGTAGCCATAGTTCACTGGGAAAAAAAGTGTTTTAGTATTCTTTGTTTTGGCAGCATCGGATAATTTTCTTCCATGCTTGAAGTGGCAGTATTTCTCTGTTGACATTGAATTTACCAGCTTCTGCCACAATATTCGTAACCATGCCCCTCTTGCCGTTAGTTTGCTACAAGGTAAAACAAAGTCTTGTCCCTTATTCAATATTCTGTTTCATATTGAAATTTATCAGCATTTCATATTGAAATTTACTGCAATTCCCAGCAACTTCCAGTTCACACTGACTAAGTTTCTGGGAAAAGGTTGGGAACCACTGAATTAAACAAGTGTGTATTTTGATGTATGTCATCTTAAACCAGTGACTTTGACAATGTTCTTTACAAGAAAGTGCTACTTAAATAGTACTGTTAACCATGAATAAAAAATGAACTTTTCATTAAAATGTATACTTTAGAACAGGGGTGTCAAAGTCAATTCCTGGAGGGCCGGAGCCCTGCAGAGTTTAGTTCCAGCCCTGCTTCAACACACCTATCTGTAGGTATCAAACAAGCCTAAAGCACTCAATTAGTTTGATCAGGTGTGTTTAATTGGGGTTGGAACTAAACTGTGCAGAGCTCCGGCCCTTCAGGAACTGGCTTTGACACATGTGCTTTAGAAGAACAAACAAATTCATTCTCTTTGGAGTAATGCAGCTGATATAAAGTGAAACTACACTGCCCAGTGAAATGACTGAATTCTGCATCCAATACAGGCGAGCGGCTGTACCCACTCATCCAGATTTTGCATCCTGCACTTGCGGGAAAGATCACCGGCATGCTGCTGGAGATTGATAACTCGGAGCTGTTGCACATGCTGGAATCTCCGGAGTCTCTGCACGCTAAGGTAAACCATTACTTGAGGCCAGCAAAGATGTACTCTTAAAGATCAGTTTTTGTTGGAACATTGATGTAGGTATTTTTCCCCCTGTACTTTTTAGGTCGAAGAGGCAGTAGCGGTGCTTCAGGCTCATCAAGCCAAGGAAATGTCAGCTAAGTGAGGGGGCTCTAAAAGGCAGGCAATCTGAGTCTTCTACATTAATTTGGTCTTTGTATTTAGTTCTGCTTAGTAGCGCACTCAAATGTTCCCTCGTTTCATTTCATTCTTGCAGGCATCCGACTGGAAGTCTTTGAATAGAGGAATGGTTCACAATGGCTCTTTAGAGTCATGCTATGTTAAGCGTGCTTCACACACTGCAAATGTTCTTTTGCTCTATCATATTATGTTTTTTCTGATTTTGTTTATTATTAAAAAAAGAAAATAATGACAAGTAAAATGACAAATGGAAAAAAAAAGGAAAAAAGAGAAAAGAAACAAAAAAATTCCTGAATCTTGTGCAATAAATTATACTGGCTTAATGGACATGCAAAGGATGTTTCTGTTGTGTTTTTTTTTTTTTTATGATTAACAATTAAGCTTGTAAACACTTTTAGCTTAGCATAAGTCATTGAATTGGATTAGATAATAAGCCTCTTGCTCAAAAATGACTCCATTCTTTAGTTACATGTACTAAGACTGAAGGAAAATGAAAGGTTAATATTTTCTATGCCAATATAATGTGGAACTATACTCTCAGTCCAATGTAATAATCAAGGAGCTTTGCTGCTGCAGCATACGCAATATTACACAGCACATAAAAATAGTCCCCAGCTAGCAATGTGACCACATGCTTGATTGCATGTGGAGCGTGTGCTGACCACACTGCATAATATCGTTGTGCAAGCTGCAGTCACCAGTGTTATTTCCTACTGACTAATCATTTTTACCACCCAGTTTTCAAACACTCCAACACTCCAAAGACTCCAAAGATATTTTTTATGCGCAAGGAGTTATGCGGATGTGCTCCATGTCTGGCATGACATGGTGAAACAGAATAACTTTGGCATCTCTAAGATACACCATACAACAAAAGACAGAAATATCTGGATTAACCATTTTAGCTGATGAAAAATGATAAATTGCTCATCGAGAGGAAAAAAAAAATGCTCATGACTGCTGGTCCAGGATCGGTGTTTTCCACAGATACTTAATGATTTATTGCATGGTATGTTGAAGTTTTTGCATGGTGTGTACACGTCCCCTATAGAAGATGAATGCAGTTTTTACAATGAGTTTTTAATTAATTACAAAGGGCTATAATACATTTGTTCAAATTAAATAAATACATGGGTTTAATAATTATTTTTGTCACCCACATCCAGCACTAAATTGTGGGTATATAGGTTAAAAAGTGCACTAACATTTTTATTTATTTATTTTTAAAAGCTAGATGCCAATTTAAGACTTGTATAAGAACATTTTTCAAGAAAAAAATAATGCAGCAAAGATCTGAACGATACCCCTTATCCAATACAAGTGTGAAAATATCAGAGAAAAGCCAGAATGAATGCTAATTTCCAACAAAAAAAACTGTCAGTAGGACTATCAGCAGTAGGTTTTATGAACTAAAAGATGGGTTAGTGTCTTATCATGAAAACAACAGCCCCTGGGCAATTGAGCTCAGAGGACAATGAACATCACAACCCTACTTGCCTAAAAACACAGTTCAGTAAGCAGAACCACTCATTTTCATCAGAGGCAGATGCGATATTCTGCTTCCCATGTGTATCGTTTCAGTGCAGTTCTGAAAGATCCTGCTTTTATTGCTAATGCAGTTCTGTGACTGGAAGCATAGTTTAGCAAAGCTACTAAAACATGCAGATGGAGCAGCGCATCAATGTAGAGAGCATTTTAACCTTGATATTTAATATCTCATTTAAATACACTATGAACCGCAGCTATACAAATTTTTTTGTTCCCCATTTCCACCTGGGGATACTCCTCCTGAGGCCTCTAGAGATTGCGACCTGTGAAGAGATGATGGCAATCATAGAGGACTTTGAGGTATCCATGATCCTAGACCAGGCCGAATCCTGAGATGATGCTGTGGTGGTCATGGAGCAGTGGAGAGCATGAGACCGATTCCTGTAAGACCCCAGTGATAGATGATCCCGTGGGCCAACCTGAACACCCACCGGTGACCTACTCACACCTGCAGCTTCTCCAAGAAGGATGTTGAGTGTTCTCCAGCACCTAGACTGCAGCTCTGCATAAGAAGTTTGACCAGAGGAGAAATAAATGTGCTCAAATGAGCCAGGATTCTCTGGAGTTATTTTTCCTTCATTTTCATCAACTGATCAAGTTTTGTTTCTCGCCACTGGCTTTCTTGCTTTGAAACTTGTGGAACTGGGCATCAATGGATTTTTGCTCTTCAGTGTTTGGACTTTCAGCAGTGAAAATTAAACCACACTGAACTTCACTTCAACTCTGAAAACTGGACTGACCGTTTCAATTCACTATAATCTTCTATGTGAAGCTACTTTGACACAATCTACATTGTAGATGAAAGAAATAAAGATGAATTGAATGGAGAGCAGTGGCACTGCTTTTAGCAAACCAAAGCTACCGGTTCAGTCGCTGCACAGTTAAGTGAATCTCACAGGCCCACTGTTCAGGGAATAGGGAATATGCAGCATCTATTGTTGCTTAGTTTAGTAAAACAAGGACTTGCTCTGAGAGAGCATGACTAGAGATGCGTCGACAAAATGGTGGAAGTTATTGGAACTGCGTGACCGGGATACAAACATAAGGCTTTCTGTTTGCGATTTAAATCTAATGAGCCCTGACGCATACGTTTTTAGAAATAGATGCTGGAATAATCCACAGAGTATGAAAATGGGTTTTTTTACCTTTCTTGTCAAAGCAAACTGATTTAAAGAGAAAAAAATGGCTGGATGGGTGTTGCAGTTTGGTTAAGATTTCCTAATCTTAGGGTTCATGGATGTTTCTGAAAGAACACATAAATCACTTTGTGCACACATGGGAATATACACATTACCCATAGTTCACTCAATTACTTCTGCTGCTTGATCAAACTATACTGATATAAATGAGTTGAAAACCAAATTCTTAAGTTTTTTGGGCCAGCAGAAATTAATCCTAAATATAACTGAAAAACCATTTAAAAGACACACAACTGGAGTGATGCTAAGATAATTTAAGAAATCTTTTGCATGAATATTAAGTTCATCTGAATAAAATTCTATAGACAATTCTATAGAATACAAAAAAATGTTTTATAGAATATCTGTTGTGTGTTGTTTTAGACCCGACTCATGGCTGAGAATTATGACTCATCATCCCTCCTTTTTGCTTCAAACAAGGAGCCATGCTTAGTTTAAATAATATGATGGTGATCTTATTCAGACTTTGTTTTGTTGACTTGCAAAACTCCCTCCGTGCCGACACTTCCTCATAGAAGACTGTTACGCCGGTTTCACAACGCATGAGCGGCGCGTAAGCAGCGCGGCTGTTTTTCCGGCGTGCATGTTCGCAACCGGGACTGAGGCGCACGGGTATGGTTTTTTCTGCGCATGTGCTCAGTTTGCTTTTTAACTTAACTACACTGCTTTCACCAGCGTTGATTTGGTTGCACATAGAGAATAACGTCTTCGTTTTAGAATTACGACTCTAATAAATACACTTAAATATAAAGTAAATCTCATCTCAAAGCATTTACTGGGGCACTGGTGATTTTTACTGGGGCACGTGCCCCAGTAAATGGGGTCTAGCGACGCCCCTGTTTAAGCCACTCAAATTTGTCAAAATTACGAAGTTAATGTAATCTATTTGTGTTGGGACAACAAGGAATTGTGTGGAACCCAGTGTTTTTTTTTTTACAGTTGCGCAAAGTCATGAGTGAAAATATGCCTCGCATGTCTGGTCGCATAAATTGAGTTCAGCAGAATCTTCATCAGGACCATCTATCTGTGGTGTAGATACATGCACTATAGCTCACAAGTTAAATTTTCGCTTTGGCAGTTGCCTGCAAGGTAAATTGCACAGCAACCGTATTTTTTTTTTTTCCTTAAATCCTTGACCGACTCAATGCCCTTTTCTTACAACTGAAAACTTACTATGCATACCAACAGCATCAAAATGAGCTTGGAGTTACAGCAGAACTGTCAGTTATTACTATTAGCAACATGAGATGGGCATGTTGTACATGGCAGCTGTAAAGAGTTTTTTGTTTCTTGAAGTCCTGTTTTCTACTCTTTCCCTACTGCCCATGCAGTTTTCCCACCCCTGTTCTTGATGCATCCAGTAAAGGGAGGCTGCACAGTATTGTTATCAGCCTCCAAAACTTTATCATAATTAACACATCAAACCAAACACAACACTCTGAAGAGGTATGTTAAATACTTGTTAAAGATACTGTTTAGCAAACTTGAAACTGAACCATTTTTAGTTAGATTAAGGTCTATTTGAGCATATGTCAATACGTAAACAAATTGGTATAATACAATTCACATGCAAACAAAACAATGGCAATGTTAGTTTGGCTCAATTAAAATTTTTCTTTTTTTTTTATTCAATTTAAAAAAAATAATTCTTAAAAATAAAGATTACAACAGGTTAGACAAGATTCAAATAATATATATGACATGAAATGATTTTTTTTTTTTTTTTTTTTTGCTTATTTTCCACTCCAGATTGTTTAAGGGTTAAGGACTATTTGGACTAGAAACTACACAAACTCTTAAGTGAGAAGCATTTTTGCAGAGTATTTATAAATACAATTTTTTTATTACATTTTCAGTGAGCGTGAAGAAAATGATGCAATGATTCGGCATCATTTGAAAACGACTGGAACTCTCTAGTGATATATTGTTGCCAATAAATAAATGTTTTAAAAGAATTCAAATGCTGTCTGGGTTTTGTTTGTCAGGTAGATAAATGGTCCTTGGAATTTTAGAAAGGAGTGAATTGTTTGTCTAAAAGTCCTGCAGCTGTCTGGTGCTCAACACTGCATTCATATTATGATAGGACAGTAGAGATTTCAGACAGGAAAGTATTGGGAGCAGAGAGAGGGGAAGGATCGGCAAAGCACCATCAGTGCTATATGTCTGCGCACAATACCACTAGGCTATTGGCGCCGACACACTGGGTATATTTTTGTTATTTGCAACTTTATATAAGAACAATACAACAAAATGCATATCTCTATATGAAAACTTATATCAATCATTACACAATCCAACTATGTGTGTTTGTAATTTTTCTAATAAAATGAGTCTAAAATAATTTGCAGTTAGGCTTTTGAATATCTGAAATCGTTTGGTGAATGTGTCGTGTGTCTGATACATTAACTTAGCGTTTATATTTAGCTAAAAGAGTATATCTATGAATACGACATTTAATAATGTGGAAGTGTTGACTTTAAGTATTATGTATTTTTTATTTATATACAGTTTTTAAATTAATAGAAGTGGAGAGGTTATGATTCTTAGCCCTTCCGTGAAATATTTTTTTATTTTTCAAATATTTCCTAAATGATGTTTTCCACATTGTCCTATAATATTTTTCTTTTAGAGAAAGTCTTATTTGTTTTATTTTGGATAAAATAAAAGTAGTTTTACATTTTTAAGCCATTTTAAGGTTAATATTATTAGATCCCTAAAGCAATATTTTTTTTTTGATTGTCTACAGAACAAACTACTGTTATACAATGACTTGCCTAATTCCCCTAACTTGCCAAATTAAGCCTTTAAATTGCACTTTAAGCTAAATACTAGTATCTTGAAAACTATCTAGTAAAATATTATGTACTGTCATCATGGCAAAGATAAAGGGAATTAGTTATTAGAACTATTATGTTTAGAAATGTGTTGAAAAAAATTTCTTTCCATTAAGGCGGCTAATAATTCTGACTTCAATGTCTTTCATCCATCTACTGGACGCATCACGAACAACATGGGTGTAAAACTGCCTGGCTCCAGGTCTGCAGAGTAGGCCCCCATATAGACTCTTTCCAAGATGTCTGTGCCACCTTATCATAGGTTTGTTGAGGCCTCTGATCTATGACACTATCTCAAGAAATTCTAAGTGTCACTCAAAACTTGCAAGAGAAATGGGCCCAAAAGCTACTTTCTTGTTTTGGATAGTCTTTTTGAGTGCATGTTAGTCTCGCTTTCCACCCGGACTATGGAAATAGCAAAGAGTGTGGATGATGCACTGCTAAAATGCCAAGGAACACCTTGTCTTAAATAAATGTGTCTTCTCGATTAACCCAAAATTATCCAATACTGCACTGTAAATATATCTGTCAATTAACAGTTTCTGTATTTTTTTGTGATCCACAAGTGTTTTCTGTTTACTTACGGTTGTGAATTGCATTATGGGTGGACTTTTGATGTTAAAAATTCAACTGTACAGTTTACCAAGTGACTTTTATTGACATTTTAGTAGTCTGAATCTGTAAAATAACAGAAAATGTTTTTGTACTGTAATGCAGTGGCCCTTAACCGTTTTATCACCGAGAACCGGTCACCGATTGACAATTTTACAGAGGACCGGAGGGAAGGGGGGAGGTTGGTGACCATTAACTGTTTTCTCAGAGGATGACACGCTGACAAAACATTGCTGTCACTCTGATACAAGTTTTATGCCGTTGCAAAACTGCCCAAATTTTCACTACCCGCCTATGTCATTTTTTTACCCGTACAATCAAATTCAAAACCGCCCAATTGGCCGGGTAACCGCCCAATCTGGCAACACTGAATGTGAATATTCCATACAAGCTGAAGCTGATCAGTCAATTCTTGTCACGTGACTCGCGGAGCACTCTCGGAATGCATTCAACTGCGTGCGTCTCGAAGGTGCAAGCGCAGGTTAGGGTTAGCGTGCAAGCCACACACCTCCATTGGAAACAACAAACTTGTGTGAACTCTAGACATAATATGTGAACGGCCCCTTAAGGGCCGCCGTCATTACGATTGCCTCAGTTGATCTTGCACAGACATGGTGGAGTCACCTGATTTGTTGACAAATGGGTTGCGGATCTAGTCCTTGGCAGTTCGTGGGTCCTTCACAGAGCCTTTTTTTCCATTAGCAAAAAACTTTCCAAAGATGCTGTTTCTTACTCATTTTGCTGCTTGTGGGTTAAATTTGGGTGCTCAAGTGTCTGAGATAATACGGTTTATATATTTATAAATAAAAGACTTTTCAAAATAAAAGATCGTTCAAACTCAGATAACAAATAAAACGGAAATTGTGGCTGTTTCTCAATATGCGTTCTTGTGTCCTCGTGTAACATCATCATCAACCACCAAAGTTTAGTTCTAAAACTCAAGATCGCAAGAATGGAGGACGTGTGAAAGTTCGCGGATGTGTTCTTGATATTGAGGACGCATCGATGCAGACTTGAGCTCAAAACTCGCTCAAGAAGTGCCAGAAGTCATTGTGACTGAATAAAGGTGGTGGGAAGTGCAACATTTTATGTAGATTTATTATTAAAGTTCAGAGATATAACTTATTCATCTCAGGAGTTTCCCTAAATGAAACGGTGAAAGTAAACATGAAAATCTTAATAAAGGCATAAACACATTAAGGGTGTTTATTTGCTGAAATTCTTATTAATATCAGTTTTATTTTTATTGTGCAACGTATATTTATAAGGTCTTTATGCATAGTTTATATTGTGAAAAACAATAAATCGTTGTATGAATGCTGTAATGTTTAAATAATTTTCCATTTAAAACACGTGAAGGTCATGTGACCATCGGGAAGATCCAGGGAAGAACGCAGCATCTCATTTCTCACAGGATGTAATCATGCATTTTTGATTGTTGGTGGTCTTCCCTGTTGGGAAGAGGTACAATTTGTCATTTTAACTGTTGATTATCAGTTGGCACCATTAAACCTTTAGATATGCCTGTGCAAAAAAAAGCTTAGTTTCTGGATTTTATATGGAGTAAAACAGCAAATTAAAGTGTGTGTATGTGTGTCTGTGAGTGTGTGAGAGTGACCTTTACGCACTTACCTTGATGTTTCTGAGAAAATCTAAATATGCATCTCAGCTTTCAGAACTACATGGAGTAAATAAAAACAAAGACTGTGTATTTATCAGTGTTGAGAAGTAACTAGTTACATGTAACGGCGTTACGTAATTTAATTACAAATATTCAAGTAACAGTAATTAGTTTCAGTCACTGAGAAAAAATGTGTAATCAAATTACAGTTACATATAAATATGTTAAAGATTACAAATGGGGTTACTACCAGTTAGGTTAATCCTCGCTGTCCGCTGAAATTAAGCTACTACAACCAGTCTGAGAGCTTCCACCATGGCAAGTGATAAAAATGCATTTCATTGCTGGAAATTAAAAAATAATTTCACTCTGAAATCCGAGAAGGGCACAAATATAACAGTTCAGTGCAAAATTTGTTTGCCAGCTGTTAAAATATATTCGACATCAAAGGCTTTAATGTCGAACCTGAGGAAGCATCTGCAGGTATATAAACCAGCCTTTCTTTATTTTATAAAAGTAAATGGTTTTTGCCGATATCGTGAGTGTACAGAAATAAAAACAGACCCTTTCATTTCCAATGATATATTATGACTCACAAAGTTATCGATTTGTGAAATTCAGGGCACCAACAGACTCTTCTGGCCAAAGCAATTTTATCACATTAACAGTGTTGGGCAGTAGTGTCGTTACAAGTAGTGACGCTACTAGCTTAACTACAATTCTCAGAAGCGTGGCGGTAGCGTCGCTACTTTATAAACCAAAAAGATTTTCAGTAGCAAAGCTACATTTAATGATCGTGGGTCAATAAGTGACGGCACCGACATTCACAGAGCTGTGAGGCCGGTGTCTAGCCAACGAAAGTAAATCCATATGATGGTGAGAATGATGATTTCTTCTTCTACCTGTTTTTCCGCTGTTGACAACAAACGTTTTGGTGCGTTACTGCCACCTCTCGCTCTGGTTGATAGCGTCACCAACCAATCATTGTGCTGACACAAGAAACTTGCTTGATGGAAAAATGACTGAGGGAGAAGAGGTATATATATAGTTTACTGTAGTAAAGGCTAAAGTATACTATAGTGATTACTATTAGTTCATGATAGTTATAATGATACAACATTATGTAGCGTAATTTATTAATGAAGAGTTGTAAATGTATACAATATAATGCTTGTTCCTAAGTATTTCCCGTTACTATAAATTATTATAGTATTTTAAATGTGTAACACCTGGTTTTATTGGATTTTTTGTTTTTGCTGTTATATACAGTATATTATAATTTGTTTCTGTTTGGTACAGCATATTTACAATAAATAACTGAACTAAACAATTGTCTTGAAGTTTTATTATATAAATGCTTGAAAATGATTTAGTTGAAAATATCCATTAGAAACTTAAAAGTAATCATAAAGTAATCAGATGTAATCAGTTACTTTACTTTTCTAAAGTAATTAAAAAGGTACACTACTTATTACATTTTAATTAGGGTAATTTGTAATCTGTAATCTATTACATTTCCAAAGTAACCTCCCCAACACTGGTATTTATGCACCATGAAATGTGATTATAATGGAAGTCAATTGGGCAAAAACAGCCACCAACAGTAAATTGTGGAGAAAAAATGAAAATCTAACAATGTATCAAAGGCACTGTTGTTACTAATCTTTCACATGTCCAAGACTGTAATAAAAGGTAAAAAAATTCCAGTCCACAAATACTTTTTACATTGAAAATACGTCATTTGGTGTGTCTTTTACCCAATTAGTGACATCATTTGGGAACTTGGTAATTAAAGAGTTAAAATCCTTAAATTTTCTAAGCAATTCTTTAGTTTTGATCAGGACAGATTAAAAAAATTTAAACAAATATTTATCTGATGCATTTTTACAGCGGTTTAATTCAGTGGATGTTTTCATCCCTAACATAACAAAGGGGGAGTAAACTTGAACAGTGCACAAGGGTTAAAAAATGGCAAACAAAAAGATTAAAATACATATGTGCTTAAGTCATTATGCCATTAAGTCATCTGGTTTGGTTTGCACCTGTCTGTATATTAAAAAATGTAAGAAAATTCAAATAAAAACAAGCAAATACATTCAATCACGTTTGGACTACGAACAATACAATAAATTTACCTTATTGAAAACAAGCATGAAGGGAAAACTGTCTATTCAAGCCACGCCTACCAAAGTTTGTGATTAATAATGTAAACTCTGCCCAACAGAACAGTTTTAGAACACCTAATGCATCGCGTGTCATTGGGCTTCCATACGTTTTGACCCCAATGGCCTTCCATATCCATAAACAACGTAATTAAAGTATGACATGAACGCAGCTCATGACCCATGACGTCATATGACGACAGCTGGCCTGAAGGCGGAAGTAAGGCAGTCAAAAACAGAATACGGAACTGCGATTGACGTTATCGGTGTCTAGAAAACAAACAGAGATTTAGTTTGTTAAAATATAAAACAATATGTCTGTATTCGGCAAATTATTTGGTGGTGGAGGGAAAGGCGGCAAAGGCCCAACTCCACAAGAAGCAATTCAGAAACTCCGTGAGACAGAAGAGATGTTAGCCAAGAAACAAGACTTCTTAGAGAAAAAGATTAACGAGGAACTACTAACAGCGAAGAAAAACGGCACGAAAAACAAACGAGGTATGTATTTAAAAATCAACTCTGGTAACATCAGTGTTAAACAACTTCAAAACGTATGCTATCTTTTTCTTTTGCCCTACCTGTCGTCGAGTAGATACACGCGTGTTACTTCCATTAAACTGAAAGGAAATAGAAACTGTGAAGTCATTTAATAAAAAAAGACTGATGTGGGATAGAAAAACAAAAATTTATTAAAACTGAATGGAAGAGCTTTGATTCAATAAAAGGCTAAATTAAATGGCAGTTTTGGGGAAGCTAGCCTAAGCTGTCAAACCACCCTTCTGAAAAGGGAGTTAGCTACATCACACACTACCACCTTAAAGTTGCTAACGTTAGTTACATTGAAACTATTTAGCTTAATGTCTTTTTTGTTACAGGAGGTTTTCAAATTTTTCTAACAATCTGTCAAAGTACAAAATTTCTAACAAATGTAGCATTTAACAAATTGTAAATAACTTACAGTAGTATGTTATCAACAATATCAGAAACCTGATAGATTGCTCCATTTTAAGAGTTTACATTGAAGTCAACATGCATTGATCTTCATGTTAATTGTCAACTGTTAGAATAATATGTGTATCACACATTGTTCCTTGAAAAATATTATTTCTAATATTGAATTAATCATGAAAGCATGAAATGTA
Organism: Danio kyathit; assembly: GCA_903798195.1. Lineage (NCBI taxonomy): Eukaryota > Metazoa > Chordata > Actinopteri > Cypriniformes > Danionidae > Danio > Danio kyathit. The sequence continues at coordinate 54,246,344 of LR812526.1, forward strand.
TGATATTCTAATAAATGGCTTAATACTTTAGCATGTGATGTTGTAAGACAACGTTTGTGTTTGTTTCACAAAATGGAATGTAGCTGTTGTCAAGTCACACCGCTATTGAATGAAAAAAGTAGTTACTAAAGTGGCTATTGAAAAATGTAGTTATGCTAATAGCTGAGCTATATTTAGCTAGCTACTTCACAACACTGTGTGTAATTACATCTTATAAGTAGGCCCACGCGGAATCTGCGCGTCGCAGACTTTTAGCCCATCGTTGAGTCTATTTATTTACTTGTGTAAATGTGTGTACATTTATATTTATTCAGTTTTTTTTATTAATTTCAGTAATAATGTTGACTAATATGAAAGTGTTTTATTTACAATACAGTTTGTAAAGTAATATTTTCTGTCTTTTAGTCGTTATGTTGCTTTATTTACCAAATAAGTGGATCTAGATGGATATGCATTGTAAACATGAAATAAAAGTTAGAAAGCTATTATTTTTTATTTCATATATTCTGTTTTTAGTCATGATACTCCCAAAATAAATCTGCAGATATTTGACAAAATTCTCATCAGAAATAGCAAAAAATGTCCGCAGATTCTGTCTGGCTCTACTTATAAGTAATAAGTATGAAATGGTGTGTTGTGAAAGGACATTGAGTATGGTATGAAATGTTAATTTTGTTGAGGAAAAAATAACAGTAAAATAAAATACAAGTGGATGAAAAAGTATATTACAATTATTCAATGGTTTATACACACACACACACACACACACACATATATATATATATATATGTGTGTGTGTGTGTGTGTGGGTGGGTAGGTGTAAAATAAGTATTAAATGCGTCAGCAAGACGATGATCTCAGTTATAGCAAAGGAAGCTCTCAACTGGGTTTAGAAGAGGAAATAAACTGCTAGAATGGCCCAACCAATCATCTGACTTGAATCCAGTAGAAAATTAGATTAGAACTAATAATAAAGCTAAAGATTATATTTCATAGACAAGACCCACAGAGCTATCAAGATTTTTAGACTGTTTAATGCCACGGTCACACTATAGTTTGAGTATGCGCAATTCTGTTGTTTGACTGTGAAATGAGGTGGGATTAAACAAGATGATTAGACATTAAAAAAAGCAAGCGATTGGTCCATATTTTACATTTCTGCTCAGAGAGGTCATGTTCTGTCCTTCGATTGGTCTTACACAATCACATGATGCGATTTCGCAGATCAGAGTTCACAAAGCTTGAACTTTCCAACGCAGCGAACTGCGAAACTTGTCGCATGAGCTTGCATTTCCGGTTTGCCGCATTCGCATGTGCATGAATAGAAGTCTATGGGGGGGAAAAGGGCAGTGTTGACCAGGGCTTCAGTCTGGGCAAATAAATCACAGCTGATAAAAACATGTGACTCCAAGCTTTTTACAAGCCTTTTTAAGTATTAAATACAATTCAGTAGTTCAGTACTTTTTACTTTTGTCGTTCCTCATTATTACACATACACATTTATTTGATTGATTTCATGTCAACAGCACGTTTAGAAATCTATTTACCTGGAAAAATCATGACGTATTCAAGAACTCTTTTTTATTTTTATTTGTGTGTGTGTGTGTGTGTGTGTGTGTGTGTGTGTGTGTGTGTGTGTGTGTGTGTACATGCATAAATAAAACTTATTATATTAAATGTTACCATAAAGTGATGGTGTGCATGTCTGTCTCTTCTTTTTTCAAGCTGCTTTACAAGCCCTGAAACGAAAGAAGCGATATGAGAAGCAACTCGCTCAGATAGATGGCACTCTTTCCACTATTGAGTTCCAGAGAGAAGCATTAGAAAATGCCAATACAAACACAGAAGTGCTTAAAAACATGGGCTTTGCGGCTAAGGCCATGAAGACAGCCCATGAAAATATGTAAGATACCTGATTAGAAAGTCTAATTCATTTTTAATTACAAGCATATAGTTAGCAATGTGCATAAATTTATAGATGTTTAAAATGTTTTTGAATGGTTTCAGGGATATAGACAAAGTGGATGACCTCATGCAAGACATCACAGAACAACAGGAGTTGGCACAAGAGATTTCTGATGCCATTTCAAGGCCTGTAGGTTTTGGAGAAGAGTTTGATGAGGTAAGTTTTATGCGGAATCTCCATTGTTCCTCAACAAAAAAAACCCCACAACCATTTAAAATGTTAAAAACTACAGTATAAATATTAGGATTCTGAGATAATTTTCTTCTTACATTTTCTTAAAATATCACATCACTCAAATCATTTTGCTTATATTAAAACATAAGATCATCAGATTATTGTGCTTTTAAAATATAATTTCTATAATTCTTTTCACTGCTAGACTTTTTGAAATGTACTCATGGACATCTACCTACTATCTAAACAAAGTAAAATAAAAAGCTTTCTTATAATTAGGTATAGGCAACATTTTTGGTCCAGATGTTGCTATGTCAGGGGCACAGCCGTCCTACATGCTGTCATATTCATATATAAATGCCTATTTTTTCAATATTTAGAAAATATGCATATGAGTATATGTACATATATTACATATATTTTTATATCTTTCAAATTTAAACATTTCTATTTGTGGGACCTTCTTCCTCTTATCCACAACAGCGCCGGCCCTGTACATTTGGGGTCCCTAAGCAGAATAATTTTGGGGCCCTACCTTGCTCTAAATTGTGAAGTATTGCCATTGCAAACCAGCCCACAACTATTTATTGCTTATTGAATACAATCAATGAAACTGAAAAATAAAGCCTGATTTCTTCTACTTAATAACTGTCTGAATGGTTTGGACATTTTAAAACAGCACTGTTTTTGTCAACTAGCAGCATCAAAAATGAAGGATTAAACTATCTTTAATAAAGGGACCAGTGATTCCTACTTTACGTCCTTTTGGAGTGTTTAAAACATATTTTATTAATTTAGCAAACAGGTTGAAGTTTCTAGAAAAGATTCTAGGTTGAGTTTATATAAAATATACATTCTGAACTCATTAAAAACTCCAAATAACAACAAAACAAGTTTGATCCATAATTAATGAAATCAATAAGCAAATAATATATAGTAAATATAAAAAAATACTAATATTAAAAACATGTAAGAAAAAGGGAAGCAACAAATACTGGGTTAATGTTAATACCCAAACACAAACTTTATTATTTCCTTCAATCTCCTTCCCTGTTCTATATCTGAGTTTTTTTTTAATAAAATAATTAATGTCTTATAGAATTAGATTTTTGAGATACAGGGTCCAGAGCTTGTAGATTATTTCAGTTAGGAAAATATTACCAGTGTGCAAAGTATGTCAGTTAAAAACCAGGTCTGTACAACAGGGAAAAAATTAAATATACAAGTACAACATTTATTAATCTGCAATTGCCTATTTTCAGTAAATGTGCGACTAGATGAGGCCTATGTCTTTAACATTGTTATTAGCACTTAAAAGCGGTGGTAAAAATAATTTTGCTCTTGTCGTCGTCATTTTTCCCCTGTTTTTCTACGCCAGAAAAGTAACGTTAGATTAGTTTCATTTTTCGCGGTCCTATTTTAAAGATAAATCAGGTATATAATGGGGCAGGCAATGAGGCAAAGGTCTATGCATGGGTTTGCGTTCTTGTGGTGACTGGTCGGTCTCGCAGGTTTCCTTGGAAGAACAAACACAGAACACATATAAGAAATGAGGTGCTTCATTTCAGTTATTAAAACAGGAATTTCATTTACCAAATAACGACTTTTACAAATTTTTGCAACTACGACATTTTCTAGAATCATCCCTTAAGGATGGCAGGATACGTCTTGATATTTCTGACATGGAAAAACAATTGTATTCTTCATTTTCCCTCAAAGGGAAGATAACTTTTTTTTACTCCGTGTTATCTAATGTAGTGTGTTCCTCCTTAACCTCCTTGAAAGTCATATGGGAGAAAGACTGTGGAACAAATTTTAGTGAAGAGGAATGGCTTTCAGTCTGTTCTGGTATATTTTTTAAGGGTGCCACAATTTCAAACCACGAGCAAAATTTTAAATTCTTTTAAAGAACTTATTTAACACCAGTTCATCTAAATAAGATATTTCCTAATGTTTCTCAAAGTTGTTTTAAGTGCAAATCCAATGTTGGTACTGTGATGCATGTATTCTGGGACTGTGACATGATTAAGACATACTGGAAAGAAATCCACAAATTAGTACAGAAGATTATAGGTAAACCTTTTGCCCTATCTCCAGTTATTTATCTTCTCAACTGTAAAACTGCTCTACACCTTAGTCATGGATTAGAATCTGTGTTAAACTTTTGTACATATCTAGCAAGAAAATGTATTCTTCTGCTGTGGTCCTCTCCTAACATTCCTTCTGTCAATATGTGGATAGATCAGATTGCCATTTTCTTACCCTTGGAAAAACTGACTTATGACTTGCGTCAGAAATCTGATGATTTCTGGCATATCTGGAATCCTCTATGGGAGTTTTTGGAGAATGTATCTTGAAAGACTATTTTTATTTTACTTTTTTTGTTCATTTCACCCTTCACAAAAGACTTGAATTACTAGCCGATGGACGATTGTATAATAGATGGCCATATTATTGTTTATGATGACATGAGACACCTATACCACTGTTCTGTGATTTTAAATCTTAAAAATATAATATCTTTAAAATAAAAAAGAAAAAGAAAAAAAAAGAAATGAGGTGCTGTGAGATTCCTGTTGTTCACATGACCTTGTGCACTGTCAATAAAAATAATTGTAAAATGCCAATAAAAACGATTTCAGCAATGAAACGGCTCAGACCACTACACGGGTTGTGGGGGCCCCCTAGTGGCGGCGGGACCTTAAAGGGTCACAAAACGCCAAAACACATTTTTTGAGCTGTTGACAGTCATATATGTGTCCCACGCTGCTATAAACACTATTAGGACACATATATTGCACTAAAAAGTGAAAATTGGTTGTTTTTGCGTTATTTTGAGCAAATTCGTTCTTCCGGTTTGAAACGAATTTTTGAAGCTGCGTCACGGCCATGAGATACTTAGGTGTAAATCCAGCCGGAGAGTGGCTGTCTGTCTTTTCTAGGACGTTCTTGCGTATCTGATGGTGCAGTATTAATTCATGACAAAGACGTGCTTCAAACCAATCAGCGCGCTCTATTGTGTATGACGTGAAACTTAATTAATATGCACGATAGCTCCGGAGACTGTTTACCAGTTTACAGCGTTCAGACGGCAGAGATGCCACGTTGTGTTGCCAAAACAAGTGAAAGTACAAGAATTTCAAGACAAGAGTCGTAGGTGTTATTAGTGTGTTGCAACGAAGGTTTTGTTTTCATTTTCCCTTTGTGAGAGAGCAGCTGGACTCACGTGTGGATTACAGTGCACGCGACACGCGACAGAAACGCGTTTGTAAGGAACATTTTTACCCGAGAACTTTTTCTCATCTGGAAATGGTGAAATCCGTATTTGCCGCTCGTCTACTTTTAATAAAAAGACACAGCTCCAGTTTGATTGTCTGTCTACAGATTTGGTAAGTGTTTGCAGTGGACTGCCCTTTGTTTAAATGCTGCTCTCCGAGTGTAAACATGTAAACACAAACTATTCCCGTCGTGCAGGATTTTCGCTGCAATTTGTGACAGGATAGTCTATACACACACGGCTTTCTGACGCTATCTACCTACCGAGTACATAAGTTACAGAGAAATGCGGAGGATTTTTTTCTCTTATTCGCCGTATCAAATCAGCCTCTGTGTGTTTGTTTTTCCTGTCAAACTTAGCGCGTGCCCAAATGTTAACTCCCTTCTATGCAAAATCTTATCCTCTTTCCCTCCCCCGACACTTCCACACTCCCAGAGCTGGACACGCCCAACTTTCCTGACTTTTTTCAAAACAGAGGTGTGAAAACACCCTGCTGAGACAGGGGGTTTCGTGGCCCTTTAAGCAGCCACTTAGTTCACTTATAGGAAGGGCCGGATATGTTCACAAGCATGGTAACATTGAATAAGCCTATATTCTTGATGATCCATGCTATTTGATTCACGTCTAAATGAATTAAACCTTAGCTAACAAAGTTAATTTAAAGCCTACTGGCACTTCTACTTACAAAATCAAAACCTTATATGATGAAAACAAGTACATTATTTTATGGGGATTTTGTAACTTGAGTAACAAGTTAAGGTTCCAAAATGCCCTGGTATACAAAAGTTCTTCTCTAGCACCATATCTGGTCTGCATTCTTTATTTGAATCCCACTTTTAATTCCACTTGCACACCATTCATGCACACCGCCTATAGGTCCAGCCTTATGGCATAAGGAAACGTAACTAATTTACATTTGTCATTGTAGTGACAAACGTGTACGAATTCATACAAGTTATTTTCTACGAAAATGTAAGATTTTTAAAAGGAGACGTGGCACCAAACTCCACCTCTAAACTCAACTATCATTGGGGAATGAGCAAGTCATACTAAAATGTACGAATGAGAATTAGCCACTAAATCAAAAAGTTACGAATTGCTGTGAGAGGGCTTTAAATAGGCCATGATGTTGGAAAAATCTGACATTGCAGTATTTTGTTTTTCTGCAATATATGTTCCGATATGAATGTAGTTTCACCATGTGGCTTGAATAGCTCTATTTAGGGGAGTGAATTTTGCATAAAATAAACAAATCACAAGCATGGATAAAAATATAATAGAGCAAAGACATGTAGTGTAATAAAAAGGTACAAATATTGAATAATCAAATGTGTAATACCGCTTTATTTTAGAACTAATTTAAATAAACTTAATTTTTATTAAAGTTTAAGTACAATTTATTTTGCCTGAATGCTTTAAGCTAACTTGAAATGCTCACACAGGTCTTAAAATACAAGTAACTCCATTATGGTTAAACACTCCCCAAATCTCATGTGTTCTGAACTGGTTTCCGATCAATTATAATCCAGACTCAACATTACTCATCCTGTGATGTGACGATTGTGAATGCTCACATTCTGATATCAATGCTTGAACAATATATTGTGCAACCACCCTAACCACTGATTGAAATGTATCCCACAGTGCTTTTTGCTGCAACATTCTCTACAGTTATGTTTTTACAGATGTTGACTGAATAATGTGAATCTTGGTCTTTTTAGGATGAGCTTATGGCTGAATTGGAGGAATTGGAACAGGAGGAGCTGGACAGGGACTTGCTGCAAATCAGTGGCACAGAGGATGTCCCTCTGCCCAATGTGCCTTCAAACCCATTACCCAAAAAGACAGCTGTCGGTATGTTACATGCTGTTGAATACATATCATATTAACAACATTCATTAGGGAGGTAAAGATACACTCAAGTCACGATTCGATACATATCTCGATACAATATTATCTCAATATTGTGTGCTAAAAAAAAGTTTATTATTAGTGTTATAGCTGTTATTCTCAAACATATGGTAGAAAAATCCACTAATGATATTATAATATGTGGGCTTACTGTTAACATGCTAAATTTTATTGTAGACTTGGGGTGTTGGACTTGAACAGTTTTTAAATTGGTGCTGGTCCTTAATGCAGAGGATAGTGATGACATCAGAATTCAACTGTTCATAATTCTGAAGATGAATTATTAATTATGCTAGACACATATCCTTGCACTTTGCCATGGACAACATATAAATAGACTTCTGGTAAAATCAGACATTCGTTATTAACAGAGTCCCTCTTGCATTTTATCCGACATTATTTAGTACTTATGCTGCCTCTGATACTCTCTATACAGTTAGAGTGCTTTCACACCTTTGAATCGATTCATTTGTTCCGAAACAGGGATTCAAATTGTTACAATGTTGCTCTTTGTTCCTGGTGCGGTTTGCTTTCACACGGCAGAGTTTCTAAACGGACCAAAATAGCTAAAACAAGTCAGGTGCGAGTAAACTCTCCTCACATAGGGCAGAGTTTCACGGTTTATTTGCAGAGTCCCGCTTAGCTGTCATGCATCCTTATTTTAATTTATGACAATGAGCAATAAGACATTATTAGACATTGTTCAGTCAATTTTCCGGATAAACAGTTCTCGTTATTACTTCAGCATGCTTTCACTTTTGTGTTTTACACGAAACGCGCATTTACCGGTAGGAATGACCTCCCGCCCTACTCAATTCTTTCTTCATATAGCCATATATGCCTATGACATATCCATGATACAGTGTGATATCGCCTGGATTGGAATGGATCGTATCACTTTCTCAATACAATCGATCTGCTCCAGAGTTCGTTTCAATCGAGCCAAGACCACCTCATTCAGGCGATCTCGGACCGATTGTTTTGGCGCAGATCCGAGCGCAATTGCTTGTTTCACATATGCTGAATGAACTGCGCTAACTGGACAAACGAGACAGGTTCCGAATCAAAAGTGTAGGTGTAAAAGCCTTATTCTCACAAACCGAACACTTATAATCTGAATACAGACATTCATTGAATCTACAGAATACTCCCTCAGTTCGTTATTAAAGAATAAACCATATAAAATACCCCTAAAATGCAATTATGATGGTTAAAAACACATTCATTTCACTGCTGCTCAAGTCAGTGGGTGCCATCACTGTCAGATTAAACAAAATATTTATGCATGCAAATTATAATTACCACCTGTGGCTCTGTACAACAAACTAAACATTATTTACAACTGCATTGCCTGTTATTCGCAGCATAGGCAAATGCTTTTGAGAATGCACACTGACGTAGGCTTCATTCGCTGTGCGTCCTCTCTCTCAGTGTGTGCTGAACAAACCTAAGCAACCTAACCTGTGTCAGCTCACATTTGGTTTTGCAGCCGCAAAACATCATTATGCAAGGAAGTATAAGAAAACGGAATTGACATTTTTGGGTGAAATGTATCTTATGAATACAGTAAGCTGTAAATCAAGCTCAGTATTGCGAAGCCTATCGTTTACATCAGTGGCACATTTTTATTTTGTGATTCTCGATGTTGCAATATATCGTTACACCCCCTAAAGCCTAGTTCACGCTACATGACTTTAGACATCAGCAGATCGCTGTCGTTCAGACTACATTACGTTGCGTCTTCATATCACTGTGGTATATCACATTATGTGCCACTATGTAAATGATCCACAAGATCTAACAACTTTGTCCATTCACCAAACAACGGCCAATGAAATGTTAGAAAGTGCTGAACACTTTTGGCTGCTTGTATGATCATGACATCACTGAAACACGGCATTTGAAATCTCTCTGAATGGCGTTCAAGGGAGCATCGTCAATCTGCTTTCATATGCTATCGTGTCTCTGTAAACGCAGGGTGAAGAAAGAGCATCGATGACTATTCTGGCCAATCACAGGCATTTTTGCTATGCATGTGAATACCTTGACTTGCTCTCTCATTGGCTGCAGCTCGTCACTAGTCAGCCGACTGGTCTAGAAAATTCAACGTGTTAGATCTTGGATTTTGTCTGGAAGGTTTTGGTGATGCATCAGCTAGCCTCTTTGATGCGTCGTTTAGTAGTTCACACATAAAGAGTCTGCTTGAAGTCCTGTAGTGTTGAATAGGCATAACATTTCTTTTTCTTTTCGGCTTAGTCCCTTTATTAACCAGGGGTCGCCACAGCAGAATGAACCGCCAACTTATCCTGCTTATGTTTTATGCAGCGGATGCCCTTCCAGCTACAACCCATCACTGGGAAACACCCATACACTCTCATTCACACAATACATACGGACAATTTTGCTTACCCAATTCCCCTATAGAACATGTGTTTGGACTGTGAGGGGAAACCGGAGTACCCAGAGGAAACCCACACGAACACGGGGAGAACATGCAAACTCCACACAAAAATGCCAACAGGCCCCGCTCAAACCAGCGACCTTCTTGCTGTGAGGCGACAGCGCTACCCACTGGGCCACCACGCCTCTAGGCATAACATTCATGCATAAAGATTTAAAGGGGACTTTTTTTATGCCAAGATTTAAAATTAGTCTTTGATGTACCTAGAGTTTGTATATTAAGTTTCAGCTCAAAATACCACACAAATAATGTTTTATATCTCTTTAAAACTGCCCCTTTTACCCTTCGATCCTAATTGTGCCGATTTGGTGACTGTTGCATTAAATTAAAATGAGATTGTGTTCCCAGCCCTCTTTTCAAAAAAGGGCAGCGCTACAAATTCCTATGTGTCAGCATAGTGGCAGATTCAACTAAGGGCCCTATCATACACCCGGCATAATAAGGCGTGTTTGGCGTGATTTGGTGCTATTTTCAAACCAGCGCAACTCTAATTTTCACATTTTGCGCCACGTTGTATAAATGGCAAATCCATTTGCGCCACTTTGTGGACTCATGGGTGTTCTGGTCTAAAAAGTTTGTTAAGGCGCATCGTTGTCGCATTGCTATTTTGTTGAACTGAAATAGACTATGCAATAGACCAACTAAAAGATGCACCTATGCAGGTCCAAACGCTTTCACATTGTTTAATACACACAGGATGTACAGCAATACATAAATTTGTTTACATATGAAAAAAATAAAGGATTAAAATATTACAAAAATTATTATTTTCTATATTGACAACCACAACCACTACCTCCATGCCTTCATGTCGGGGAGCTTTTTTTCAGTTTATTTATGGCAATTTGCATTTGTATAATATTATACTTAGTAGTAGTATTATTTATTATATGCATATTTATATTTGTTTTAATTAAAACAAATTTAGATTTGTCCATCTGTTGGATTTTGGAGGCGTATGCATCGTCATATGGGGCTAAGAATAGGACGTGTATTTGGACATAACTCCACATTTTGTTGTTATTGTTAATTTGTTAATTTGTTGGAATTTAGAACTGAATTTAGAAATAGTTTTGAAACATCTTTGCGCTTAACAAACGTAATTACGAAATTAAATATTAAATTTCTTATCCACGAAAGTAAAGGAGTAAGATAAAAGTAAAGTAAAGAGGCCGAATGAAGGAGGCTCATTCTTTATCCTCACGCTGCAGATGGTCTGTTTAACAGTTTTCTCGTTAGTGAAGCGTTCAGGTTTTCTACTTATAAAGTTCGCCATGTAAATAGCAAATGTGTCATGGTGTGACACAACTGACTCTTAAAGGGACAGGGAGATGATACTCTGATCGGTTTAATGCACGTTATGCTCAAAACTACGGTGACCGGGAAGTGCAAAACAACATTACAAAGTGTGAAACACTTTTACAAAGCTCAAGACAAATTTACATTTTGAAAACATTTTTACCTATCAAAAGACACTATTACATTGGAAAATCGATTTTACCAAGGGAAAAAAGATGCAAAACACTTTTACCAGTCCCGAAACAAATTTACAATGACAGTTTCTTTAAGGAAAGGGAATGTACCACACACACCGGAAGTGACGTGGAATGTACCACACACTGGAAAATATCAGCTCGTGTGTGACTTTGTAGACACAGGTTAACACGAGTCCAAAAGCACAGGTTAACATGAGTCTACAACTATAAAAATCATGGTTTGACCAACTGCGATAAAACATCGTTTTGTCATTTAGAGCTATTCTGAGAAAATATCAGCGTGCGAGTATGTAGAAACTGGTAGAAACATGTAAATGCAAGTACATGGTAACAAGTTAACACGAGTCCACAACTAAAGCACGACATATGTTGACTGATAAAAATATCAAAACTGACCTCAGCGTGTAGTCCTGAATAGCTCAGTTAGATAGGTCGATTGATACTCGTGCTGAACCTTTTGACTTGGGTTCGAATCCTGTTGATGACATGTAAATTATAATTATTCCTTTTACATAAATTTTGGTTATATACTGTACTGCCACACAAATATTAAAATCAATAATGTTTACAATGACATTGACATCAAGTAATAAGAATATTTATTTGGTATGGCCGTGTTTTGTTGCTGTGAAAAAGTGACAAATCTGCCAATCTGCAAACGTGAATAGTTTACATCTGGGACGGGTCACCAGTTAACACGGTCACCAGTTAAACCGTAACACCGGCTTCGTTCAGTTTACTTTTAAGAGTCCTCAAGCAGATGTTTACAACGTGTAGACTTGACATCATGTCCACGATTACAGCGTTTGAGTGGCCCTCGTTAAAATATTGAACACATTGATGCAGTATGTCTGATGTTTCTGTCTGGTCTGCGTCTTTTAGAAACTCCAAACACCGACCACACGTAAAGCAAAACCGCATTGAGCTGCTCATGTGTTTGCCACAAAACGGGCAAAACAACTCTCGACCGCAGTCCATGTTCAGTAACCATAAACTTTATTTATGCTATTTACTCCACAACACGAATTTACCGCGCTCACCACCAACAACAACACCACTTGTCCCCGCATCACTTCCGGTGTTTGGTACATTCCCTTTCCGTAAAGAATCTGTCATTGTAAATTTATTTCGGGACTGGTAAAAGTGTTTTGCGTCTTGTTATTTATTTTTTTCTAAAATGTAAACTTGTTTTGTTCTTGGTAAAATCGTTTTTCCTATGTAATAGTGTCTTATGATAGGTAAAAATGTTTTTCAAAATGTAAATTTGTCTCGAGCTTCGTAAAAGTGTTTCACACTTTGTAATGTTGTTTTGCACTTCCCGCCCACTGTACAAAACACACCCATAACTCATTAAGAGAATAAGCACAACCATGCTCCATGGTAAAACTATTTTTCCGTCCTTAAAATAGCAAAAGTGGATTCAGACATGCCCTTAATGCTTTTGTGCCATGCGCTTTAGACTTTGAACATAAGAAGCTGTCTATATTCACACACTGTTGCTGTGCTTAAGCCCCTAACAAAAGTGATTTTTACCTAATAAATATATCAAAAAATCTGGTGATTGGCTGTTTTAAAGAAATATTAATTGGTCATTTATTAAATGTATACGTTTTAAAAATGTACAATTATTTTTATAATTTAATATTTTTGAAAATACCTAGGAAATCGAACTTTGGTGGGTTAAAGAGAAATGCAACCCCTCTTTAAAGGTTCTTAATATAAGTAGAAAGACACTCCGAGATTCCCTATGGAAGCTCTTAATTACCATGTCTCTTTGTTTTTCCAGCCCAGAAAAAGAGACAAGAAGAGGATGAGGATGACATGGAAGAACTTAAAGCATGGGCCATGTGAATTATTTAATCTAATAGACTATCATTTCCTGTCCAGGTTAGCTTGTCTAGGCATTCCCGATCAACTTCAGTGGGTTAACACTACAAAACACATTTTCTGAGTTTCCATATCTCTTTCAATATGTCTAAAGCAAGAGTTCAAAAGAGAGCGGATCCGAAGCAAGTTATTGAGACAATAAAATCTGATGACATAATATGTGAAGTGACCTTTCAACGTTTGTCAGCGATTTTTACTTTGTGTATGCATTACATTGTGCTTCTGATTTTTCACTCTTATGGAAAAAAGTATGGTTAATTGGGCTTCTCTACTAGTCAGAAATGTGTTGTTTTGGTTTGTTGTAAACATTGTGTTTGTCAGTACACAAGTTACATGGTCAACTCACTGGTTAATATACTTGGTACTGTTATTTGCTTCAATCTTTTAAACCTGATGTGCTCTGCTAAATTCATTTTAGTCAGCACGTCCAACAACATAAATAGGTTTTTGCAGATTGTTGACAGGATCATATTATAGTTTGGTAAAAAAAAAAAAAAAAATCAGATTGGAATAACTGACATGATTTTTGGCCTCAACTACATATTTTCCTCATATTTTTAAGATGCAAAAATGCTGTATCTATTCAGGCTCATGTACATTTGTATGTTTAAAAGACTTCAGGGGGGTTTTATTTGAGATCATGACACTTTGGATTCCTTTTTTCTATGCTTAGTTCTTGTAGGATTCTGAATATATAAAGGGTAACTTCCATCTTCCATTTTGCACCTAGTGTGCAAGAACATTTAAAGAACTGTCTGCTGTGTTATGTGCCTTAAATAATGGCAACTTGACTTTATATTGACTGTGTGTGGGGGAAAAGAGGGAGGCATGGTGTATGTACTTCATCTAGTTATTAAATAATTTCTCTCTGGTCTTGTTTTTTTCTATCTTAATGTGGGTGTTTGTCTGGGCCAACATTGATTTTCATTAAAGCACTGTTGTATTTACATTTCAATATAAGAGTTTTATTCATGGTGTTCTCCATACATGTCTGGAAGTGGCTACAAAACAAATTATATCAATAATAACAATCATTTTAACTGTAAATAAAAACAATCGAGAAATATGTCATCTACAGCTGGAAACCCTCCAGTTTTCCCACCGAATTGAGCTAACCAGTTTGTTTGTTTGTTTTCATATATTGCGGGGGTAAAGATTTGACGTGTAACCAATGTCTTCCATAGTAATTGTTTTCTACTATGGATGATAATGATTACAGGTTTTTACCTTTCTTTAAAATATCTTTTGTGTTCATTATAAGAAAGAAACTTGAACAGGTTTGGAACAAGTGAAAGATGAGTACATTTAAATTTTTAGAGTGAAATTAGTTTAAAGTTCCCATGAAGTGCTTTGAAATATGTATTTTTGTTTCATGTTTGACCTACTGTAATTGTGAACTAAAAAGTGAGGGTGGGACACTATGTGTAGCTTCTCCCCTTTTTAAAAAACAGCCAATAGCGTTTTGTTTTATCACCACTCTGCCAGTGATGGTGGTTGAGCTCAAGTGTATCAAATGAAAAGCAAATAAGATGCATCCTGAAGGAGGCGGGGCATGTCAGATACTAGAGAGCATTTGATTGGTTATGATTTGATGAGAAAATGGGTGATGTGAATAAAATCAATAGGTGCGTTCGACTTCATGCAGCGCTGCGCAGACCAATCGAAATCTGTCTTAAAGCGGTGCATGCCGGTTAGATATTTTGGCCGGATTGATGCTGCGCTGATGCCATGTGACTGTCACATATGGCATCAAAGTACCGCGACAGCCTCCGAGATCAGACGATTGCGTCAGCCCGCGCAGCACCTGAAGAGCGACTGCTGGAACTGTGATGACGACACTGATCTTACACGATTGGCCAAGTTCACAGCATGACAACAACCACGTGTGTTTCGGGTTTATTACTGGACACATTCCGATTCACAAATTTCAAAACAAACAATTAACTTTTCATACCCTCTCTATCTTGTACACATCATGCTTATTAAAAGACTACAGATATTTTACTGCACTATCATCTTTTGTTAAATAATTTGTTCATAATGTCTAGATCAGGGGTGTCCAAACTCGGTCCTGGAGGGCCGGTGTCCTGGAGAGTTTAGCTCTAACTCTAATCAAACACACCTGAACAAGCTAATCAAGCTCTTACTAGATATACTAGAAACTTCCTAGCAGGTGTGTTGAAGCAAGTTGGAGCTAAAGTCTGCAGGACACCGGCCCTCCAGGACCGAGTTTGGACACCCCTGGTCTAGATTGTTTGAACAGGTTTATTCTGCCTTTTTTTTATACAGACTACTGTATTATATATTTTAGTGAATGACCAAATATTAACTCAAATAATTCTTACAGACTTATAATAAAATAATTATCATCATTGATCCTGACACCCCTATGAAGATTTCTTAACAAATTAGGTAAAAAATATTTTATTAAATATAAAAATATATGATTATTAAATATTTTATTTCCTGTTTATGCAGAAATGTTAAAAATGACATTGTTGTACCTGCTCTTTCTGGGTATTTTCTATTTAGTGTAGCTCATTTATTGTGGTCCTTTTGTTCAACCTCTATGGATTAAAGTGCTTTTTAACAAATGTTTTTATTATCCAAAATAATCTTAATCATTGTTTAAGACTTAATCAAAACACCTTGTTTTGGGTTTTACACTAATATATATTGGAAAGTTTTATATAAATGTAAACCCTTTTTAGCATATTCCAACAAGCAACAGTATTGACATACCATTCAACATCTAGTAGCCCAAAGACTGATGCTTAAACTCTAAGAATTTGTGCTTATTGTTTTGTTTAATAGGCCTATTTGTGGATATTTATATGTGCTCTCTCGTTTTCCCCTTATTTCTCATGCGTTTGTATAAGCTACTTAAATTTAATTTATAATTGCCTTGTTTAAAAATGAACTATAGTTTGTAGAGACTGTATTCTGTTTTATGTGTACTGTAAATATGTTGTTGTTATTGCAATAAATAAACAAATAAATAAATGATCCCGCCATGTGATCGGTCATCATGACAGCAGCAACTTCGAGCCCCGAAAGCCGAAGTCACACTAGAGTTTGAGCTTGCGAAATTCTGTCACATGGCGCTGCGAAAAGGGGCGGGGTTAAACAAGATGATTAGACATTAAAAAAAGCGAGAGATTGCTTCATGTTTTAAATTTCTGTCCAGAGAGGTCATGTTTTGACCCTGGATTGGTCTCACGCAGTCAAGTGTTGCTATTTCGCAGGTCAGAGTTCACCAAGTTTGAACTTTGCACCGCAGCAATCTGCGAAATCTGACGCATGACCCTGTGTTTCCGATCTGACGCATTCACGTGCATATGAATGGAAGTCTATGGAGGGAAAAGTCCAGTGTGACCGCGGCTGAAGTGTCCGGCTTGACGGCTCCGTTTTCAACTCCGCCCCCGCCTGCGCACGACTAATCTCGTTGATCGCCGACTACGGCTGTATATTCATGTCGAACGCACCTATTGACTACATTTACATGGACATCAGTAATCAAATTATTTGCTTTAATCTAATTAAGAGAATAATAAGACTAAGGTGTTTGCATGAGTTGCTTTTTGAATGTTAAGCCGCTGTCACACTGGACTTTACTCCCCATAGACTTCCATTCATACGCACGCGAATGCGTAGGACCGGAAACGCAGGGTCATGTGTCGAGTTTTGCATTTCGCTGCGGTGCAAAGTTCAAGCTTGGTGAACTCTGACCTGTGAAATGCCATAACCTGACTGCGTGAGACCAATCCAGGATCAAAACATGACCTCTCTGAACAGAAATTGAAAACATTACACGATCCCTCGCTTTTTTTAATGTATAATCATTTTGTTTAATCCCGCCCCTTTTCGCAGCACCGTACGACACAATTTCGCAAGCTCAAACTCTAGTGTGACTGCGGGTTCACTTTCATAATCGTGTTTTACATGTTAAGCCGCGGTCACACTGGACTTTTCCCACCACAGACTTCCATTCATACGCATGCGAATGTGTCAGATCGGAAACACAGGGTCATGCGTCAGATTTCGCAGGTTACTGCGGTGCAAAGTTCAAACTTGGTGAACTCTGACCTGCGAAATCGCATCACTTGACTGCGTGAGACCAATCCAGGATCAAAACATGACCACTCTGAAGAGAAATTTAAAACATGGAGCAATCGCTCGCTTTATTAATGTCTAATCAACTTGTTTAATCCCGCCCCTTTTTGCAGCAACGTACGGCAGAATTTCGCAAGCTCAAACTCTAGTGTGACTTCGGCTTTATAGCACATATGTCGATTAACGTAATTACGTCACCTTGCTATCCGCATTTCCTCCGGAGTTTCATGTAATTTCAGGTGTTTCATTTTTAATTTGTTGACTTAAACTGCAGTTTGGCACTTTCACTTTCATTTGCGAACATTTCATGCATGCCCACCGTGACAAACGAGATATTGGATGCAACTATGAACTGCTGGAAGAGTTGTTTTAATGGAAGTTCATACCGCATGCTGAATGGAAGAAAAAACCTCCGCATTTCATGATGCAGGTGTCTGTGGTCTGCACTGACTCGGTAGGTGCAAAGAGTGTCAATCAGCCGTGCGTGTGTGTGTGTGGACTACCCTGTTGCAAAAAGCGTCTTAAAGTCCTACATGAGGGTAATAGTTCGATTAAGGTGTTTACATGTCTGTACTGCACTTTAATAATGCGACTAAAATCGGCATACTCCACATGTCTTAATTCGATTTGTCTTTAGTTTGATTATGACCTTAATCTGATTAAATGAATCAAAAATCGATGTTTACATGGTCAACTCTTAATCAGAGAATTGTCATAATCGCATTAAAATCAAATTATTGGTGTCCATGTAAACATAGTCACTGATTCATTTTGGTGGAAGTGACAAACTACAAGCTTTACATGTTTATATCAGTTTTTTATCTTGGAAACACACATTTTGTCACTGTTTTTGGTGCGTACTAGGTTATAGATATCTTAAAAACTAACAATACTAGTACTAACATCTAAAAGAATTTTATTTTAATTTAATTGGACCTTTAAGTTGTTTGAGTAAACCCTTAGTTTGGTTGGAGTTTTGTTATTCTGAACCATATATTTAAATTTTAATCTGCTTAAAGTTGAAATATGTTTAAAATGTTGAAATATAAAAAATAATAACCTGTTAGTGTACCTAGTGTAGTAGAGCAATTGATATTAGATTTGCTAAACTGAATGAAATATAATTGCTTAAACGATTGTTTGGAAAGTAGGGTAGACTGAGTATATTTGAGACATGGGTACAGTTAAAACACCTGAAATAACTTGCATCCATAGGAAAATTGCGCTGTAATTTTTGCTCTACGCATGCATATTGGTGTATTGGAAATTTGAAAGGTGTGTGTCCATTCACTCCGAAGATTTTGGAAAAAGTTTTTATTTTTTTTTTGCAAGCCAAGATTAAATAAAAATAATGTCTCTTTCACAATGAATAGGTTATGATCCTTTAATGATTTTTAAACTTATAAGTATATCATTACAAACGTTACTCTGTGCTCTAAGAAGAGTATGTTTATATGGACGCCAATTATCGGATTTTAATATGATTAAGACCATCTGATTAACAGTCTACCATGTAAACAACAATGTTTGATTACCTTAATCCAACTAAAGTCATTAGTGAACTAAAGAGAAATGGAATTAAGATGTGGAGTACGCTTATTTTAGTGGCATTATTGAAGTGCAGTATGGCCATGTAAACACCCTAATCAAACTATTACCATCTTGTAGGTTTTTCAGAGCCCAGTTTGACACAGCTCTCCTCACCCACCGAGTCATTAAAAGAACCAGACACACACATTGCTAAATACAGAGTTTTTTTCCATTCTGTGTGCGGGAATCAAATTCCATTAAAACAACACTCTTCCTCCAGTCCTTACTTCATACTCGCATCCAAAACGAGTTCTCTTACAAACATTTATTCAGTATCTCACTATGGGAACCGCCTCGGACATGACCAATCCTGGAAGCAAAAATTACACCACGTCTGTCGGCTGACAGACCAATCATGGCAGTGAAACGGAAGACCTGCCTCCGACATAAAAGACATTGGCTGTTTCTGAATATGCATTCTTGCATCCTCGTGTAACGTCATCATCAACTGCCAAAGTTCAGCTCCAAAACTCAAGACCGCAAGGACGGAGGACGCGTGAAAGTTCCTGGATGTGTTCTTGGTTTAGCGGGTGCAGCGATGCAGACTTGAGCACTGAACTTTGTTTTTTGTTTTTAGGTACGTCTCTTAACAAGGCTACTGCAGAGATTCGCTGTCAAAGTGAGTATTCTTCTTCTGCTGTATTTTCTGCAGTGTGAACTATCGTGTCAAGGCAGGTTTTCACCTTTTTTTTCTGAGCAGTTACAGCTCATTTTTAACATATTGAGAAGCACTTTGTGGTGATCTTGATAATCTACGGGAGTTTGCGTGTTCTGTTATGGCAACCTCGAGCACCACAAGCATGGCTAAAGAGAAAGAGATCTCTCGCTCATGTGCATGTGGGTCTATGATCTCTTACATGGACTCCATCCTCTGTGCACAGCGTGTTTGGGAGTTAGACACGCGCAGGCCTTGCTCACTAACCCCAAGTGCTGCCCGCATTGCTCTTTATTCCCATTAAGGGTTTTAGAGCACCGTATACAGGTTGCGGCTAAACCTAAAGGAGATCCAGGTCTCTCTGCTCCTGTGGAGAGACTTGAGATGGCTCCTCAGCCTTAGTGCAGCTGAGGAGAGATGATCGACCAGATTTCTCCCATGTTTACAAGCTTAACCCTGGTTCTCGGATAACAGGAGTGAGGTATCTCACTGCACTTCCCACCTTGCAGACACATGGAGAAGAGATATGCTGAGAATGAATAGATCGTGGACAGTGGATGTACTCACAGTAGGCACGGTTGTCTTGAACCGTGTCCAGGCGTGATTGTCCCCCTTGGCCTGCACTCACATTGCATTTTTTGCCTTCCAAGCCTGAGCACGCTTATGTCATCGATGATGTGACTGTTCAGTTTAACAGCAGTGAAGTCCTCTTGCTCCGTGCAATGGAGGTTGCTTTAGTTTTATTGTTTTGCATTATTTTAAGTCATTTGATATGGAATGACACACAGTCAAATCTTTTGCTGAACAGATCCACCAATTTTGATGGTAATAAATGTTCATGAAAGTCATCATGCTGCATGTATTAGGAGATTTGTTGAAGGTGCAGCTGACGTGCTGTAGGGGATTTGTATCTTTAATAAACTGATAGATTAATGAATCCATATGAAACAGTCCCTTAAAAGTGACGTTGCATCTTCGGTTTCGCACTCAGGCGTGCATTACACTCACACAACAAGCGTACCACACCCAACTGAACTGTGCTCTGGCAAACCTCTTTCAACTGGGCCAACTGAACCACACCTGGGCCAGATTCAGAGCACTCACACTTGTCAAACAAACCAGGAAATAGGGGTCAAACATGCCTGGGCACGGATAGCCTAGTACAGGGGTGCCCAGCAAAGATTAGTTCCAACCCCCAATCAGACACACCTGGGCTAGCTAATCAAGCTCTTATCATCCTTGCAGGTGTGTTAAGGCAAGTTGGAGCTAAAATCTGCAGAACACCGGCCCTCCAGGACCGAGTTTGGACACCCCTGGCCTAGTATGAGTACACCCTTATATGTCAGAGTTCACAATGTAGTCAGTGAGTGGAATTTATGTTTGTGCAATTCCTGTTACAAGATTCCTTGAAAGTAGTAGAGAAGGGGAGGTCAATAAGGAATGTAGCTAAGGAGTTCCACATTCCTGTTGCTACACTGGCAAGACATATGTCAAAAGTAAGAGAGAGTTTGGCAAACAGGGCTCAACCATGCTGCCTTCAGTAGAGTACAATGGCTCCAATGCAGTTTTTAATTCTAAGCAGGAGCTCAGCCTAGTGTCATGTCAAGAAAGCAGCAAGCTTATACTTCGGTCTACCTTCAAAAGAGGTAGGCAAGCACCAGTAGGGAGAGACCAGGGTAATCACAGAGACAAACAACCACAGACACAGCATCTTTTGTAAATGCATTTCATTGGCCTTTAAGTTTAAAGTTAAATGATAAAAGGAAGCATATTATACATCCACATAAACAAGACATTTGAGTTATTTAATTATTATATTTTCACAGATTTGAATGAGATATTAGATAATGTCCATGGATTACCTTTTCCAGCAGAGTGGAAAAAATGGCATGGCAGGAGAGAGCTGGTTCACCAACTTTATGCGAAAATCTCTCCATTGGGAGGCCTCAAGCTACATGTTTAACCAGATCAACCAGTTTCAATGAAACTAATGTGAAGACCTTCTTTAACAAGCCGCCCACAGTCTGTGGAAGCTATGGTTTTGACTGATGGAGGTAACTTGTAGACAGATAAAGAACAGATGAAGAGATGGCATGGGTCTGATAATGCTAAATGTTGATTGTTGTAAAATGGTATGACAACAAATGTGTCAATCTTTTGAGCAATGCCAGTGGGATCGTGCCTTTTTCAACAGTCAAACAGTGAAGCAAAGAGACCAAGGAAATAACTGTCTCTTGTCTATCAATCATCCCAGCTTACATTGAGCATATGGGTGGGACTTTCTGACATTCTTGTCCACAAGTCCGCAGCTAAATCATTCCCCTCTATGGATATATCCTTAATCTGTCAATTGCAAAGTCTTGGCTAGTCTACAAGAGGGACACTGGTGAATAAGAAACCAATGCCTCTCAAATGGTTCTGCCTGACAGTTGCTCATAGTTTGAACCAGGTCTACAAGCCTACATCCAGAGTTGGTAGCCCATCATTCAGCTCTCCACCACCATCAAAGAACACTACACCCCAAGACCCTCACCGCCAAAACCGCAAGCAGATGTGCAATATGACAGCTTAGAACGAAGTGGCAACCTCCCACTTTTCCTCGTGGAGCCAGTAGAGAAGTGACTGAAAATGCAAACTAATCATTATCCAGTTTTCTTTGAAATTGAATGCTTTTCTCCATCACCTACTTTTACTCAGCATTCACAGTTGTCTAGAGCCATTAATTCTGAAACTGCAAATGTTTTTTAAACATTATTATATTTTGCCAATGATATCCTTAATAAAACTGATTCTGAAAGTTTGACGGAATTATTTAATAAAGCTTGTTTTACATTGTTGAATACTGTTTTTCCGCTTAATCATAAAAGGGTAAAGCATGTTGGCTAGCCCTGGTTAAATGAAACCATCTTAGACGGGATGGTCTGAAAGTAGAATGAAAGTGGATTAAATATAAGCTACACATATCCTTTGATATGTTCAATTTAAATCTAATTATCAAAGAGTTGTAAAACATGCAAAATCTACCTATTTCTCTATGTTAATTGCTGATAATGTGAACAGACCTAAAGCCTTCTTTGATGTGATAGGTTTATAGTTGGGTTTAAAAGAGAATCGATTATCTGAGGCCTCCTCCCAGGCTATAAAACACCTTTAATTAGGCTGTAACATTGGTATTTTTTTTACATGGGTGTCAATGGGAATTTACTCCCTTTTGGAGCCAGCCCCCAGAGGTCAGTCGATGAATTGCACTTTCATTCTCATTCGTATTAGATTTACATTGGAGAGCGGAAGGTTGCAAAAACTGTCCAAAGCGTGTGTCACAGTGGAAACGGTGTGTCACTTGTGCGGTTTCACCCAGAGATGATGCTGAAATGTTTTACAGTACCTAGTGTTTTATATGGTTTGAAAGACAAGAAAATTGAAACAAGATAATTGATAAACTCCTGTGTTAAATTAGAAGCTGAAATATTTTATGGAATACTTCAATAAAAAAAATGATTCGGTATACACATTTTAAAATAAATAAATAATTTACATAGCACGTGTATGAACTCCAATACTTTTACCATAAATCGACATATCGATTCTCTACGGTAGTGGCATGGTTGTTGGTGCCAGACAGGCTGGTCTGAGTATTTCAGAAACTGCTGATCTACTGGAATTTTTACGCACAACCATCTCTAGGGTTTACAGAGAATGGTCTGAAACAGAGAAATTATCCAGTAAGTGGCAGTTCTGGACGCAAATGCCTTGTTGATGCCAGAAGTCAGAGGAGAATGTCCAGACTGGTTCGAGCTGATAGAAAGGCAATAGTAACTCAAATAACGACTCGATACAACCGAGGTCTGCAGAAGAGCATCTCTGGACACACAACACATCGAACTTTTAAGTGGATGGGCTACAGCAGCAGAAGACCACACCGGGTGCCACTCCTGTCAGCTAAGAACTGGAAACTGAGGCTACAATTCGCACAGGCTCACCAAAATTGGACAATAGAAGATTGGAAAAACGTTACCTGGTCTGATGAGTCTTGATTTTCTGCTGCGACATTCGGATGGTAGGAGCAGAATTTGGCATCAACAACATGAAAGGATGGATCCATCCTGCCTTGTATCAACGGTTCAGGCTGGGGGTGGTGTAACGGTGCGGTGGATATTTTCTCTGCACACTTTGGGCCCATTAGTACCAATTGAGCATCATGTCAAAGCCACAGCCTACCTGAGTATTGTTGCTGACCATGTCCATCCCTTTATGACCACAGTGTTCCCATCTTCTGATGGCTACTTCCAGCAGGATAACATGCTATTTTCATAAAGAGCGAATCATCTCAGACTGGATTCTTGACAATGAGTTCACTGTACTCAAATGGCCTCCACAGTCACCAGATTTCAATCCAATAGAGCAACTTTGGGATGTGTGGAACGGGAGATTTGCATCATGGATTTATTTAAAGATATGTTTTCCAGTACTGGGTGGCGACTGGAAGGGTCCCCTCTGCGTAAAAACATATGCTGGGATAGTTGGCAGTTCATTCAACTGTGGCGACCCCTGATAAATAAGGGACCAAGCCAAAGAAAAATGAAATGTAAATTTTTAGATACAGCTTTCTTTCTATGGCAATTTAAGAATATGTTAATTGCCATATATTAATGTTGCTATCAGCAGTGACATTTACATTACACTGAACCGAACTTCAACTGTGACAGCTGAACTGAAGCAGTTTTAATATTAGAATTTATCTATGTTAAGCTGCTTTGACACAATCTACATTGTAAAATAGAAGTAAAGATGAATTATTATGTCAAAAATACTAAAACATCTTTCATATTAAACGGTCAAATCTGAAGATTTTGTTTTACAGTATGCCTATAGGGTAAATTATTGTAAATTACAACTAGCTTATCAAACTTACACAATTATATTCCTTAGAAATAGACATAAACAAATAAAATAATCTATTTTACATTTTAACATCAGACACAACAACTGTTACAAACAACACCTGTTATTTAGCATATTAGTCAATATATAAACAATTGTATTTTTAAAGCACCAAAAATATATTGATTTAAAATGTGTTTAAGCAAAACTTAGTAAGTGTGTTGAGAAATAGGTGATGGGGTGTAGAGATTGGGACATGGCACCTATCCACAGTGCCATATCCTGGATAAGTTGGCGGTTCATTCCGCTGTGGTGACCCCAGATTAATAAAGGGACTAAGCCGAAAAGAAAATGAATGAATGAAGGAAAATAAATATTTGTCATATTTCTTTATTCTAAATATTTAAGATATATTTTTGGTACATCAGAAAGTATGGTTATGATGACCATCAGACAAGCTAATTCAGCTAAAAATACTGCTTAAAATGTCACCTAAATGCGGTATTTAAATCTCATGAGGTGAATAAGGTAACTGCAAAAAGGTTCACTTTTTGAGAAAACAGAACCACTCAAGTAATTCATCCAAAAGGGAATAGTCTCTGACAAGTATTGAGTGCTGTATATGTCCATACTTTCCAGTCCAACATTTCTGTGGTAAAAAACTTTAACGGTCTTCAGTAATGTTCTGGGTTTTCGTTAGCTGAAAGCCATTTACTTAATAGAATTAAAATAAATAAACACTTGAAATATATTAGTCTGAGTGTAATATGAATCTAAATAATACACAAGTTTTACTTTTTGAATTAAACTACAGAAATAAACAAACTTTTTGCAGATATTCTTAGATGCACTTGTTTGTGTTTACATGTACGCGACTCCGACTCGGGAACTCTTATAGGAACAACCCAGTTTCCGGGGAAATATTTTATGGTTGCACTTGTAACTCGCACGATTACTAAAATACAAGCGAAAGTTGCAAGGACTTAAATAAAAATAAATGACTTGAGTTGCTGTTAAAATGTATTTGTCATTTGCTTATTCTACGGCGGGACAGGTACTTTAAAAATACAGCGATGCGGGAAATTAAAATCAGACGCTCAACGGATTTCTGCTCTATTCACGCTGCTTTGAGCCACATTCATGGGCGCTTCGAGTCGGAGGACACCCATGATAAACGCGAGAGCATCCTGGAAGACACCATAGAGCTGCTAACGGGCGCTCCTCTCGACTGGCTCTTCCCTGAAGTGAACGCCGACTTGAGAGGCCAGTATTTAAGGCTAGTGAACTCGTTTACCTGCTACGCTGCCCTGCCAGTGTGTGACACAGACAGCGGCACTTTACCTGCCCAGAGTTATGAGAGCATACCTGTCAAATCTCAGGCGGTCAGTGCCGTGTTACTTGCGTTGTCTGCGCAGATAGAGAAGTCCCTTGTGAATCAAAACTGTGCATCAATAAGGTCTCTAATTCGTACACTTGCCCCCTCACTCTATATATTTGCCATTACACACCTGCAAGAGCAACTTTGGACTAATGCACTCTCAAGAAAAAAAGCTTCAGAACTCCTAACAGCACTTCTGAGAATGACAGGCAGCAGGTCAGTGCAGGATTTGCTGTCTGGAAAGCCTGATGAAGACCAGACAGGAGTTTTCGGTCCAGTTCTTCACACACTGCAGTCAGAATTAACTCAGTAAGTATCATTTGTCTCAGTACAAAGACTGATAAAGTACATTTCTTTAGGTTAGTTCCTTTTGTCTTTTTGTACTGTATTGAAAACTGCATATACTGAAGGCTTATGATTGAATCAAATTTTCTTGTTTAATGAATTGCTGGAGTTTTTATCGCGGTATACTCTATTATCACGATAGGTATAAAAGATTTAACAAAAGATACTCTGGCCCAAATTCTATTTTTGATATTTCTTGGCCCAGTCTTGACGTTTCAGCTTGTGTGTCTTGTTCAGTGATGGTCGTTTTTCAGCCTTTCTTACCTTGGCCATGTCTCTGAGTATTGCACACCTTGTGCTTTTGGGCACTCCAGTGATGTTGCAGCTCTTAAATATGGCAAAACTAGTGGCAAGTGGCATCTTGGCAGCTGCACGCTTGACTTTTCTCAGTTCATGGGCAGTTTATTTTGCGCCTTGGTTTTTGGTTTGGTTTTTCCACACGCTTGCGACCCTGTTGACCATTTTGAATGAAACGCTTGATTGTTCGATGATCACGCTTCAGAAGCTTGGCAATTTTAAGAGTGTTGCACCCCTCTGCAAGATATCTCACTATTTTTGACTTTTCGTAGCCTGTCAAGTCCTTCTTTTGACCCATTTTGCCAAAGGAAAGGAAGTTGCCTAATAATTATGCACACCTGATATAGGGTGTTGATGTCATTAGACCACACCCCTTCTCATTACAGATATGCACATCACCTAATATGCTTAATTGGTAGTAGGCTTTCGAGCCTATACAGCTTGGAGTAAGACAACATGCATAAAGAGGATGATGTGCTCAAAATACTCATTTGCCTAATAATTCTGCACTGCCTGTATTCATGTAAACACACAAAAACTGCATTACATTATAGCAGACACTTTAAAAAGCTCATTCCCAGCCACTTAGACTTTTCTGACAGGGTTATTCGAGTGTCATCAAATGACAGAATGTTGTGGGACTGCTATACAGGAGTTATTATGAGGGATTATAGATGGCGAAATTTTGCGATTTTTATTTTTTCTTTTCTTTTATTTTTTTAAACCATGACGGCAAACCACGAACGCGGTTATGAATTTTATTAAAACATATGCTTGTTTGTCATAAAAATTTGTAATTATTACAAAAATACTAATTTGTGCATCTCCTGACTTCCGTGTGCAGCCATGCTGCCATTGTAGCTAGTGTATTCTGGGAAATTTTCTTACCCCTTGGTTTCGAGTGTGGTCCTGAAAAATCTCCATTTAAAGAGCTATCTAGCCCTTCCCCTTACGACCCATTCACACAGGGCGTCAGCGTCAACGCTTCCTATTCACTTTATATAGGTGACATCAAGCATTGCCGAATTGAATTGTGGGTCCGTCTGCGCTGCTTCAGCGGTGTTGTTCGCTGTAGAAGGTGGAAGTTTCTCAACTTTTCAAGCACAGACAGCTTCACACGGGGCTTCAGCGTCAATGCTTGACAGAGTGCGTGTCTGAAGTTAGAGCTGCCAATGAAATTAGTCCACAATTAACTACTGTCTGAGCTGGTGTATTTGCATAAAGCAATCTGATTGGCTCACGCGTCCGTTGGTGCTTGAAAAGTTAAGAAATTCCCAACTTCTGCAGTGAGCAACACCACTGAAGCAGTGCAGGGCGTCAGCGTTAACGCTTCCCATTCACTTTGTGGATCCGTCGGTGCTGCTTAAGGGGCGTTGCTCGCTGCAGAAGTTGGGCCTGTGCCCATATTGCCCATTGGTTAATCTGGCCCTGCCCACAGACACGAATAATACTCCAGACAGGAAAGTTCACAATTGAGGCAACTCTCTCCTCAAAGGGTGTTAGTGCAGCATTCCCTGTTCCCCCGCCTGTTCGGTCCACACTTTGATGGTGCACCGCTGTTCTCCTCTTAACCTGCACCTTTGCATCAGACCATTTCTTTTTTAATTCACTCACAGTGCGGTGTTCAGACTCCACTGCGTTAATCGCGTCAGCTAAACTTTCCCACTCTATTTTTTTTTCTTTTTGTTATTAATTCCGGAGGACAAACTTGCAAATAACATTGTTTATCTCCGGTCTACCTCCGATAGGAGGACCCCCAATCCACATTCTGTGAAGTTTCTTTTTTTGCTTGCTTTTACAATTGCTTTTTCGTTTGGTTTTGCCAAAGTAGAGTCATTACCATATTTATTAGGGGGAGGAGGGGTTTTGCGCACGTGCGCTCAGTTTCACATTAATTCGGATGTACAAAGAGAATATGCGTGGGATTCCGCGTATGCAGTGTTTCATATGTCTGAATTTTTTACTGCGTACGCACATTTATAGCTTTGTGCGTACGAAATGTTTTAGTATGAATTCAATGCAAGTCTTTATACATGAGGCCCCAGCTCAGACACTAACCAATTGTGGATTCATTTCATTAGCTGACGCTGCAACGACGATCGCGTCAGCTCCAACTTCAGACACGCCCTCTGTCAAGCGTTGACGCTGAAGCCCCATGTGAATTGGGTGTTAGCCCTATGTCTTCAAGCTAAAGAGAATTGGGACACCCCCTACCTCTTTGGAAAAGTCAAGGTTTTAAAAGAAAAGTTTTCTGTCATACCGTTCCTAAGCTATATGCAAGTTTGTTTGTTTTTTTTAACATGTTTTTTTACAGTTATTTTATTTAGTGTTTTAAGGCAACAGTATCTTCAGCAGAAAAGGAACCTCTACATCAAAAGCTACTAGTCCAAAATATTTTAAATGTTTCTTAAAATAAAATGTATTGTATAAAGTCACAATACAGTCAAACCGTGATATTTTTATCCAAGGTTATCATACCGTCAAGAATCTTATACCTTCTCATGCCTATTCAGAGTAAACAAATATGTCAAAAAAATTGCAAACAGATTATAACGTACAATCTGTAACACTTTTAAATGAAGTCTCATTTCTAAATGTTAGTTGTTGGGGTAAAGTTGGTTTTATGTTTGCACATTTGGACTTTCTCCATAATAAAATTTCTGATAAGTATTCTTTGCAAATTCTAAATAGGGAAATCATATTAGCACTGCAGCCAATGACCATCAAAGTACAACATTGTTCATAGCCAAATAAATAGGGCTAATGTTGTTTTGATGTCATACTTGCATGCGATTTCAGACTGAATATTCAAAGTAGCGTACTGAACAATATAGAGATCGAGTCACAAGTTTTCACTGTTCAAAAATAAATGAATGTGAGAATGTAAAACCAACTTGACCTCAATATGTTAAGGTTATAATAAAATATTAATACATTTTTATTAATTATTAGCTCTTTTATTAGTAGCTTTCATTATGAGTTTAGTTAATTTAGCCATATTTGAATCTTATTGCACGGATAATGTACATTAGCCCTATAAATAGTTACAGTTTTTAATCAATTTTTCAACATGCTATGTAGTAGGCCAGATTAACATTAATGTTTAACTGCTTGTAAAACTATATAGTGTTTAAAATTTATGAAAATGGTACTTACATTAATTAAATATCAAACCATTTTTTTCAGTAAGCTCACAAATATTTCATCAATTATATTAAATTGTGTATCTCAACTATTCTCTTAGGCCCGATTCACACGGGGCTTCAGCATCAACGCTTGAAAGAGGGTGTGTCTAAAGTTATGGCTGATGCGATTGTCATAGCAGCGTCAGCCAATGAAATTAGTCAGCAATCGGCTACTGTTTGAGCTGGTGTATTTGCATTACAGCTTGAAAAGTTGAGAAAGTCCCAACTTCTGATGCGAGCAACGCCACTGAAGCAGCACCGACAGAACCACAATTCAGTTTGGCAACGATTGACTTTACCCATTCAAAGTGAATGGGAAGCGTTGACGCTGATGCCCCATGTGAATGCATGGTTTGTGTAGTTGTAAGTAAAAAAACTACAATGAAAATACATCCAATAATCAGGGAAACATTTTGAACAACGATGGAAATGTATTGATGTATTGGTTTACGGCTTGTTCATTTTCTTATTAGGTTTAAAAAGGCTTGATTGGAGTATTTTTAAAACTATTCTTTCTTAACTTGAAATGCAAAAACCCAGGAGCACATACTAAAAATAATATATCATCAAACTTGTCCTTTATTCTGTTCAGGAAGAACTGGAAGCGTAACCAGGCAGTGAAGCATGTGTTCTCCACTACGCTTGTGCAGGTTGGACAACCCTGGTTAACTGATTATTTGGAAAACGTGTTTCCTCCATCTCTGCTGATTTCTGATGATTATCACATAGAAAACAAAATATTAGGTGTGCACTGCCTGCATCACATTGTGCTCAACGTGGTAAGTACATTTATACTTCACAACATTTTTTTTCCAAAAATGTCTTACTTTAGAACAAAAATGTAACCACAAATTCTGACATATGAAGGCAGTCGCAGAATGCACTGAGGGTAGTGTCTATCAAATGAAGTGACAGCAAACATTGACTACGTTTACATGGACATCAGTAATCAAATTATTTGCCTTAATCTGAATAAGATAATAATATGATTAAGCTGTTTACAATGTTACTTTCATGATCCCGTTTTACATGTTGTAGCACCTATATGGATTAACGTCATTTCATCGCCATGTATCCATGTTTCCTCTGGTGTTACATGCTCTTTCGGGTGTTTAATTTTTAATTTTTAGACTTAAACTGCAGTTTGGCATTTTCACTTTCAATCAGGAACATTTCATTCATGCCCCCGTGACAAACTGAGGTATTGAATGCGTGTGTGAAGTAAGGACTGTTGGAAGAGTGTTGTTTTAATGGAATTTGATACTGCATGCCAAATGGAAAAAACCTCCACATTTTGCGATATAGGTGTCTGTGGTGCTGGTCCTTCACTGACTCCGTATGTGCAGAGAATAGTGACAAACAGACTTGTATGTATAGAATATCCTGTCGCAAAATGCGGCGAAAAGTCCTATGCAATGGAAATAGTTTGATTAAGGTGTTTACATGTCTGTACTGCACTTCAATAATGTAACTAAAATCTGCGTACTCCACATGTTTTAATTCCATTTCTGTTTAGTTTGATTATGACTTTAGTCGGATTAAGGTAATCAAAATTGCTGTTTACATGGTAGACTCAATCAGATTATTATCTTAATCGGATATCGGATTATTGGTGTCCATGTAAACATACTCGATGTTTGGTCTTCTTTCACAGCCAGCTGCTGATCTGAGGCAGTTCAATAGAGCCCAGGTGCTGTATCATACGCTGTTCAATCATTTACACATATCCGAGGCTGCGCTCATACAGGTAACAATTTCACTTCAGTTTTACATACTTCAGTTTTGATTTTTAGATTATCTAACCTTGTTGTATATACTGTTCAGGTTGTGCTGCCCTGCCTTATAGACTTGCTACCCATCCTTGAGAAACCTCCAGCTCATGCAAGTTTCCCATGCAAATCAAATCGCTTTGATGATCTGCTGTGCCACATTTTGACATACATGGAAATGGAGCACAAGCTAGACCTCCGTCAAGTGTATGCCAAAAATCTTGTCCTACTTATTGACAGGTGAGGTCTAAATCATTTTTAATGTCAGTATTAAGGCTGAATTATACTTGTGCGTCGAGTGATCGCCATAACTCTCATACCAAGCACATACCTTGCACGTAGCCATGTATTTATACTTCTGCATTGTTTGTGTTGCTTTGACAATAACACGATGCTTCCCACAGGTTTGAAATTTACTTGCGGTGGTAGCCAAATTGAAACACATCATGAATAGTTAACTATATGCGACAAACAATTCATCATTTAATTTTAAACAATTTTATTTATGCTACACTGTTATACACTGTTTCTTTTCAATGGGTTAAAGTAAAAAAAAGAAAAAAGAAAAAAAAAGACATCCACAATTTCTCTTGTCATGTGCACCCACTGACAGGTCCAATCTGCTTTTCTCTCTTTCAAGTTCAAAGCAAATTTGAATGGCAAAACATTTAATATATATGTATATAAAATAGTCTACGTAATATATTAACATCATCGAATTAATAAAGTAATCAGCAAATGAGAAATAAATGACAGAAAAAGGTATAAAAACAGACATTATCTGGTGAGTGGAGTGCATGAGACTGATTCCTGTGAGACTCCAAGGACAGACGAGTCTTCGCTGACGTCTAGCGTTCTCCAGTCTCTGGCACCTAGACTGCAGCTCTGCACAAGACTTTTGGCCATAGGAGAAATGGTCGTGCCCAACTGAGTCTGGTTTCTCTCAAGGTTTATATCCTTCACTTTCGCCAATTGATGAAGTTTTTTCCTCGCCGCTGTCGCCACTGGCTTGCGTAGTTGCGCTTCAGTGTTTGGACTCTCAACAGTGAATATTAAACCACACTGAACTTAAACTTGAACTGATACTGTTCCAATTCACTATAATCTTCTATGTGAAGCTGTTTTGAAACAACCTACATTGTAAAAGCGCTATAGAAATAAAGATGAATTGAATTGAATCTCTAAAAATGATCAGAACTACAAGATTAAAACCTGTAGATTATTTAAATAAGGCAAATGCGTTGATTAACCATTACTAATGGTCTACATACATTTTGCAGCCAGTTTAGAACAGTCATTTTGTCCTCTTCGTGTATATAATTAAGTTTTTCTGAGTCGTTTAGATGAATAAAATTAATTATTTAATGTTTCTCTTGCTTTCGGGACTGTGCGTGCAGTCAGTTGTGAAGCCAAGCGAAAGTAGGCTTAACTAAAAAGGTGATGCAAAAAATGCATACAAGCTTTAGAAAGCGAAAGCGAAAGCAAAAGTTGAATCCTGAATATTTTAAGAAATAAGAAACCCGGGCTGGACAACTTTTTTAAGTCCCAAAAAAGTGCGCCTCTGTGGGTCTGCAGAGCATGTGAGACTGTCTGTGGGAGTGTTGACAGTTCTTGTGCACACAGAATGAAACCGGTAAACAAGAGAGGATTTTCCACTACTTCAATCGCGGATGTTTGGTTATTGGATACAAAAAAATGTAAAGGATGTTAATAACAGTAAAAAACAAATGTGTCACTAAATATACTTGGGAGGTCGTTAATATACCTAGGCCAAGTAAAGTCGATGTGTGGGAAGCACTGACTAACACTTCTGAAACGCTAGCAGGCAGTGAGGTTCCTGTCTTCACTCTGTTGAGTTTCTTTCCGTGTGTTTTGCTAATGCTAAGTAAATGCTAACTACAAGTAGCTCAAACTCTCACTCATTCGTGAAAGAAAGAGGTGGGAACCAGAATTTTAATTATAAAGTAAACATAAAACAAAAGTCTGCATCTGGAACTCCTCAACGCGGCTGGACATATGTTAAACTCTTGCGCCACCGGCCTCGCTTCTCTCCTATGGCTCTTGGCCCCGCTCACACTAGTAATCACTACCTAGCTGACCAATCACAGCTCTTGCTCTTGACATGACGTGTTATATTTTTGTGAGATCAAGCATCGGGCTATGGAAATGGGCATGCACCAGACCATCCATGCGCACTTGAAGCAGATGTATAAACTGGAAGGAGGGTGAGGGAGTGATATATTGTTGCATTTGAACATATGCACTTTATGTAACAGAGCCTGCACTGACTACACTTTTACAAGGGGACATTTTAGCTTTTGCTACTCATTTCTCATTACTCTCCTTGTGCAATTGCTGCTATGGTTAAACACTGTATAACTCTAGCTTACAACAATAAGCTCTTTATAGACTAAAATTGTAAAATGGCCTAAATCTTTAAGCCATTTCACATTTTAAGTTCCAATGATTGACTCCAAGTTTATAGATCACATTGGAATAAAGAGCATTATGTGTGGATTAATGCAGACATGACAGCACTGCACAAGCCAGTGTCTAGTGGCTGTGTGTGGAGCTCTTCCTAAGTGTTCTTCACTTTTGTTCAAATTAATAATTGCTGATGTAGAGATTTGAGGCAGTTTGATATTTCTCTTTAACATCAGCATAAGATTGCTTTATTGTGTTGGTCTGTTTATTTATAAGCTATTTGGTGACTATCAAAAACAAAAAAACTTCCGGTCATTCACTTTCATTTAATTTTAGACGTTAAAAACAACTTGTTACGCTGCTTAGTGTTGCAAACTGATATTTTCTTCTTATATTATTCTACTTTGTCTGTATGATCGTGCAGACACTTGTTTATAGAGCAAGTAGTTTGACCGTTTTCTGCTATTTATTATTCCTAGTCATTTCTCTCATAGGCAACTGAATCGGAAGTTCTAAAACAATCGCAAAAACGAGCGCACTTCCGCATTGAAGTCAATAAAACTAAATAAAAATATAAAACTATAAAATGTTAACTAAACTTTTGTAATTATAATGGTTTTATTTTGTGTGGCAAATAAAGTTAAAATTGAGAGTAAAATATTTATTTTAAAAATTGCTATGATTTTTTTGTTTTGTTTTAATTGTCATTAGGTTTTTTTAAATATCAGGCCTATGAAAATATTATCTAATTAATTAGGTAATTAAGAGATGTGGCAATAAATTAATCACAGACTATTTGCTTATTAAATTTGTCTGAGAAAATGCCCGTTGTATCAAATAAAGACATTACAAAAAGTAGCGTATAGTAGCCTAAATAATAAATTATGTATTTGATTCAACATCTCCTTTTAAATTGGGGTTTAAATATATTAACAGACTTTTTTACTTCTGGAAAGGAGAGAAATTCATACAGGTTTGAAATGACAGGAAGTAAAACATGTTTCAAGAGACTTACAATTTTAAAGATTTTTGAATGGATAAAATTTTAAACAAGATTCAATAAGAAAATATATTTTAATTGTATAATATTTCACAATTGAACATTTTTGTGTGTTATGCATACATACAGAACTGGCTAGATTACTTAAAAGTAATCAGTTACTTATTATAAATTACATGACAATAATTGTAGTATAATAATATCTTGGATTAAAAATGTATACAACAGTGCATATATACAGTATATCATTGTAATCACATGCCTGATAATTTCATATTTTGTCTCAAAGGATGGGTATATCAGTCATACGTCACCTGAAGAGGCTGGAGAGAGTGATTGTGGGGTACATGGAGGTCTCAGATGCTCCAGAGGAGAAAGCAAGACTGAGTATCCTTGATGCTCTTCAAAAGACTTTACAGATTGCTTGGCCACGGTAACTATGCACAGCTTTACACTTTATCAGGGGTATAACGGTTCGCTGTGTAACTCCCTTTTAGGGTAACGGTTGGACACTGGTTCGGTACAACAGGAAAGCGCAACAAATCCCCAGTGTTTCCAGTTTGTCTTGTCACAATCAGCCTCAGAACAGAAAAGCTTCTTGTGATACAAGAGTACCAAGTAAATTGAAAAAAATAGACAAGAGAAAAACAGTAATTGTGCATTAATTCAGTAAGCTCTCAGAATTCTCTTTTAATGAAAATACTAGCACTGACTGGATGTCCATCCATAACAACGGGTGCAGTGGACAACAACTGTTCAATCTTTCGTTTTGCCTTGAAATGTGCATTTGACAGAATTTTGGTTTCCTTTGGTTAATGATGAGAATTCAAATGAGGTAAGGGGAGATGATGAACTGAGTGCTTGTTAAGGAGTTTTTGAAAATGACCTTCCATGCAATGTGTAACACAGCTCTAAGTGAAGTGAAATATCCAGCTAAAGCCTGTTTCACACCGCAAGCGTGAGCAGAGCGTGAGCAGCGCGTGTTTTTTCAGCGTCCATGTTAACAGATTAGAGCTTTCATACCGCACGCAGAAGCAAGGCGCGAGGCGTGAGCATCGCTGAAGCAGCAGTTTCGGAGCTGGGTCTATTTTTGCCGCGCTGCTCATGCTCAATTAAAGTGACAGTGCATTGATGATGACCAAAACACATTGAATGAAAGTAAAAAGTAGCAATTTTACCCAATAAATGCATCAATAATAGCAACTGATTTATATATAGTCAATCAAATGAACTTAAACGATTAAAAACTGCAACAAATATTTATTTAGCAAACCAAATGTAAAACAATTTTAGTATCAGTTTTGCTTAAGCTGCTCACTAGTGTTGCAGGAGAGGGGAAATAGAAGTGGCCGTTTTAAGACTGCTATTTACGGGAGTTGTAGTCCATAGCGAAGTGTATTGTGGGTAGTGCAGTTCGACACGCATGCTGGATGATGTGAGCTCACTGTGTGCTGTGCAGTTGAAGCAGAGGAAGAAAGTTTTATTCGGCTTTGTTTTATGTTCACTTCACCCGGGAGCTGTTTGCACTGTGAACCTGACAACATGAAAATAAGTAAAAGAAGGAATTACTTCTGTCTGTCTCATCCTTTCACGAGCATGAATTAACGAGCCTTTACTCTGCCGCTGGACATCGCTGAAGCGGAGTAAAGTAGCACTAGTTTGATCATGTATAAATATCATTATAACTATATTGTATAAATATTATTATAACTAGGCCCACAACATCCTGACAATCAAAAACAAAATGACATGATGTCATAGGCGATTGTCTACTGAGTGCACCAGACATGAACGACACTCCTCATAAAGCGTGAGAAGCATACAGTGCTGTAGGATCTTTTTATAATTTGTAAAATAAAGACTTGCAGGTTAAGGAAACAGCATAGGAGGAAGTTGCCGCGGCCCTTGGTGCAGATAAAAAGTAAAAAAAATTGTATTTATATATATATATATAGAGAGAGAGGGAGAGAAATAGGTAACTAGATAGAATAGACAGACATAGATTGATCTGTGCAGCAGCTGCCGAAGAACTGCGCGCTGCAGATGCAGCTGGTGTGAAAGGCAAACGCCTGCTTGCTGCTTCTACTCTCCATACGCGCTGCGCACGCGCTGCTCACACACTGCTTTCACTTGCGGTGTGAAACAGGCATAAGGCTTAAATCTGAAAGTGCACCGTGTTTAAAACTATTGATTCATCTATAAAAGAGTCGACTCAGAGTGCTACAAATGAATCGTGGGGTAACGAGTCTTTAGCCGTGTCAGGGTGATGTTGATACGGAACTCAAGCCCCGCCCATTTGTTGCGCGTGCAGACCATAGACTGTAAAATATATGGACGTAGTATCCGTGACGTCACCCATAGGTTTCTGAACACTGCAAAAGAAGCTACAAGTAGGCGTGGCCAACCATCGCCATTTTGTTCGCGCGTCATCACACCCACAGCGGGATACCAAACAAGGGCAAAGAGGCGGAGAGTGAGCCGAGCTACAGACACCTGCTAGCATTTTGCTTAGACCTGGCTAAAACAGACTTTTCTTTGGGAGAAAGCTTAATACTTCATTACCTGCGACTCGTTGGTGTTCTGACCACATGTGCTTGGTTGTATACTATATCAATAGTGTTTAGACTTTTAAAAACACTGTTGTAACACATTGAGCCACTAAGCATTGTACTTATGACATTTTCAAAAGGAGGAAAACGCAAATTACTTCCAAACAATTCAAATATAGTCTGTGTTAGTAAATGCAAGACTATTGATGAAATCTAGGCATAACACTGTATGACAACATTTCAGATGACTGTTCTACAGCCTACAGCTAGTCAATCTGTCAGATTCTGGAGTGCTTTACAGGTCTAAAGTAAAATATAAATGATGAATGATCTTAAGTAAAACAAATACATTTATAGAGATGGTATATAAGTGTATAACTTCACTCACCTGGGAAATGGAGGCAACTTGAACAGTTTGTGAGCACAATTAAGTGCATACAGCGTGCCATATCATCTGATAAGTGTAGGAAATAATTCCAAAAGGCAACTGTGTAAAGAAACATTAACGAAAACAAAAATACGATGTATATGCCGAGATCAGCGGCTAATCAGCTGGAATCAGATGAGGTGACGAGACAGCGAGCAGCAAGACCTAGCTGTCACTCAAGTGGCCACGCCCTTAATTATGCAGACTTAATATAACTTAATAAAAACGAAATGGATGAGTTATAAATAAATTCACCCCTCTCACAGTTGTCATGAAGGGTAATCATGCCTATATGCACCAAAGCCATCATTTGTACCAGGCTGTAAACTTGTTTTTATTAGCTGTAAAAATGGCCAATTTACCATTTCAGTCAGAAATCACCTGGATTTCCTGGAGCCAGCCCACCAAGGCGAGTTGATGATTTGCAGTTTTAGTTACTTCCGTCTTGGCTTCCCGAGGGAGAGTGGGAGGTTGCCGCTTGGTGCAGACCTGGGAAAATTGAAACTCCTGGCCCCGCCCACAGACACTGTATAAAGAATAAGAGAAAGACAAACACTGTAGCAGATCCCGGCTGAATCATGTCGTACAGACGCTGTGCTCTGAAGTGTGAGGGAAAGGGTTATTTTTCCTACTCAAAAATGAGGCTGTGAAGAGTCAGTGGTTGAAGTTTATTTTTGCAAAAATACCTCAGCATTATAGATATATAAAAATTTATTGATATATAGATGTATATATAGATGTCAGAGCTTGACAGGAACTTTACAGTGCACAGTTCATGGATCAGTTTCTTTCTCCATTTCACAAGTGTAAGTAAGTGCGATTAAAATGGTTGCCTCCTTGTTTTCTCTAGCTTGCAAATTACGTATTTAATTGTGTTTTGTTACTTGTAACCGCTTGTACTATATCTGGTTAACTCTTTATATTCTCATATCGCGTCTAAAACCAAGTTGAAAATGCGACGCATGCCGCTTTATTTACAGATTTAAACACGTTTGTGAGCTCGCGATCCACTGCCGTTTGTCTTTGCTGTGGCCACCGTAAGCTGTTCCTACAGACATGCGGCATTTAACATTTGTGGCTAAGAAATAATTAATTGTTTATGTTTGGTGTGGTCAGAGATAAATTTGGTAAATACTTCATTTTGAGCTATGAAAATTTTGTGAAATAAAAACTAATTGTAATACTATGAAACCATGACCCATTTGCTCATGAACATTTAGCAAGCTCATACACGACACACAAAAAGTGAAATGAATGAGGCATGTGGAGATAGCGCAAAATCTAAATCAAGTAATTTTAGCATGTCAAAGTCATATTTATGTGTATAAAATATATTTTCCCAACAATACAATTGTGGCTAGTGAAAATGGCGAGTGGCTAGTAATGTTGGAAAACTACTAGCCACCGTGGCTGGGGATCAAAAAAGTTAATGTCAAGCCCTGGTCTTATGTAAAAGTAGTTAGAAGAGTTGTGAAATCCTTAAATGAATAGTTCGCCAAAATAATTATTACTTTGCTCAATTTTTGTTACTTAATGTCCTGTATAAATGTCTTTTTTCTGTTGAACACAAGGACAGATATTTTGAGGAATTTTAGTAACCAATTAGATCTGCCCACCCATTTACTGATGTAGTTGTAAAAAATACTATTTGGTGGTGAGATCTGTTTGCTTACTGACATTCTTCTATGTGTCTTCCCTTGTGTACAGCAGAGCAAATACATTTAAACTGGATTGAAACAACCTAGGGGTGAGGAAATAATAGCAGACTTTTTATTTTTGGGTGAACCACAAGAGATAGATAGACAGACAGACATAAGTAAATTCTGTGTCTCTTTAATTGTCTATCAAATGTTTCCAACAGATGGCATATACAAAATTATTCATACGGGAGTATGAATAATTTCAACTTGTCTGCATATGTACACGCATACATCCACACACACATTGTAAATGAGAACATAATGCTTGTTTTAAAGGTGCTGTATGTAAGTTTTTGACTCTTCTAAAGCATAAAAATACCATAATATGTGTGCAGATATTTAAGAAACATCCCAAGTGAACATACTTGTTTAACTGAAAAACAATGCTGAAGTCAGATATTCTGCTTTGAAAATGGGTTTTCCGTGCCGGAACTCTGTCTTTGTTTAGATAAATTTCATATGCACGATGCCAGTTTAGCCAATTATATTTCAGCACCCTGGGTTGCCTTGTTGGAAAACAGCGTATTTCATTCATTCATTCAGAAAGACTCTGAAAGCATGCGTCCGTGACCAAAAAGGACAGTATGGGAGACAGATGCAGTTCCACATGAGGTTATTAATTAGCAAATTACATAAATATTACGAACGTAAACATTAGGTGAGCAGGTTACATTGTAACCGCGTGTCCTAACAACACGCTGTGACGAGAGAGGCAGTGATCAGCTATTTGGCTGTTTGCACCAGACGAGACACGGCAGAAATGTAAATACAGCCTTTCAGAAGCACAGAATATGCACTCGCTCACGAAACGGTAAGGTTTAGAATCTATTTAATACATGTTAACCCACTTTAACATCAATGTAGATGCTGAATCACTCATATGTGTTTAGTTCTAAAGTTCAATTTCAGACGGTTTATTGTATTTTCAAGATCTGAGGTGAACTTTCTGCTTTCAGTATATGGCAACAAATGCCATGTAAAATGCATTCAAACTCGCATTGTTAGCATTTAGCACAGAATAAA
The DNA here is from genome assembly GCA_903798195.1 of Danio kyathit. Classification (NCBI taxonomy): domain Eukaryota; kingdom Metazoa; phylum Chordata; class Actinopteri; order Cypriniformes; family Danionidae; genus Danio; species Danio kyathit. The sequence goes on from LR812526.1 coordinate 54,286,852, forward strand.
GCACACAAGGCTTACCTGAGGTGATCTAGCTGTCATAGGTTTCTGTTGTTCAGCTGTGAGAAATAGAAGCCATTTCTAATATATCAATTCGAGGTGTTGGTTAGGACAAAAACTCCTTTTAATATGGAAAATATTCCCTCTATCGCGTGTCGTGGCTTTTATTTAGAACACAGTTTAAATCACTCACTCCTGTACACAACCTGGCATCCCAGCGTACTTTTATTATGATCCAGGAGTGCAATACCTAGTTCAACCACTGGGTGTCAAACTTACATACTGCACCTTTAAGTTATATGCCAATACCTGTACTCACCAGGCTGCTGAAGTGCCTAGGCTAACGATCGCCAACATCTTTTTTTGCTCCGTCATGATAGTCCCTCACTGATAAATCATACAGGCATGCCTGCTGCTGCTATAATTCAACAAACCTTTCTTCCATTTTATATGCCCACCTTGCAGCACATCCTCTCTTTTCATTTTGCTGTGTTAGGTTGAGAGTCATTTGCGAATCCCCACAATACCCTATGCCAAGGAAATTATGCATATATTGGGAGACAATCAAACAAGTTGTTGCACTACTGTGGCCTTTTCTGTCTATTTTCAGGTATTGGCACATCGAGACTTACTTTTCATCATCGTGTAAGAACTGATTTATGACCCCATGACAGTTCAGGACGAATACATGTACCATTACACACCAAAAAATAGATGGATGGATGGATGGATGTGTGTGTATGTGTGTGTGTATATATATATATATATAAGTTAACCAACGCAATATTTGTTTTCCATGTATCTCTAGTATGGAGAAGAGGAGGGATTCACTAGCTCGGACTCTTCTGAGGTTTCTGGTGGACGTCTCATCAGACTCATCACCCACAGAGCTAAAAGAGCAGCTCATGACTAAAGCATCTCACTGTTTACTGCTGCTTGGGCACTGCTCAAAGGGGAAACTACAGGTGATATTTTCAATAGAATCTCAGCCTTAGTTCTTGAAATAAGAGGAAAATATTATTTTTGTCTTGTTCAAATCTACTACCCTTTCATTATGTTTGTGGCTGTTTTTGCCCCATTGACTTCCATTATAATGACATTTTTTTTATTGCAAAGTCTTGACACCAAATAATCATACATTGTTGATTGTTAGAGGTTTTCCCTCTTGGGAAGGGGTCAAATTTGTAATTTTCACTGTTTATAATCAGTATCACATCAGATATGCCTTGCAAAAATGTTTCTTTTCAATTTGCTGCTCTCCTCAGCTGCGAAGAAAGTACAGGCGTTGTTGGGCTTTACTAGCTAGTGATGAAGTATGTGGTTCCAAGACAGGTCTTCGGAGATGTGCACACCCAGGAACTTAAAAGCCATTTTTTGGCATCTCTTCCCAACTGGGAAAACAACCAACAATCTAGAATACATAATATGGTGTCATGGCTTTGCAATAAAAAAAATTTATAATGTAATTCAATAGGGCAAAAACATCCATTAATATAAAAAAGGGTACTCAGTTTCTTGAGGGCCACAGTCTTGCAGAGTTTCGTTCTAAACCTTCAACAAACTTATCTGTAGGTGTCAAACAAGCTTGAAGGTATGTAAATGTGCCTACATAGTATTATCATAAGACATGTTTAAATAAGTGTATCGCTCGCGTGCACACAGCCCGCTTACCTTAGTAACAGACAACAGAAACGAGGAGATGCGGTGTGAGGGACAAGTCTAATGTTATATGCCTGCAAGTTCCATCATGGACACAGAACAACATTCAATATTCTTTTTTGTCACCGAGTACAGCGAAAAGCAGCCCATACAGTCACATATGCTATAGATTTTAAGGAGGAGTGTAAATATTGCAGTTATGACAGTAAAATGTGTTCAGATGAAGAAAAAAAAATGATGAAAAATCAGTTGATTACGTCAAAACGACAATTAACATGTGTGTATTTATACACATTTATTCACACGTTTGCATTACTGAGAGCAGGAGAGAGACAGGCAGCACAGGTAAGCAGTATCTCCATAATATCGTTTAATTAAAATAAATAATCAACAAAAGAATCTGTCTTTACAAGTTAAGGCATTATCTACACCAGGGGTGCTCAATCCTGTTCCTGGAGATCTACCTTCCTGCTGATTTCTGTTGCAACCCATATCAAACACACCTGCCTGTAATTATCAAGTGCTGTTCAGGTCCTAATTAATTGGTTCAGGTGTGTTTGATCAGGGTTGGAGCTGAACTATGCAGGAAGGTAGATCTCCAGGAACAGGATTGAGCACCCCTGATCTACACAATATGAATTACCAATTAGAAAAATACTACAAACTATAAAAAAACTACTCATGAAAATACTTTAATCGCAGACAAATCCAAATGCCCAGCGCAAGCGAGCTGCGTTCCAGACCTGTTCAGCTTGATGACGTATGTCTCTGACACCGCCTGTAGTCCCGTTTTGCACATTGATAGCAACTGTCTTTTTAAAGAAGCGTAACCGATTTAAAAAATCAAGAGTATGATGTAACTGATGTGTTTTATGTTGTAGAATAAAACGTGAAAGTATCTTGAGTTTGTGTTCGCCACGAACCTTATTTAAGCGATTTAACTGAAATCCCATGGAAAAAACCCATTGACTTTTGGACGAGGGAACCGGAACTGCTAAAATGCTAACACGCTTCTGGGGTTTTGCATACAAATTGACGTCATAGTTCCTCCACTGTCCATATTTAAAAAAAAAATTCTATTATGTAACAAATAGGGAAAGAAAATAGAACGTAGTGGATATGAACAGCTCCGTTCATCAAGAGGGGTGTTTGTCATTTTGATTATTCAAAGCAGCCATTGGTTTGCAGAGTCAGTAAATCCACTGCAAGAATGCTGCTCTTCTTCTTTAGTTTTGTTTTTAGTGCATATATCCAAAAATTCTTAAATAATGCATTTAAGACTAATAAAATAATTTTTTTGTTTGTTTGAAATAAGATTATTTTGTTTGTTTTTAAGGAACAATCTTTAATTTTGGATGAACTATTGAAAAACTCAAATAACCTTTTCTCCCAGTGTCGACCAGTGTGTCCTCGCTGCAGTGCGATTACGTACTGGATCAGGTCCAATAGGTAGTGCACGCGCAAGTAGATGTTGCTAGTAATGTGAATCATTTATATTATTTATTAAACTATCCATTACATTGTGTATTGTAACGTCTACTTCTACCCCAACCCTCACAGTTATTAATGTCTACACCTACCCCAACCGTCACAGTAGCATGGGCTTTACCATAGTGGGTGTTACATATTGATCCAGTACATCATTGCTACAGACTGCAGACATCTTGGACACTTTAGCATAAACCTAACTTGAAAAAAGAAAATTGGCAGATTCACAAGCCAGTATTGTTAAAGACTCTAGTTGTAGGATCTTTTTACTGCACACTGTTAAATACCATTATAACATTTCCCCCGTTTTTCCCCCCAGACTCTTCTAAGAGAGGTAGACAGCAGTTGTGTCCCTGACCCGGTGTTCAAGTGTATCCAGAATGTCCTTGCAGCATCTTGTCCGTAAGCTTTGTCTATTTGCCATCCATGTAGGTCAGGGATGTCAAACTCAATTCCTGGAAGGCCGCAGCTCTGCACAGTTTAGTTCCAACCCTAATTAAACACACCTGATCAAACTATTTGAGTCTGTCAGGCTTGTTTGAAACCTACCAGTAAAGCTGCGGTCACACTAGAATTTTCTCCCCATAGACTTCCATTCATACGCACGCGAATGCGTCAGACCGGAAACACAGGGTCATGCGTCAAGTTTCGCAATTCACTGCGGTGCAAAGTTCAAGCTTTGTGAACTCTGACCTGTGAAATCGCATCACTTGACTGCGTGAGACCAATTGAGGATCAAAACATGACCTCTCTGAACAGAAATTTAAAACATGGAGCAATCGCTGGCTTTTTTTAATGTCTAATCATCTTGTTTAATCCCGCCCCTTTTCACAGCGCTGTACAACAGAATTTCACACACACTCTAGTGTGACTGCAGCTTCAGTGTGAAGTAGGGCTGCGGCCCTCCAGGAATTGAGTTTGACATTCCTGATGTAGGTGAAGTTGGCTGTATAGAACAGGAATCCATTTACTTCCATTCTATGAATGTAAAACACTGTGTGTGTATTAAACAGGGCATGGTTGTTGTTGTTGTTTTTTTAATAAAGTTGATAAACGTGACAGTTTTTTTTAAGGTGCGTGAAATTCCTCCAAATCAATTAAATTTAATTAGCATAAAACTTAAAAATATGACCTTTTTTGTTGTTCACATTAATATTAAACGAGGTAAGGTATGGTTAAAAGACAGTAGGCTCCTGATTAAAAACACATGCAACCAAAAATAATAACTAAAAAAACATTAGTCTTTCCCCTTCTGTACATTTTTCCCTGCCCTGACACTAGTGTATAAACATATTTGTTTCAACAACTCATTTTCTTTTCGCCTTTATTAATCTGGGGTCACCACAGCAGAATGAACCACCAACTTATCCAGCACATGCCCCTCCAGCTGCAATCCATCACAATTTAGCTTACCCAATTTACCTATACAGCGCGTCTTTGGGCTTGTGGGGGAAACCGGAGCACCTGGAGGAAACCCACACAAACACAGGGAGAAAATGCAAACTGCACACAGAAATGCCAACTGACCTAGCCGAGGCTCGAACCAGTGACCTTCTCGTTGTGAGGCAACAGCGCTACCCACTGCACCACCAGTGTTTCAATAACTATTTTTACTAAAGATAATTTTACTCCTTGCAGTATGATTATCAACTGGTAACATCAATACAAATCAACGTATTCTTATACAAAATAGATGGGTTTTTCCATCCTTTTATAACACCATCCACTACTTGGTATACCTTGCATGTCATATCAACTTAATTTTATTTTTTGTATATGGATCAAAGTTGATCCAAATGTACACTTAAAAACAGCACTTATGCTTGGCATCGGCATAATTCAATGTAAAAAAAAAAAAAAAAAAAAAAAAGAATCCCACAAGAAAGCTTTTAATGGGAGTGTTTGAACACACCAGTGTACGTTCTTACTGAATCCAAGTGTCTGGTAAAAGATCACATTCCATTATTTGAAAACGTTCCACAAAGCCTCTATGTAGCCTTGCTTTTCTGAGCTGGTTCTGTCTCTTGTTCATACTCGATCTCCACATAGGCCCGCTTTTTCCTGCTTGGGCCTTTGAGTGGAGCTTTTCCTTTAGATTTGGCCTTGGTCTTCTTCTCCTCCTCAGACTCTTCCTCTGACTCCTCACTAGATTCCTCTTCATCGATCACTTCTTCATCACTGCTGTCCTTCAAGTTGTTCAATTCCTATAAAACACAGGGTTTGTCACTCTTAGAGATTTAAAAACAAAAAGATTTATGTAACATTACAACAATAAAAATCTAAATTACCTCAAAATCACTGAGATCACTCTCTTCAAACTCATCCTCAGCAATAAATTCTCTCGTTCCAGACTCCTGATAGTCAAAAACAACATTAAATGAGTATTTAAAACAACATTAAACTGTTATTACTGTCATTACACAATTAACTTTTGTTATTGTTGCAAGAAATCAATGCTCTTATTCTTTAAGAATGCATTGTTAAGTATTGACTGTTTATGATGAACCTAACTGTTAAAGATTGCTGTTAATTAAACTAAATTAACACTGACAATAAATATTTGAGCATTAGCACATGTTCTTAATTTACTGAGGACTAATATTCTAACACATTTCAATAGTAGTTGCTTTTAATTATAACAATATTCCACAAAACAATACAGTATTTTACTTTATTAATAAAATAAATGCAGCCTTGGTTATCCCATTAGACTTGAATACCTCTTCGTCTTCCTCTTCTTCCTCCTCCTCAGATTCACTTTCTTCATCCTGTTTTTCCATTGCTTTGTCAAAGGCATTGATGGGAAAGTTGTATATGTCTCCATACTAAAAACAAATATATATACATACAATTTAAGAAAAAAACTAAAAAAAAAATCACTAATCTGGCACTACAGTGGGCAGGAAATGTGGCAAAGGTGCACTCACTGTTCCTTGTTTTAGCCGATCTAGCAGCTCTTTTTCTATGGCATTTTCCAGCTGAGCGGCAATAAGAGCTTTTTCCTGTTGGTGAGAAGAAAACACGAGTAAATTCCATATCTCACTTTATTCTGATGGATGTGCCGATATTTTTAACCCAATTCTGATGCTGATTTACACATTTAAAAACAGTAAAGTGGAAACTGAAGCACCATACAAGAAAAAGTGAACTTTAAAGGTCTCGAAAAGTGCTTTAAAATGTGCATTTTTATTCAATGTTTGACAATCTCAACTGAAATATGAAAAGAGGATGGGACATATAGTAGCTCCTCCTCTTTAAACAAACAGACAATAGCGTTTTGTTTTACCACAGCAAATGGTTAAGATAAAGCACATCATATAAAAAGCAAATGAGAAGCATCTTCAAAGGGGCAGAGCATGTCAGATACTAGAGAGCATTTGATTGGTCAAGATTTGATGAGAAACTGAAATGTGACGTGAAAAAAAGAAAGCAGCAGTCCATTTCTGGCAGAAGTGACGAACTGTAAGCTTTTGATGTTTATATCAGGTCACTGTTAGCAAACCACTATTTTTGGGTAGCCTTTTCAAAGGGTATCTAGCACAACAGAACAGTACCAAAGAGTGGAGAACGCTGTTGGTTTACAGAGAATCACCACCAGCATGGGCAACAAGCCAGGGGAATGACAACAAAGGAAGCACCATTTTTAAATACACAGCTGTGTGCAAGTGGTTTCGCTTTGTGTACATGTATGTATTCGAAGTAATGAACTTGCGCATGATTAGTGAAGAGCTTCTCATCACTTTAGAAATGGACAAACGCGAGTGTGAAGCATGAAAAAACAAAGCAGCTAACGATTCTTTTAGCAAACTAAAACACAAATAAACTGATAAAGCTGGTCAACGTGCATTAAATTTCTAAACTGAAATCATCTCCTGCATGTAAAGTACTGGCAACAGCATGCTAATAGTTCTTACACATGAGAATTTCATATTTATGTTTATAAGTGTGGTCTCCAGCACACTGAATTGTACAGATATGATTAAATACATCAGACCCAACATACGCACACTGCCTGGGAGAAAATATACTTAGTGGAAAAAGTATGTTATTAAATATATTCGAAGTATTTTAAATTCCACAGTGGTTTATTTTTTCACAATTAGGTCATTTCATTTAAATACTGTAGTTTTTGCACCCTTTATTATGGAACATTTTACAATAATTTTTAATAAACCTATGCCTTAGAAAGTAAATATTCAAGAAATTGTGTTGCTAGTAACTTTGTTAGTGTTGCATCTTTGAATTGTCTTAAAGGGAAAAGTCTTATACCTGCTGTCTGTTTCAAATATTCATCAGTAATGGGTAACCTTTATTTAATTTATACAGTGGAGATTATATACAGTATTCACTGTTTATTTTAGTAGTATCATATTTATCTGTTATGTTGCTTGTAGAGTTTTTGTTTTTTTTGACAGGTCCGCTTTTTTACCGAACATGCAGTATATACCAAACTGTCCCGAAATAGTGACAGTAAAACCGAACTGTGGGCAATCTGTATTGCACTCCTACAGAACACAATTTTAAACCAATATTAGCTCATTCTAATGACGTTCCACTAATATTGTGTATTTGTTATGTAAATTATGCATCATCAATACATCACCAACCTCTCTCCTCTTTTCTCGTCTCTCTACTTTTCTACTGAGTGGAACCAGTTTTCTCCTGAAATGGAAAAAACAAAACAAAATTAATCACAAAATCAGGCTCAATTTAAGGAACAATATAGTCATCTGGGAATAAAGCTGAGGCTAAAATTACTCTAAAGTTCACTTCTCATAAAAAAGTATATTTTAATTAGCAAAGATGCCGAAACCTGTTCAAAAGTGCCAGTAAAACATTTATCATGTTGTTCATTTCAATCAAATTCTATTTGTTTGAACTTTCTATTCATTAAAGGTGTTTGTTTTGTGTTCTGATCTCTATTCATGAAGTTAACAAGATTTTTACACAAGTTTTTCTGTAGTCGGTTTCTGTCCCTCTCTTTGAAATCCTTGAAATGAAGTTTCGATAGGTGTGCCCCATTTAAGATGAAAAAATAAATGCCCGCTATTGTAATTGGATAACAATTTGGTAAATGAAAAATATACAGGTGTTGTGAATGTGATGCATTATAGAAAACAATATGGGTAATTTTGAATGAAATAAGTACATTTTCAAAAAAAAAAACAAAAGAAAAAAAAAAAATTTCACTATATTACATTACAGCCTGCAACAGGCACGGAAAGACAATAGTGAGCTATTATAGTTTTAGTTGGAATAGTTTTCATTGAAAAATAACGAAGCAGGCAGCTATGCTCGGAAATATTTGAGGAGCTTTAATTTGACAAGAAAATGTCAATGTAAAACAAGTATAAGATTGTTACTATGACTTTAACCTGAGCCCAGCCTTTTCCCACAATGAAACACAGAAGACTTTGACAGAAGATTCGCAGATCTATAAACTCACTTAAACTGGTCACTTTCCAAACAGTAATCCAGTTACACACTAATCCAAACAGAGTGCTGCTTAAATGTTAAATTGACTGCTTTTCTAAAGCACCTCAAATCCTGTGGCATGTATTTGTATAGACACTTCCTGTTGTACATTTTGGAAAATTGAAATTGCAATAATAATATTCACCAACATCATATACTAACTGTAAATGAAAGTCTAACTGTAAATGAATGAACGGTGCAAACTTTAAAATGGACAAAACTGGTGAAATTAAACGTTGACTAATAACAACTGAGATCTAAAAACTTACAGAATGTTTTTATCCACCTTTTCCCCTAATTCATTATACTGTTACTTTAAACAAAATAAATAAATTGAAGTCTTCATGTTCAAAAATATAATACAATCTCTCTTGTCAACTACTTATATTTTAATTTGTCTTTGTATTAACTGCATTAATAATAAAAGCACAACAATATTGCATAATTAAGGTCGGCTTCTCTTTTTCTAGATCCCTTTCTTGTTTATTTCCCCACATGGCACTTAAAAATGTAACTTCCAATCCTGATAAGCAGTTTTTACAAGATTATTACTAAAGTTTGAAAGTAAAGCCCGTTTATCAAAGAAGAGAAAACACTTCACTAAAATATTAGTCAGTGTTCCAGTTATTGATTGAAAGGTTTGGATTAGGACTGCACAGCATCGACATCGCAATGTGTGCATCAGCAATAGTCACATCACAAGATATGCATAGTTGAGTCTGAATTACAGTTGACCAGGAGCTACAGAATTGCATTTAATTACTGTATTTATACAGAATTTATATGATTTATGCAACAACAAAAAATAACTAAGCTAAATATCTACATTTCAAAGCAAAAACAAGACTATACTTGGCCCACTGGCAGATAATCTTGCTTGTTTTAAGGAAAAACTCCTAATTTTGCCTTGAAAACAAAACAATATTTTACTTGATCTAAATATGTTTTGATATTTGGACTAGAAACGAGACAAAAGTAAAAACATTTAACGAAGCTAGAGTCACAGGGCAGAAAGAAGCCCTGCACATGACACAAATCTGAGTCTATAATGAAGTAAATTTGACACGCAAATGAAGCAAGTAAACTCAAAATGTTCACGCGTCTATTTACATGTAAATATAATGTAATATTTTACATGTATAATTTACATGTCATATAATGCTATTAAAACTATCCTATGAAACTGTATTCATATCACAATATTTAATCGCAGAAAATAAAATATCACAATGTCAGATTTTTCCAATATTGTGCAGCCCTAGTTTGGATGAACGCCACAGACATGCACACATTACATACAGTAATATTCCACAAACCGTTACATCTAGAATATTAATGTAAAAGAATGTTAATACTACTACATATTTAAGTTCACATTTGACGCCGGACTGTTAAGTGGATCATAAATGTCACCTTTAAACAAGTTTATTAGAAATTGTTAACTGCAGTTTGTTGAAAGTTGCTCACATAATTTGTTAAAGGCACTATAGACGTAGGGAAAAAGTGGACGACCATTTTATGGCAAAAGATCAAGGAACTGTTGATTTCTCAAATCATGACCCATTTAAAGAATCTTGAAGGAAGCATCAATATTATGAGGCATTTTGATTAGGCATAAGACGATAACTGTTTTCGAGGTATACCATGGTTTGAAATAGTCAAGCTCTTAAAACCACTAAATTTTCTGCTATACCGTTCCTTAGGTATATGCAAGTTGTTTTTTTTATGTTTTGTTTTAAGTTTAAGGACAACAGTATCTTCAGCAGAAAAGATATCCAAGATGCCGTTTTAAATTGCACTGATTTTTTGGAACCTAAAGAAGACAGCAGAAATCAATGATTGATTTGAATTATTTAGTCTGACATGTTTACTGCTCCAAAATATTTTGAACATTTCTCCAAATAAAATATATTGTGTTCAAAGAGGGGAAAAAGTTTTTGTTTTTAACCAAGACATTTAAAAAGAACATTTTTAGAACAGTAATCACAATACAGTGAAACCGGGATATTTTTATCCAGGAATCATCAGAATCTTTTACCAGCCTATGCGACAACCAGTTTAACCGAAGAAAGCTCAAGAGATTTCTATGGTGGTGTATATTATCGCAATCATTATACAACCAAGGAAACAAAAAGAAAACTCACTGTCGTTTCAGTGTGAGCTTGCGGATTCGAATGAGATACTGAGTGATCTTGGTCAATCGCTGTTTACACTTGTGACGAATAAACCGTGGCCAGTAGATGAGGTTCTCGTCGATCTGTTCCAAAGCCTTGGCATAGTTTCTGTCAAGTTTCACCTGAGATAACAGAGAAGAATAGGCAATTTAATCACTTAAATGCAGATTATATGTTTAATATGTCTTGCTTGTTTTCATTCTCATACCTTCTCCCACATGCGAGAAGGAAATGCTGCTCTCTCAATAACTTTCATGTAGAGATAACACTGGCCTAACAAAAGAGAAGATTTGTAAAATCAAATAGACATTCAAAGAGAAAACAACAATTGGGTAGCATGTTTTTTTTTTTTTAATTCATTACCTTTTTCTTCTCTTATAGTAGCATACTGACTATTGGCAAGGGGGCATGATGATCTGTTGCAAAGGCCTGTGATGTTGTATTCATTTCGGCAGAATTGCTGAGTTTTTGTTCTTCAACAAGAACATGAATTCAGAAAGTTAGATAACATACACTTCTGTATATTGAACAATGATATAAATGAAGAGAAACAGCTCTGAATAGTGTAGTAGCCCAAACTTCATATACTTACTTAACTTTATAGGAACAAAAACTCTTATTGCCGATAAGGTCCCATATAACCTTTAAAAGACAAAATATTAAATATGAAGGATTATGCTGAACAATGTAATATATACATTTAGGATAAGTTGGTTTTATATTCATTTATGAAGTTAAATTTGTGACATGGTTCTTATACTGTTTACCAAGCTACTTTGAATATTCGGTCTGAGAGAACATAATATGACTTCAAAACAACATTAGCACCATTTAACTGACTGTGAACAATGTATTTTGATAGTAACTGACTGATTATGATTTCCCCGTTTGGAATTTGCAAAAAATAGTTTAATAAAACTTTATTATTGAGGAGAAAGTCAGAACGCGCGAATACAAAATCAACTTTAAGTTTACCTCAACGAAACAAATACTAACTGGTGCAAAAACACTGTCTACTTTAAGACGTTATCGTTTGCAAAAGTTTAATTAAATCTAAAACAGAAACACAACAAATTATGACAGTATTTTGTATTAGATTTCGTTTTAAACAATCTTTTTTTCCTTAAGCCCATAACGTTATTAATTTCAGATAAATGAGAAGCGTTTCTAGTACCAGTCTTACAACAATACTTACGTCGTCGTGTTGCATTCTGACAGCTTCTTTGAACAGCAGGCTCTCAATACGTAAATATCAATGTTAATACGATACAATGAAATTACCGTTACCGATAAGAAAAATGATGACAGCACAGTTAATTTGTGATAAAATGAAACAGCACATGGAAGTTACAGATGGCAGCCATATTAACACCACATGAACTACTCCACCACGCAAGGTCTTCTTCTTCGTTGGGAATTGACGGCAGCTTGCATCCAAATGGGTTGCACTACTGCCACCTTTCGGGTTTTACTTCACTGTATTTTCCACATCTTGAATCAGCCCCGTCCCGAAATCTGCACCAGTCTCGGTGAGATGTAATATTGAGCCAAGACGCACATGGAAGAACCTGTTACCGATCTGATGCTTGAATAACGTTGCTGTTTCCCAGTAAATTACGTGACCCAGCCGCAAAGACGTTAGTTAGTAGGTAGCTACTATATCGCAACATTGTGTGACAAAACTCTCTCAGTATAATAAAAGCAACAGAATGTAACCCACTATCGTATTTTTATTTTACATCTGAACTGACGTAGCGCAATTACACGAATAAACCTCTGTCATCTGAAAATAAACACAAATTTATAGTGAAATAATTAATCTAAAACATTCCCCTATTTAACAACCATCACGAGTTTAATTTCACATGTTCTTTTATAAAATGGATTGTTATATTCCTAAAGTCTTGTTTGCAACTGTAAGTAAGTATTGTACTGTGAGACAGTAACGTTATTTTCTGGGTAAATTCCAAGCCTTTTTCCATTTAATCTGATCGTATAAGTATTGGCAAAAAGGTTTATGTAAGGGTTGACGTGACGTTGCATTTTCATATTGAGGTATAGTTGGTTTTATGTTTGCACATTAAGACTTTCTCATTAATAATATCATCTCAGAAAAGTATTGATTGGAAATTCTAAATAGTAAAATCATATTAGCAGCCAACAACCATCAAAGTATACGGCATTGTTCACAGTCAATTAAATAGTGCTAATGTTGTTTTGAAGTCATACTTACACGTGGTTTCAGTCAGAATATTCAAAGTACCATGGTAAACAATGTATGGAGCTGTCACTGAACGAATGTGCGAATATAAAACCAACTTTACCTCAATCATTTTCATTTAGTTTTATAAAAACTGCTGTTACATTTTTAAGCCAAATCTTTAAACCATAGGTCTCAAACTCAATTCCTGGAGGGCCGCAGTTCTGCAGTTTTCCTGCAACCCTAATCAAACACAGCTGATCTAAATAATCGAGGTGTTCAAGACTCTTTTGGGTAAGTCAGTTTGGGCAAAACTGTGCAGAGCTGCAGCCCTCCAAGAATTGAGTTTGAGATCTCTAAATCTCGATTTCATATGATGGGACTAAAAAGCATTACCTAGTTAATTACGAATACATACCTCAGACATAATTTTACTAGCTATATTAATAAATGGCAATATTTCTTTTCATCCATATATTTATAATAGCATAGGAACTTGATACATTTTGAACACCAAGATCTTTTGTGTGGTACGCTCATTTTATTTTGAAAAAAACTTTTTGGAACCACAAATAAGTTGTTTTTTGTATTTTGCTCTGGCACCCGTTTATTGAAAATGCCAAAACTTGTTGGACTTGCTATGGAGAAAAAACATTTAGAATTTCAAATCAAACAAATTTCACTGTGTAAAAGTGTCCAACAATGAAGATAAATCTTTGTTGTCACACCATAGGCCATATTTAAGGAACAATTCAGTAAAAAACAAAACAACAACAAAAAAAAAACACTAAAATCAAACTTATCTATGATAAAATTTTATTCAATTGTTTAATTGTTGTTGACTTGTGGGTTCATACTAGTAACCTATATTATAAAAAAAGAAAAAAGTTATTATGTTTACACATCCTAAATAAAAGAAATTGAGCCACAAAAATGTGGCAATCATTAAAAAAATACAAAACCATTTAAGAAACATTTTACTTTAAGCTTATGTATTACACAATAATAATAACTTGTGAACATATTGTATGTTTAACAAATTACAACTTTTCTAAATGCCGTTTTATGTTTGTGCATCAGGAATTAAATCTACAGTTTGTTGGTTGGGCTTTTGCAGAGTACTTGAAGCCATTTAAACATGTAAAATGGGTATCGGATGCGAGCAGTTAACAGATGTTGACTTACCTTTTCTCTCTTTAGCATTTAATCTTTTCCTTGCTGATCACAGATGAAGAAACAAACGCCATCTGATTGGCTGAGAGGGTATAGTGAGTGTAGACTCTGTGCCAATCAGATGAGGTTTAAGTGTACTGTAGACTCTCGGACAATCGGATGCTGTAAAATCTTCACTCACTGTAGACTTTGCAGGACCTTAGAATCTCGACTGAACCAAACGACATGCAAACTGAAGGTGGATTGACTGGCAGCCCATACAAGTAACACCCCTGCCATGCTACTTCATCAAAATGAATACTTTAATGAATATTCACATTATTTAGACATCTAAATAAGTTCTTTGTGGTAATAATACATAAAGATTTTGTCACGCTTGAATTTTAGATAATTATTTTTTTACAAAACAATTTGCAAGTAAAAGTTACTTTCCAGATTCATTTTCTATATTAATCTAGGATGTCTCAAATCTTTGTTAACCTGTAATGTTTCTCCACCCAATAATAAAAAAGTTGCATATAGGCAAATTAATTTGATCAGAAAAAGTTTTTGAAACAAAGACCACATGCATATTGATGGTTCACCCAAAATTGAAAATTCTCTCATCATTTACTCACGCTTCATTTGTTCAAAACCGGTTTGAGTTTTTTTCTACTGTTGAACACAAAAGAAGATACTATGGGGAATAACATGTGGCAGCTGCCATCCAGTGACTTCTATAGTGATTTTAATGTAATCAATTAGTTCCAAAAAACCAGGGTCAATCAATAATCTTGTATTTTACTTTACAATTTTTGATCTGTTCCTTCAAAACATATGCTTGCATTTTTGAACATCACTGTATTTTAATTTTGGTTCAATGTAAATCTTAGTATGAAGCTCTGACGTCCTGCAGGTGTTGAAGAAGCTGTAAAGAGTAAAGGCCTAGCACTGTGTTTTACCAGCACAAGTGAAGCGTCCACTGAGCGTCTGAAGGCCATCTGTCCAGGAGTAATGGACCGAACACAGATCTGGTTTGTATCCTGACAGCTGTGAAGACCTTGACCAGACGGTGGTGCATTTGGACATTCTCTGGATCCATTGATTTTTTATTGGTTTTCACACATAGAAATCTGATACATGCAAATATATGCAAATTTCATATATGACATACACATTCATATTTGGATTTCACATATACAAAATGTCATATATGTAAACATTTAGACACTCAAGTTAAACTGTGTTTATTTGAGTAATGTATGCTTATTTTACGCTTCTGTAGATTTTTGTGTGTACATGTTCCATGTGTGTAATGTAACCATTATGAATAGATAATGAGTTATAGCCGCTGCTGTTGCATGAAATCTACAGAACGTTTGTGGAACATTCTATATTTGATCTTGATCGAAAGCTTGGAACGTGTCAAATGCATTGGTTTATATGAAGAAACCATACTAGTAAAATTGTCCTTGTTATAAAACTTTATTTTAATAGCTTCCGATTAAAGGCAGATAATGGATGATTCTCACAGGAAGGGCTAACCCAATCTCCTAGAGGAGGGAATGGGGGTGTAATCCCACCTCGCAGCTTATCTTATTGGATAATACCTGTGTAGGCCACGCCTATATCCAAATCTATAAACTTTGAACAAGGAAACTTTCTTGGTCGTCTTTTGCTGGGTCTTTGCCTCTCATCACCGTCATCGCTGCCTGGACGTTGCTCTTCTCGTGCTGGCCGTTACATCGCCTCGCCGGAAGCCTGGTTGCAGCACGGAGCAAACCGCGATGTTCCCTCGCTGCCCGCTGACCCCCGATCAGCTTGCGCAACCGCTTCAACAACAAGCCATCGGGTCAACTTATCAGAACTGACAGAAACACTGAAATAACTACAGAATTCCGCAGAGAGCCGAAGGACTTCACCCAAGACATCACCTCGTCCAACATTTGTATCCCTAGCAACGGACTCCAAGCTTCCCTGAAAGTAAGGAAACCCCTCTTCCCAGACGAGGGAATTCCAGCACGTCATTTAAGTTGCTACGCTGACCAATCAGCTTCGCCGGGATCTCCCTTTGGACCAGTCCAGGAAACCAAAATTCCATCAGACCGCAAGTAACACAAACAATGTTTCTATCCATTGCTGAACTGGTGTGAATTATATTTAAGTAGTAAAGAATAGCGAAATTCTCTGCTTTTATTGTTCCTCTCAGGTTGCAATGCTAAGAACTTAGCAAATGCTAGAAGTTGAATCCTTACTCGCTCTCCATCATAACTCTCCTCCAACTGCTTGTGTGTGTGTGTGTGTGTATGTATGTATGTGTGTTTGTTTGTTATGTAGATTAGTACATTGTGTTGTAGAGTAGCAATAAACCTTTGTTTCGTTTTAAGATCCGTGTTGGTGTGTTGTGTGCTTTATAAGTTAATGTCTCAGCTTCAGATACTTACCTTGCTCAATAAATAATTAGATACTGTTTTTATATTGTTATAGTTGGCCACATAATAATATATTACAGGATTGCTTTATACTAACCATTCTATTTGCTGGACAAATGAGTAGATTAAATGTAAGCTTTCAATAATTCAATGTAAATCATGTTCGAATCTTTAGATTCGATTCCCCAAAGTTTAAACGGGATTTAAACCAAAGAGCTGATTCCTTACAATATATATATATATATATATATATATATATATATATATATATATATATATATACCTTTTTCTTGGCTGCTGCATGGAGGCCGCCATAGCGACCAGCGTCTTCCGGTGAATGGTTAGAACTTCCGTTTACAGTGTTTACAAATGGTAATTTGCGCTCTGAAAATGGGTTTCAGTAGCGTTTTGAGTGGATTACGGAGTGTTTTGGTGACACACAACTTTGAAAGGTGTGTGTTAAAGCCGTTATAATCTGTCAGATGTGGTTCAAGCGCGAGAGAAAAACGTTCTCCTAGTTCACATGTCTGCCGTCAGAAATACAGTGTGTGCGTGTTTCCCCTGTCTGTCAGCTGTTAGCTCAGCGGCTCTTTAGCACACACACGCACGCAATACTTCACTGCATCATAGAGCAAACCCAGATTACTGGCATGAAACTTAGATACTCTGCTGGCTGATTTGCTGTTCATTCTAATCGCGAGCCGTTTATGTTTCATTTAGTGTGTTGTATTTAAAACGGTTTGTGTTTTTCTGTCATTTCAAAACGTCACTTTATTTTCACTTTGTCACAGTTATTAAATCAGTGTGTTAGTAGGACTGTACAGCAGGCTACGTGTGTGTGTCAAACATTTTGGTGAACTATATTTGTTTGGGTTGGTTATATATCTGAAAGAAAGAGAAACTGTTGACTTTAGCGATGACGAGGCTTGATTTAAATGGCAGAAGATGCCGTCTGTCGACGAGTGGAAAATGCCTCAGCCATCGTATTAATCACATTTTTTTTAAATGATCAGTCCAGGAGGTGGCGCTGATTGACAACAGTATTAGTTCAAAGATGATAAAAGCAGGTAAAATAGATTAAAACTATCGTTTCAAAGCTGTCCAAATGTGACCGTTTACACGCATCAGCTGCCGACCGGAAGTTCTTCGCATTCTCCTTGCGCATACACGCAAAGCATAATGGGTAATTTGGCGTTCCATGAAAAAGGTCTATATATATATATATATATATATATATATATATATATATATATATATATTTAACCACTCTATTAAAATCAGTTAATATAGAGTAGGGTTTTAACCGGTGTACAAATTTTTTTATTTCAATCTTTTTTATTGGTCTTTTGTATGACAATACAAAGTAAATATTAAGAGGTAAACAGTAATATATTGTTCATTATTAATCCCATCCCCTAACCTCCCATTCAATAACTCAACAAAACAGCAATAAATAAATAAATACATAAATAACAAATTGAGAAAATTAAATCCATAAGAACATGACATCACAATAACTGGATACAGATGGGAAAAATAATAATAATAAAAATAATAATAATGAAAAAAAAAAAAAAACAATACACAACCCTTCTAATAAATTGGTAAATATTACAGGTTGCCAGCACCAGGTGTTATAGGCAGGTCTTTGATGTAATCAAGAAAGAAATCCCAAGTCTTATGAAAGGAATCTAGTGAGCCAGAGAGTGAGCATCTTAGCTTTTCAAGTCTGATGCAGTAAAAAATGTCCTGTATCCACTTGTTATGTGTAGGGGGAAGTGTGTTTCCAAAAGTATTGCATGTCTGGCTAGAATTGTGTTAAAAGCAACAACCTTGGTGTCACAGACTGTCAAATCAGGTCCAAGCGATACACCAAAGCGAGCTAGCAAAGGATCAGGTTGTATATTGATTTTAAGGGCTTTATTGAATGTATTAAAAACAGCTGCCCCCCCCCCCCCCCCCCCCCCCTTAAATTGTTATGTAACAATATAACAATTTGTTTCTTCATTCATTCATTTTCTTTTTGGGTTAGTCCCTTTATTAATCAGGGGTCGCCACAGCGGAATGAACCGCCAACTTATCCAGCATATGTTTCATGCAGCGGATGCCTTTCCAGCTGCAATCCATCACTGGGAAAGTATTCACAAATATGGAGAAAACAGCTGAAGCACCATGTTCAGAGTTTAGGAGACTTTCAGGCCTGTCCAGATCGACAATAGTGGAGACAGACTCTTTAGCTCACCACCAGGTAAATAATCTAATGCAAACAAATCAAAAAAGGTATTATCAGTAAATGGTATATGAAGTACATGTAAACTGTATGATCTAACCTGGAAAAATGTCCAATGGTTAAAAAAAAAAAAACAAAAAAAAAAAAAAACAGCAACCTGGTTATCAGCAAATTTCCTTAATATATGATGAATAACCTACGGCGCAGCCTACGAGTGGACGCATAGCCCCTCGCCGTGGCCGTCGGCGGCGTTGACGCGCACCTCTCAAAAAATGTAACGCGTACGTGTAATGCAAGCTCTGTGATTGGTCGGCTTGGTATCGCTGAAGAGTGTGGGCGGAGGTGAGAGCCGCGCGCCCGATGCAGCGAGTGTTTACAAGTGTGAAGTCCCGTGAAGGACGTTGTTTTGTGTTTACCTTATGTTTAAAGTTGTTGCACGTCCGCCGGTTCCCGCCTCAAAATGAGCGAATTTAAGCCACTTGTACATTAAGGAAGTGTTCAGAAAAAACAAAACACCAGCGAAGAAACTCGACACAGAGGAACATAAACACCTACTGCCAGCTAGCGTTTTGGAAGTGTTATTGCAGAGAAACAGAAACAGCGCACAGAAGTATACATGCACGGCTACGCGCGAGGCTTGCGCCGTGGGTCACGCCGATCACTTGACGCAAAAGAATAAACCAGGCTTTACTTTAATTCTAATGTGTTAAATGTGTTACAATGATGGTGTTTAGTAGTTGTGTAAATGACACTGAGCTCTTCTATATATTTGTACGTCTCTGTGCTTGTGGGAAAACCAAAAAGTTTTCTGTGTTTGCTGTTTCCTGACACCAAAACATTGTGGACAACAACAGGGATTCGTGATTTAAAACATCTTTCTGAAAAGTGCAAGCATCATGAAAATAGCCAAAGTCATCTTGACAACGCTATGAGGCTCCAGATTTTTGGGAAACTGAGCATTGCCCAACAGCTAGATGAGGGCTACAGGATTGGCATTAGAAGGCACAATGAAGAGGTCAAGAAAAATAGACACATCCTTTCTAGAATAATAGACTGTGTGAAATTTTGTGGTGCGTTTGAGCTGGCTTTGCATGGCCATGATGAGAGTGAGAGCTCGGATAATCCCGTGATCTCCCGTGGCCTCCGTGATTTTGTTGCTTCCCTTGACAGTTCTAAAAGAGCACCTTGACAATGCCACTGTGTTTAAAGCCCTACTCACACTGTGAGATTTCAGCCACAATTTTGTCATCTGAGACAAATTTGGGAAATTATTTGGGAAAATATTATTGAGACACGCTGTGTGCAAAATTGCCGCTACAGTTTGTTTACGTTTGCTGTGAGGAATCGTTTTAGAACGCGGGATAGTGAAAATGTCATGGGTGGATGACGTCAAACCCCAGAGGCGTTTTCTTACGTGTTTGGCATGTTTTCATTGTCATTCAGTCAGACTTCATGTGTGACATGAGAGCCATGTTCGTGCAGTCTGACATGCTACAATCGTTCAGGATTATATATAATAATGAATAAATAAATAAATAAATAAATAAATAAATAAATAAAAATTGTGCAGTGTGAGCCGGACTTTAGGGAACTTCGAAGACTGTGCAGAACGAGCTGTTGGACTGTATGTTGTCTGTGTGAGGGAACACAATCCAAAAAGCACAGGGCAGTGAATTTCCCTCAATCCAGGCTGACGAGACACTGATTTTCCACACAGTGGCAACTTGTGTTTGTGCAGCGGTACACTGACTCAAAGAATTTATTCAAAAAGTTTATTCCTCTGCATTCAACTACAGCTGATTATAACTCCACAGTACTTAAAGAATGTCTTGCTGTCATCCTTCCTGAAAATTAAAAAGAGTAAACTCGTTTCCCAAGCTTATGATGGAGCCAGCGTGATGAGGGGTTCTGCAGGTGTTCAAAAGAAAATTCAAGATGTGTACTCAAATGCCCATTACATCCACTGCTATGCACATCAACTCCATCTGATAATGCAACAGTCCACTTCTAACATATCCAAAGTGAGAATTTTTTTTCTGACCTTTGAGGATTTGCCAGCTTTTTCTCAAGATCACCCAAGAGCACAGATAAACCTTGATAAAGTAGTGACCCATAGACTACCAACATCAAGCAATGTCAGATGGAATTTCCACAGCCGTGCCATCAATACAGTGTTTGAGCACAGAGAGGACCTTATCCGCTGTTTTCAAACTATTAGAGACTCAGATGACTTTGACCCTGTTACTGTCAGAGACAGGAGCCTTTGCTATCCTGCTGAAGATTCAGGATTTATATTTTAATTTTTTGGCAATTTTTCCACAACATCATGTGGACCTCCTCTCTGCCAAACTCCAGAAGAAGGACATAGATTCAGTCCACATCACGGAAGCATCCAGCAGGACATACAGAAGATCAGGTAGTTGCTGTATTTCTTGTTTTGTGTTTATTATTCATACATTTTCATTTTCCCTTACAGAAATTCTCTCCATTCCCTGGTTGACCAATGCAGTGAAGGTGGTTTTTAACCGAAGAGGTGGTGGTCACTCAGTCCAAAGCTCAATGAACAGTTTGCAGTAGAAGTGAGGTTTTATTTCAGTCAAAATAAATCATTACAAACAAGCTGAAGAGCATCGTTTATTTACCTTCTATGAGAACTTGTAAATTTCCTTGTGTCTTTGATTTTAAGATTAAAAAAAATCTATAAATATTATAATAGTATAAATAATAGTAATCAAAATAAAAAATGTCCATTGATTTTGTTAACTTTACTATGAGAGGATTACTATGCCATGTTTGTGGAATCAATGTGACAAGCAATAATATTGTAGTCACCAAAGACATTTACATTCACCCATAGTTGGTAAATGAAACAATGCAGTTTAATTTCTTGCAAGCACACAAGAGATGATACAATGATGAGGTCTCTGATAGATGATACAATGACCAGGTCTCTTTTCAAAAAGGAGTCTTTAAGTGTCTGATTATAGAAGCATTATAGAAAAATAGATGATAAGAAGAATTTTGAAAGTATTGCTGATTATAAGCTGGAATTACTGGGCTGTAATGAACTATAATAACTGTATATGCATGTTTATGGCTACGTGATCTTCTTAAACATATACAGTCTTTAACCTATTATCTATAAGGATTTGTTATTCTTCTGTTCCCTCTTGTGGAGCTTGACATGTTTACTAAGAATGAACATGTTTATGACGTTTTGAGAAATTATGAATTTAAACACTAAAACGAAAATGACGTCGACTGCAACTTTGTCGTAAACCATGCCAATCACCCAATTGGTACCCTTTGGCAGTGGAGACACAGGCCTGATAAAGGTGACCCGTACCAAACCATACTGTACCACTCAGTGGAAGGTAAAAAGTGACCCTAAGGCAGATCAGGGTGAGCTGGGTGTTGCCCCAGCACGCACAACCTTTTCCACCATTGGAACCAAAACAGCTCATTCTGCGTCCTCTGTAAGTCTTTTTATGTTTATCTAAATGCATCACTAGCACCTTGTTACTCTAACTTATTTTGTGATTTAAAAAAAAGAAGCCAGACAATCATTAAAACTTACCATGTGATTAATGTGCTTTTTATCAGGAGGATGCCTTCTGCTCCAACTTCCTGCCAGGATTGCAGCAGCTGGAGAGATTCTGCTCTCTTCTGGTGGAGATCGGCTTCTCTGAGACCAAGCTGAGCCTGACGATAGACCAGAGGAACAGAATTATTAATGCATGGAATGCCGTGGAGGACCACAACAAGCAGATGCAGAGGTTTCACCAGCTGTACAGGACACACTGGAGCAATATGCTGTACTGTCGCACAAAGAGGGATGATCTTGTCGAAGCTGCCATCGTTCAGAAGGTGAAGATGGCCAAATGTTATGTGACAGCTCAACAGGACATCAGTGCTCTTCACAACAGGCTGATGTACACACTGGTCAAAATTCTGTGGCTGGGGTTACCTTAGTTCCAGCAGATCAAGCCCTGAGAAGTCCTCTATCCTTAAGGAATATGACAAAATTCAGCACTGCATATTGGTGGAGGATCCGGTTCTGTGCAAAGTGGGGATTCCAATTTTAAAAAAATTATTCGAAGATGGTCCAGGACTTCATTCATCATCAAGAGAGGCTGATCAACCTGCTTACCTCCAACGCCATGTCAGCCGTCAGTTCTCCCTCCTCAAGACTACCCACAGATGGAGTATCAGCACATCACCAGTACAGCAGGAAAAAGGTCTTGAAGAGTAGGTCACCCCAGCAGAAAGCCTTGTCGACAATCTTCAAACCTCTGCCCAGAACTCCTACAACCACCACAGGCTCCAGCCACCTCCACCAACACATCCAGCCAGCCTGACACCCCTGTGTTCTGGTCCCGGGCCACTGTGTACAAGAGAAAAAAAACAGACACTCTAACTGAAGTTGGTGGAAAGCTATCCTAAGTACACCACTTGCCCATATGCACTCTTTGCCACCAGCCTATGCAGGGGCATAAGAAGTATAAAAAGAAGAATTTTTGTGTTGTAAAAATGATGTCGACCCCCAAAGGACTGGAAAACTTAAACACTCTTTTACATGATGTATATTTCATGTATATCATTTTTTGTGGTTACAAAGTTGTGTGTTATTGTGTTTGATTATTCTGTTTTACTTATAATGTATACATGTATATAATGCTATAATTACTGTTCACAGTTTCATGCATCTATTTTATATTTTATGCAAGTTTAATACATTTTTGTACTTAATATGAAAGACAGCTTTTTTATATATATTTAATATTATATATATTATAAATATTTGCAAGCAATACTTTGTTTTTTCTTTACTTTTAAAGGAATTTGTCAAAACACATTTGTTATGACCTTTTAAGTCTAGGGGTTTTGTTTGTAGGTGTAACAAAAACTAAAATTGTTGGTAAATAATATCGAATTAGAACTAAAAAAAACAAAGATAGAGAACACGCTTCAATCCTCAGCCCCAGAGTGAAGAGTCAGCTCAATGCTTAAAGTAAACAACAGAATCTATTTAATAGAAATATAGGAACTTTACAACAAACAAAACACAGATAAGTTTAAGGACTAACTTACCTAAAGCAAAAATCAAAGTTTAAAATGAACGACAAAATTCCCTGACCATCCTCTCTCAACTATAAACAGGAGAAAATAAAAAGAAAATAAAGCACTCACCCTTTAAATACACTTTGAAGCAAGTCTCAAATTAAATACAAAAAGTAATAAACACCACAGAGGTAACTGAATGAATGCACAATAATTATCCACAAAGAGTTAACTCAAACACAGATTATACTACTGGCATTAAGAATTAATCCAACTACAACAAACACTAGTGCACAATATCACAAACTAACTTTTGCACGTAAGAGCTGGGTAGAAGTGTTGCTCAGCTCAGTAACTTCAGAAGGCAGCATTTATACACATACCACTCAGACAGCCTCATTCACACTACAAGCGACTCGCAACGGCAAAGCAACAAGCGATTGCTCAACAGATAGTGAACGACTTCCAGCGACCTCTGTCTACACGAGCGACAGCGACCGTTGGTGACCAGGTGGGCATGTCAAACGACGCAACAAAGTTGAGGATCCTTCAACTTTATGCAAATGAAGAGCGACTTTCTTAAGCGACAGCCAATAGGAACACCAGTAGAGTTCACGTGATCCTTGCTCAGAGGTCGGTTGCATTTGTGCTGTATATACCTACACACCCCTGCATTTGAAGCAGGTCACCACCCAGAGCGACAGGCAGCTACAAAGTCGCTGCTAGTCTGAATGAGGCATCATAACCATTAGAAATGCTCCGATCAGCATTTTTGGGGCCGATCACCAAGATCATGATCTGCCGATTGCCGATCACAGAATGGCAGGGAAGTGGGAATCTTTTATCTATAATCTAGCAGAGTTTGCACAATTTCTAGAAATGAAACGAACTCTAAATTAATTATATTGAAAAAACTGTATAAATAGGCTACAGTCAAGATCTTGGAAGAACCACCAAGTGTTTTTTTTAGAAAATGAGAACTAAGGCTACTGTATGTTAAAATTGCGTGGATGTTTTCTCTTTAGATGCCCCGTGACTGAAACATGCCTCTAAATGCGTTCACCAAAGCCTCTGCAGAATGTGACCCTGTGAAATCCTGACCGTGTAGCACAATGTTGTGTCTTGCAAAGTTTGAGTCAATAAAGTGTGCTGTTAAGCTTAGCAGGGACATTGGACAGGCGTCTGCACTCTATATATTACAGGTTGTTTGTCGAGGCAAATTAATTCCATAATGCTGAACGCGATGTCTTTCCAGCTCGTACTATCCCTGCTGTATGGTTCACGACGTTTAATCATACTTCTCATACTCGGCGTGTTCTAAGATGCCTAATCATGTTAGTGGTGTTAAAATGCCATTGCTTGCTTCCACCTCGTATTTCATTATGACATACATTGCAAACGTCTAACTTTACGTCTTTATTGGACACTTTGAAAAAGAAGGGGGAACTCATGTTGCCACTGGTAAGCTCCGCTCTGCTTTGCTGTTGTTTACCTGTGCGAGTAATTTACATCAAGTGATTGGCGATTTTGGGGTTAGTCGATCAAGCTATTTTTAGCCAATATCGGCCGATCGTGATTGATGGTCAATCAATCGGAGCATCACTAAAACCATTAGCACCTGGGAGCTAATTAACCTGAGAGCAGAACAGAGAGCGAGAAGCAGGGTGGAGCACCACACAATATGTAAGGTCCCCACCATAAAGAGCACTGTCCAGAGGTCAATAAAGTTACTGTCCCACCTTTCCACCACTTAAGCAGTGTCATCCACAGATCTCGATAATGCATCTGTTACAACATTGTTGGTGCCTTTGAGCATCTTGGACATCTTGACACTTGGCAAGGTTTAAGGTTAAAGAGGCACCATTTAACTTCTCAAAAAACACTCTCATGGTCTTTAGATAATCTTCCCAGGACTCAGAATAGGTAACATTGCCATCTAGGTAGACATCACAGTTAGGCACACCTCCCAGTATAACATGCATCAGTCTTTGGAAAGTCGCTGGTGCATTCCACATCCCAAAAGCAATGACAGAATACTCTAGAACAGGGGTCTCATACTCAATTTTCCTGGGGGCTGCTGGAGGCCGAGTCTGGGTGGGCTGGGCTTATTCTTATTTTAATCTTATTTTGTGTTTAAAAAATAAAAATAAAAAAGGGTTGAGAAGATTGGGATTTTTTTAACAAAATAATTAAAAAATGTAAAAATTAATAAGAAAATAAATCAATCAGTAATAAATATTAATAATAATAATAATAATGATGATAATTAGATTTACTGTTATCCGCTGTGCTGTTGTTACAGAAAAAACACTGTGTTGTTGACATTTGTTTTGACTACTTTTATATCTTATAGAAATATATGTAATGTTCATTGTGTGAGGCAATGCAAATACAATGCAAGTAGCGCGATGCAAATGGCTCACAAATAACGGTGCGACTGTATAATTGGTCCGGATAACTGGGGACTCTTATTGCTGATGGACAGGTGTCGATATGTGATTGCAGATAACTACATTAGGGGGCACAGAGTTCCTTACTTTTCTTTTATCCCACATCACATCACTTTGATTTCATTTGTCAGAGAGAGAGAGAGCTCACATGAACTAACTCTCTAAGTGCCATTTCAGTTCACTTCCAAGCAAAAAGTATCACATAAATGACTCACTCTGTCTAATCTTCAAGAAGAGCCCACAGTGGCTTTTCTGTCATGTTCTTATGCGGACTTGACACACTTTGCTTCTGTCTCCGCTTTCCTTATCCAGGGAAATGAAAGTAAGCTTGATTGCCTCTATGCAATTTTGAAAATACAGATATTATTTAGGCAGGCCACTGGGCCATTATTAATTTTCACTGCTCACTGCGCACAATTTGGGAGAAGGTTCTGGCTGCAGAGTTGCACTTGCACCTTCAGACTTGCACGCTCGGGCTTGCACTCTCAAGCACCCACGCTTTCTTAATAACGAAATCCAAAAATTATAGTATAATATTAAGTAGGAGTGTGACGAGACGCCTACTCCACGAGACGAGACACGAGACTGAATTCACGATAACGAGAAGAGACAAGATTTTTGCACTATTTAAAGAAATCCTAAATAAAGAAACATATGAATGGAATAGTCTTCAAATATTTTGCTAATATATAAATGGAAAAATATGACTTTTTTTTTCTTTTTAATCACAAAATCCAAAACATTTTAGGTGTTTTTTATTTTATTTTTTTTACTTGTAATGAACTTCCATTTTTTATCTATGCAATTTCCATACTTATTCCCATAATTGTATGTATGCAATAGTTTTATATTAGTTTATATTGAATTCTATGCAATGAACAAGGAAACATGTAAAAATACTTGTTTAAATGGAAAATAGCAAACTCTACTGACTGGCTTTTCCCCTATAGAATTTCACAGTATTTACATTGCAGATCTTGATGGTCAATTCAGATTTTGTGACAGTATCCAATTTTTTTTTGATGACCTGCTTACATTTATCATCTTTTAAAAGTGACTTATATCCGATTGTCTGCATTTACACAGGACACGGCAAAAGGCACAATGACCAGGAAAAAAAAGTGCAGGCGCTGACTGACAGCTGATAATAAAAGAGCGCTCTTTTCTCCATTCCTGTATTTATTCTGTTCGCAGGGTTACATTTTTTTTATTTTCTTTTTGATAAGTTGTTTTCCTATAGTTTATGACAGAAACGCTCTCATTCGGCCATATTCTTTTTATCTAGGCCTTTTTAAACCAGTAGGCATCTTAATGTAATGTCCATGGCTTGATTTGTGCACGTGATGTATGGAACAGTATTATTTTATATTGGTTACGGGGTGGATGTTGCGCTCTCCTTCTCTCTTGTGAACATGCAAAAAATACTTGTGCTACATGACAATATAAAAGAGTTTTTTAGTCCTTGTGTAGAATTTGGTCACTTGAACCATGAAAAAAAAAACGTCCGCTTTTCATGTACAGCATAAACATGTTTGGTAATGATGAAGGCGGGTGTGTTGAGTCTCCAGCAGTTCATTATGTGTGTTCGCGCTTAGAGATGTGTGTAGGTGCCGAGAATATAGTGTCAAACAGCTGTGTGGACTGTCCTGTCGCAAAATGCGGCTAGAAGTCCTACACAATGATAATAGTTTGATTGCGGCGTTTATGTATCTGTACTCCACTTCAATAATGCGGCTTTCTGCACATCTAACTCTGGTGAGAAAAAAAGCGGCAAAGCACTTGATTTGCGGTTCAAATTCAATCCTGCTTCCAATCTTCAATGCCAATTTCACCCTCATGCTCCATCATGCTAACATCTCAATTTACGAGACAACTACGCGATTTAATCTTGCGAGATCTCGTGACACCCTTAAAATTAACTCTTAATATTAAGGGTATCTCGCGGCCCACCTGCAGGGTCGCTGAGGCCCACTAGTGGGCTGCGGCCCACCGGTTGAGAATCCCTGCTCTACATGATCCCAGCCGAGTGTTATAAGTCCTCTAAACATAATGTCGAGATCGACACGATAAGGGAACGTCTCGACTCACTTAACGGAAAGAAAACGGCACAGATGATGTGGAACATTACTGCAGAGCTGTTGTAAGGCAAGCATTCGTGGTTCGTTACAATCTGTTTACGTAATTATAGCCACTGCGGCACCCGTCGCCATATGTTGGCAGAAACTACAGTGAAACGCTTACAAAAAAGGCACTTAAGGGTGACAGATCAGAAGTTTGTTTCAACGATCTTAATGAAATCCCTTACCTAGTGATTTTTCCCCCTCAGGGACACCCTTGAGTTAAATTACTGAAGGACCTTCATGCAAGCGGCCACAGGTGGTGATTGTAAATGACGTCACTTGCAGAGGAAGCACGGTTGCCTGAGAGTGCAAGTCCGAGAGTGCAAGCCTGAACGTGCAAGTGCCATAGATATATACACTAGATATCACATATTGACCCGGAGTATGCGTCAATAACACCACCACATTTGTACAGTGCTCCCAGCACAAATGTCATTCAACCGCACTAGTCAAGACAGTGTACCAACGTGAAGAAGCTGGACTTTAGCGCTGTGTACGGGTGTAGTAATGAGCAAACAAAGAAAACAAAACACAAAGGCAGAACATTTCATAGGTAACAGGGCTCGAAATTGCGACCATTTTGGTCGCATATGCGCACAAAATTTAATCTATGCGACCTCATAATATATTTGGGAGCATTTGTGCGACTGCATATGATGGTTGTAGTGCGACTTGTTTCGATTTTTTCTAAAAACGTGCTGAATCGGACTTCCCTACCGCTATATTGGTTTATTTTAGCTGTCAATCACTCAAGGCTTTCCGCTGTCAGATAACAGGGAGCTTATAAGGGCGCCAGCCGAGATCAATCGAGTGTTTTCGGAGAAAGTGCCCGAATCTCGATGCGTTGCATTCACTGCGTGTTCAGTGCAAATGTCCGCTAAATGTAAAATCTAACACTGTACACATCATCGCCAAAGAAGCTCGGCTTTACTTAGTTTAAACTGAATCTGCGGCTCATAACAAACGTTATTTGCGCCGGTTGTCATCACGAGTGGTGAGAATCCTGCTCTGCCTGCTCTTATATTGGGTCGGCTTTTCTTTTTATGTTTTTTTTATGTTGTGCTTTTCCACAAACACAGAAAAATGTAAATTGGCGCATAACGAGACTGAGCATTTAAAATGACACAAACCGAAACCAAAACTTTTAAAGAGTGGCAGAAGTGAGACCTTTCTTACTTTCTTTTGTCCATTCTTCCTTGAGATGTATATTATTTTTCTAATTACTGATGACTGCTTTGCAGCTTTCAGCATTGGATTGAATGATTTATTATAATCTTACGTTTGTTTTGTAGCAGAAATATTATTTATTAAATTGACATGCGTATAAAAACAATAGCGCATAATAAATATTTCTTACTGCAATGCTTCATTTTTGTTTGATGCAAACCATAAATTTATTTTTCATAAAGTAACAGCAGGACCTTTTACAGTACATAACTCGCATTCAAGCACATTCAGGGCAGCATGATATTGAGAAATGTTAATCATTGGAAGTATTGTCATCATTACTATTTTATAATTATTAGACATTTGTTTTGGAATTATTGCACAGATATCAATAAGTCATAACAGCATTAGTTAGATAGTTGTTTCTGATTTTTGTTAGTCCTGATTGATGTTGTTTTCAAATACAATAAATCCCTTAATATACAATTTGCAGTGGTGCTCATTCATTTTTGGTGGGTGCTCCTAAATTTTTCTGGTGCTCCTAAATTTTTGAAGTTGGGAGCACCGGTGCTACCAAGTAAAACAGTTAATTTCGAGCCCTGGGTAAGATTTAGTTTTTTACGTTTTTGTATGTTATGAACTTTTGTGCTAAACAAGTAATGGTACTGATGATAATACAGTCTCTTACTGCACTGACCATAAGGTAAAGTACCACCAACTTGCACTAAATACTAGGCTTATGCTAGTTTTGTTGAATAAAATAAGCAAACAATGCAAAAGAAATATGACAACAAGACACTGCGGAGCCAGAAACTATTATTGTCGACTAAGTGAATGAGTCATTCATAAGAGAGATTCATTCACAAACGTATCGCTCTCCCTCTGTCAGAATGACAAGTGAAAGCTGGAGAGGGGGTGTGTTTCAGGACACGGATTAGATCAGATTAAACAGGGAGGTTGGATAGTACATTTCCATACACACAAACACATGCTCTTTGCCAGGAATGCCAGTGCGGTCACTTATCCATCAATGTAGAAAAGTGATGTAAAATTATAATTTTTGTAATTTAAAAAAAAATATTTGCATAATGACCACTGGAAAAACTCCCAGATCGTAGATATATGTGTGTGTATATCTCTTGCTCTAGATGGCCACAGTCCTCCACTGGCACAACACTCCATGGCAACGATGCTTTAACTTCCACAAATGTTTCTCTGCCTGCAACATGCCCAGCAGATGACCCGCCCCCGAGAGCCATATACCCCACAGTGATTGGTAGGCAGGGCAGGCGCGTCGTCATCAAATTTGCAGTTCGGATCACACTACGGTTTTTGAGTCACAGATCGGACCATTTTTCGGATCAGCAAAAAAGGAGAGACATATGTCATTTGCTTTCCATTTACACAAAAATATTACTGCAAAAATCATTGCTTTTAACAAACTAAGAACTAAGAACCTGTAATTTTAATGAAAATAAAAATCAAGAAAGAACCAGCTGAAAAAATAAAAGTACTCAATACGAAATATGATCTTTGCTACTGTTGCTGATAATGCTAAATATAGAAATCTAACATCTTGTACAACAGATCATATTTATCTTCAATTAATGATTCAACAATTCACACATAAAATGTCATGTTTCATTATTGGTGTTTTATTTTTGAAAACCTATTCAGTGACAAATTTTTGATGGTTGTTTGTCGCCATCTGTTACACAATGTAATTGCTTTCACCAGCGTCAAACATTCAGCTTCATGATTCATTAAACGATCATTTTAATCTTATCATAAACATCAGTGTTCATATCTGAACTATAAACTGTTCTCCCAGTACTTGTGTTATTTAATTGTTTGTAACTAACCGAATAAGTGTAAAAACTGGATCTCTCTTGATGCAGATTTGAATGCAGCGCTTTGAAGGATTAATAAACATATGCTAATCATTATCATTTATCATTCATGTTGCGCGTGTTTGAACTGAGATCACGATCTTTTAATGTTTAATTGTGCAGCTTTACACTTAATGCATTAATGTAGGCTAAACAAGCAGTGACAGAAAACACCTTAAATTAATAGTCTAAGAAAGCATTAAGGTAGGTCCCTCCACAACTTTTTCCATCATCATTATATCTTACAGAGAAGCCAAAATGCTTTGATACATGTGATTTGAATGACGCGGGAGGCGATTTTTCTGCTATTGTTATAATGTTGGATTAACCTACAAGTTCAAAAAAAGTTATTAATCCGCGGGTCACGTGCATTCTGAATCATGGATTGTGATCCGTACGGATCACGGATCAACAGTGATCTGTTACACCCCTACTGTAAAGTGCCATCCATATTAAACTCGCGGGCCGCACTGACAGTAAACATACGAATTAAGGCAGGGGCCACAAACTATTGGCCGTGAGTTTGAGACCCCTGCTCTAGAAAGTAATCAGGGGAGCAAATGCTGAAATCTCAGCAGCACAGGCAGTTAAAGGGACTCCAGTAACCTATCAGTAGATCAAGCTTTGACACAAACCTGGCTGATCCTACCCTGCCTATACAATCCTACATTCCTGTATATTGCTAGAGGGTTCAGAGTTGTTGTTGGGTGGTTGCTAAGGTGTTGCTAGGGTATTCTAAGGTTGCTAGGTAGTTACTAAAGCGTTGCTAGTGTTCTAAATGGTTGCTAGGCAGTGGTTAAAGTGTTGTTATGTGGTTGCTAGGGTGTTCTGAGTTGTTGGGTGGTTGCTAAGATGTTGCTAGAGATTTCTTAGTGGCTGCTAGGGAGTCGCTAAGGTGTTTAGAGTGGTTGATAAGTGGTTGCAAAGACATCACTATGTAGTTGCTAGGGTTTTTTGAGTGGTTGTTATGTGTTTGCTAAGGCATTGCTTTGTGGTTGCTATGGTGTTCTGAGTGGTTGCTAAGGCATTACTAGGTGGTTGTTGGGGTGATGGGAGTGGTTGGTATGTAGTTTCTAAGGTATTACTAGCTGGTTGCTAGGGTGCTCTGAGTGGTTACTAAAACATTGCTAGGTAGTTGATAGGGTGTTGTGGGTGGTTGCTAGGTAGTTACTAAAGCATTGCTAGGGTGTTCTAAGTGGTTGCTAGGTAGTTAGTAAAGCATTGCTAGGTGGTTTCTAAGGTGTTGCTAGGATATTCTGAGTGGTTGCTAGGTAGTTACTAAGGTGTTGCTAGGTGGTTGATAGAGTGCTCTAAGTAGATTTCTAGATAGTTGCTAAAGCTTTGCTAGAGTGTTCTGAGTAGTTGATATGTAGTTGCTAAGGTGTTTCTAGTGTACTCTGAGTGGTTGTTAGGTAGTTACTAGGTGGTTAGGGTGTTGGGAGTGGTTGGTATGTAGTTTCTAAGGTAATGCTAGCTTGTTGCTAGGGTGTTCGTAGTGGTTGCTAAAACAATGCTAGGTAGTTGATAGGGTGTTATGGGTGGTTGCTAGGTAGTTACTAAAGTGTTGCTAGATTGCTAGAGTGTTTTAAGTGGATTTCTAGATGGTTGCTAAAGCTTTGCTAGAGTCTTCTGAGTAGTTGCTATGTGGTTGCTAAGGTGTTGCTAGGTGGTTAGAGTGTTGGGAGTGATTGGTATGTAGTTTCTAAGGTATTGCTAGCTAGTTGGTAGGGTGTTCTGAGTGGTTGTTAAAATGTTGCTAGGTAGTTTATAGGGTCCTATGGGTGGTTGCTAGGTAGTTACTAAAGCGTTGCTAGGGTGTTCTAAGTGGTTGCTAGGTAGTTAGTAAAGATTTGCTAGGTGGTTGCTAAGGTGTTGCAAGGGTATTTCGAGTGGTTGCAAGGTAGTTACTAAGGTGTTGCTAGAGTGTTCTGAGGGGTTGCTAGAATGTTCTAAGTGGATTTCTAGATGGTTGCTAACGTTTTGCTAGTGTTCTGAGTAGTTGCTAGGTGGTTGCTAAGGTGTTGCTGGGGTATTCTGAGTGGTTGCTAGGTAGGTACTAGGTGGTTGTTAGCGTGTTAGGAGCGGTTGGTAAGTAGTTTCTAAGGTATTGCTAGCTGGTTGCTATGGTGTTCTGAGTGGTTGCTAAGGCATTACTATGTGGTTGTTGGGGTGATGGGAGTGGTTGGTATGTAGTTTCTAAGGTATTACTAGCTGGTTGCTAGGGTGCTCTGAGTGGTTACTAAAACATTGCTAGGTAGTTGATAGGGTGTTGTGGGTGGTTGCTAGGTAGTTACTAAAGCATTGCTAGGGTGTTCTAAGTGGTTGCTAGGTAGTTAGTAAAGCATTGCTAGGTGGTTTCTAAGGTGTTGCTAGGATATTCTGAGTGGTTGCTAGGTAGTTACTAAGGTGTTGCTAGGTGGTTGCTAGAGTGCTCTAAGATTTCTAGATAGTTGCTAAAGCTTTGCTAGAGTGTTCTGAGTAGTTGATATGTGGTTGCTAAGGTGTTGCTAGTGTACTCTGAGTGGTTGTTAGGTAGTTACTAGGTGGTTAGGGTGTTGGGAGTGGTTGGTATGTAGTTTCTAAGGTATTGCTAGCTTGTTGCTAGGGTGTTCGTAGTGGTTGCTAAAACAATGCTAGGTAGTTGATAGGGTGTTATGGGTGGTTGCTAGGTAGTTACTAAAGCGTTGCTTGGGTGTTCTAAGTGGTTGCTAGGTAGTTAGTAGAGCATTGCTAGGTGGTTCCTAAGGTGTTGCTAGGTTGCTAGAGTATTTTAAGTGGATTTCTAGATGGTTGCTAAAGCTTTGCTAGAGTCTTCTGAGTAGTTGCTATGTGGTTGCTAAGGTGTTGCTAGGTGGTTAGGGTGTTGGGAGTGATTGGTATGTAGTTTCTAAGGTATTGCTAGCTAGTTGGTAGGGTGTTCTGAGTGGTTGCTAAATCGTTGCTAGGTAGTTTTTAGGGTCCTATGGGTGGTTGCTAGGTAGTTACTAAAGCGTTGCTAGGGTGTTCTAAGTGGTTGCTAGGTAGTTAGTAAAGCATTGCTAGGTGGTTGCTAAGGTGTTGCAAGGGTATTTCGAGTGGTTGCAAGGTAGTTACTAAGGTGTTGCTAGAGTGTTCTGAGGGGTTGCTAGAATGTTCTAAGTGGATTTCTAGATGGTTGCTAACGTTTTGCTAGTGTTCTGAGTAGTTGCTAGGTGGTTGCTAAGGTGTTGCTGGGGTATTCTGAGTGGTTGCTAGGTAGGTACTAGGTGGTTGTTAGCGTGTAAGGAGCGGTTGGTAAGTAGTTTCTAAGGTATTGCTAGCTGGTTGCTATGGCGTTCTGAGTGGTTGCTAAGGCATTACTATGTGGTTGTTCGGGTGATGGGAGTGGTTGGTATGTAGTTTCTAAGGTATTGCTAGCTGGTTGCTAGGGTGCTCTGAGTGGTTACTAAAACATTGCTAGGTAGTTGATAGGGTGTTGTGGGTGGTTGCTAGGTAGTTACTAAAGCATTGCTAGGGAGTTCTAAGTGGTTGCTAGGTAGTTAGTAAAGCATTGCTAGGTGGTTCCTAAGGTGTTGCTAGGATATTCTGAGTGGTTGCTAGGTAGTTACTAAGGTGTTGCTAGGTGGTTGCTAGAGTGCTCTAAGTAGATTTCTAGATAGTTGCTAAAGCTTTGCTAGTGTTCTGAGTAGTTGCTATGTGGTTGCTAATGTGTTGCTAGGGTACTCTGAGTGGTTGTTAGGTAGTTACTAGGTGGTTAGAGTGTTGGGATTGGTTGATATGTAGTTTCTAAGGTATTGCAAGCTTGTTGCTAGGGTGTTCGTAGTGGTTGCTAAAACAATGCTAGGTAGTTGATAGGGTGTTATGGGTGGTTGCTAGGTAGTTACTAAAGCGTTGCTTGGGTGTTCTAAGTGGTTGCTAGGTAGTTAGTAGAGCATTGCTAGGTGGTTCCTAAGGTGTTGCTAGGTTGCTAGAGTGTTTTAAGTGGATTTCTAGATGGTTGCTAAAGCTTTGCTAGAGTCTTCTGAGTAGTTGCTATGTGGTTGCTAAGGTGTTGCTAGGTGGTTAGGGTGTTGGGAGTGATTGGTATGTAGTTTCTAAGGTATTGCTAGCTAGTTGGTAGGGTGTTCTGAGTGGTTGCTAAAACGTTGCTAGGTAGTTTATAGGGTGCTATGGGTGGTTGCTAGGTAGTTACTAAAGCGTTGCTAGGGTGTTAAAATTGGTTGCTAAGGTGTTGCAAGGGTATTTCGAGTGGTTGCTAGGTAGTTACTAAGATGTTGCTAGAGTGTTCTGAGGGGTTGCTAGATTGTTCTAAGTGGATTTCTAGATGGTTGCTAACGTTTTGCTAGTGTTCTGAGTAGTTGCTAGGTGGTTGCTATGGTGTTGCTGGGGTATTCTGAGTGGTTGCTAGGTAGTTACTAGGTGGTTGTTAGCGTGTTAGGAGTGGTTGGTATGTAGTTTCTAAGGTATTGCTAGCTGGTTGCTAGGGTGTTATGGGTGGTTGCTAGGTAGCTACTAAAGTGTTGCTAGGGTATTCTAAGTGGTTGCTAGGTAGTTAGTAAAGCATTGCTAGGTGGTTGCTAGGGTGTTGCTAGAGTTTTCTGAGTGGTTGCTAGGTAGTTGTTAGGGTGTTGGGAGCTGTTGGTATGTAGTTTCTCAGGTATTGCTAGCTAGTTGCTAGGGTGTTATGGGTGGTTGCTAGGTAGCTACTAAAGTGTTGCTGGGGTATTCTAAGTGGTTGCTAGGTAGTTAGTAAAGCATTGCTAGGTTGTTGCTAAGGTGTTGCTGGGGTATTCTGAGTGGTTGCTAGGTAGTTACTAGGTGGTTGTTAGCGTGTTAGGAGCGGTTGGTATGTAGTTTCTAAGGTATTGCTAGCTGGTTGCTAGGGTGTTATGGGTGGTTGCTAGGTAGCTACTAAAGTGTTGCTAGGGTATTCTAAGTGGTTGCTAGGTAGTAAGTAAAGCATTGCTAGGTGGTTGCTAAGGTGTTGCTAGAGTTTTCTGAGTGGTTGCTAGGTAGTTGTTAGGGTGTTGGGAGCGGTTGGTATGTAGTTTCTCAGGTATTGCTAGCTAGTTGCTAGGGTGTTATGGGTGGTTGATGGTAGCTGCTAAACTGTTGCTAGGGTATTCTAAGTGGTTGCTAGGTAGTTAGTAAAGCATTGCTAGGTGGTTGCTAAGGTGTTGCTAAAGTTTTCTGAGTGGTTACTAGGTAGTTACTAAGGTGTTGCTAGAGTCTTCTGAGGGGTTGCTACTGTGTTCTAGGTGGGTTTCTAGATGGTTGCTAAAGCTTTGCTAGTGTTCTGAATAGTTTTTAGGTGGTTGCTAAGGCGTTGCTAGGATATTCTGAGTGGTTGCTAGGTAGTTAATAAAGCATTGTTAGGGTGTTGCGTGGTTGCTTAGGTGTTGCTAGGGTGCTTTGAGTTGTTATAAATAAATTTGCATGTTGTTAACATGTTTTAGCATGATTTTATTATGAATTTATGTTGCTAGCATGTTTTTAGCATAAATTAACATGTTTTTATCAAGAACTATCATAATAGGAAAATTTAAATATATAATTTCGCTTGATTCAGTTCCTTTGTCCTCCTCTTTTCCTTGCATCCCTCCCTTAAACCCTAAAAGATTAAGCTAAAACACAAAAAAAAGCTAGGAGAGGAAACAAACAAACAAACAAACAAAAATTGAGACGCACTCCTAGTTGACAAAACTGAGTTTGGACACTTCCAGGCTAGTTTAAGCTGGATGTAGCCGGTTTTGGCTTATAAATGTTAGACAAGTCTAAAATAATAGCTAAAACCCAGCCTGGACAGTAAAACTAAACAATCTGATTAGGCTTGAACTGGTTTTCTGCAGAAGTGTTTTTTCTATCTTTGACCAGATGATCAGGGGAGAGCGCGAACGCAGTCCCCCACTACCAGAAATTATGCAGTCGAGATTCCCACATTTGGGGAATTCGCAGAGGTCAACACAGCCGACAGTGCAATGGCTGAGCCTCACCCTGGGTGAACCACCTTCTTGATCATGGTGTCTCCCCTGCCAGGTAAGTATGAGTTGTACAGCGAGCCAGAAGGGACGTCACTGTCCGGACTATCATTCTTAATGATGGAAATGCACTATGGCACTACACGCATAAAACAACACACAAATCAACGCAATCCTGCTGTGTGGTCTTGCAAAGTTTGGCCTCAAATCTAGCAGTTTAAAAAAAACAGTTAAAAGGA
The DNA here is from genome assembly GCA_903798195.1 of Danio kyathit. Lineage (NCBI taxonomy): Eukaryota > Metazoa > Chordata > Actinopteri > Cypriniformes > Danionidae > Danio > Danio kyathit. Next base: position 54,324,539 of record LR812526.1, read on the forward strand.
TATTTCACTGTGAGCCCTTTCCCATGATGCAACAGGAGCATTGACCAGCCAATAAAAAAACACTGCCTAAAACAATCCTTTTAAAGAAATCAATCACCAGATTATGGAGACGCACTTTAAAATAAAGGCTAGACAGGTTATTTTTTAAGGCTCCATATATGGTAAAACAGTATAAACGCTTAAAAACAGTAGGCTACTAAAAGGAAATGGTGACGTAAGCTAAACAGGAAGTGTTAGCAAGAGGTGACATCACTTCCGTAAAATCCAAACAAAGAGCACAGACACATTTCTCAACAAAAACATTCTGGAGTCACTGGTTGAATAATAATAATAATAATAATAATAATAATAATAATAATAATAATAATAATAATAATAATAATACCCTTTTCACATTTCCGGGTTTATCAGTAGCGGAAGTCGTCATAGCCGGGTAAACTTTAAGCGCAGTGTATCGGAGAGTACAACAAACAAATGTTTTACAATCCTATGTGCTGAAATAATATAAGAAAAACTCCACGATGGTGTTATTAAGACGTTCAGAAATAGGAAGAAAAATGTGTGAGACTTATGACGGCAACTAGAGGAGAGTAACGTCACATTTACTCTCAGCCCTAGACGCTGCATTACAAACACCTCGCATAAGCGGCATCATCATCATCATCATAACAACATCAAAATAAAACATTAAAATAAAAAACGCTCTCTGTGCTGAAAAGCAGCACAAACCACAGATAGCACATTATGAGAATAAAGCATTTAATGTTACCAGAAGAAAGAATTGGACGGACAGTAAAGTAAAACCGGGTTATTTAATTAGGAAATCTACCCGCTTCTCTAATAGTCCTCAGTCCACTGAACGGAACAAAAAAGAAAAAAAAGAACACTCGGACACACCATAATTTGTTATTTATTTGTCAAATAACTGTTGGTACTCAACAGTTTTGACCGGTTTTAGTTTTATTCTTGTAAAAACATAAGCCGGCGCCGAGTGCGAGATGAATAATATCCATTTACCTTTGATTGGGGCAAAATATCGAAAAGCCTGGTAGGTTTTATTAAGAAAGCAAGTAGCGTTATAGCAACTAAATCACCATTGTGTTTTTATTATTATAGCCTATATAATATTTACTCTCTTAGTAACATCGCCAGGCACAAGCAGATAAATCTTCCATGCGTTTGTAAAATAAATTATGTGAATGAAACATACATTTTTTTTTATTTTACTTTTGTTGCCCGTATAAATAAAATGAGCTGTAGAATTATAATGCAAGAAAATGTCATTAAATATACCTCGAATTGTACAAGTGTGAAGTATTTGTTTGGAAAACTGGGGGAAAAAGTAGAACCGGAGTTGTTTTTTCCCAAAAATCTGATTTTGCAAGCGAACTCTTCATATTTCAGGTCATAAAAAGTATTGTAAAACTGTACAGCTGACAGTACAGCCTGATGCACAAATCATCCAGATCCAGTGTAGTTCTTTTCATCACATGTGGTGTATTTTAGAAAGCAGCGCGCTTTTCTAAAAAACAGACAAACAAATAAATAATAGTGCCGGCGGGTGTACGAGACGCTGATTAAAATAAATTTACACATGATTGGACGCAAAGGAAGAAGAAACTATTGTATTATTACGAATCCAATATGTCTATCATTTTTATAATAGGCCTATTTAGGCTACTCTTTTAATGTTTAAATCACCAGAGCGCATAAATATCGAATTATTTGTAAAAAAAAAAAAAAAACTAATGAATAAAACATAAAATGATATTTAATGTTTTATTTTCGCTTGTTTTTACTTCTGTCGCCCGTAGCTAATTAAGTTAATTTGACATAAAGCATAAAAATAAACGAATAAATCACTTCTGCGCCAAATGTTTAGAATTTATGCAGCGCGTTACATAACAAAGATAATAATGCGTGTCGGCGGGTGTGAGATGCATAATACAATTAAAATAACAAGTTTTAAGACCTTATATAGTGCAAACAGAACATTTAAAACATAAGCCATAAATGTACTCACTTTTGAAAGCAATAACTAAATAGCAAAATAAAGTTTGAACTTACAAAGATAGGCTAAAATGACAAGAAACCCAAGTAATTAACAATCAGTTTTTTTTTTCAATAAAAAAACTTTTAGGACAAGAAATATTTTACTAAAGAGCCAGTTCGCTAATTAGAAACATATTCAGTTCTTAGAGTTCTACGAAATAATGCGACTGTCCACCTACAAGACCGCAGAGGTGAAATTCACAGAATCTGCGGAGTGAAACGCAAGATAATGCCTTTAAATAAAAGTATTGTCATTTCTGCCACCCAGTGGACAAATGCAGAACTACAAAACCTGATTTTCACCAACTCAACAGACACAGCATAAACAAATATAAATGGGTCATTCTACAGAAACTCATTTGGTGTGGCAAAATGCCTAAAACTCTACGTATTTTCTAGCATTCAAACTTAGCCCACACTATTCGATAACAATTTTTAGTTTAAAACAAATGACAGCTTATAATGATTTTTTTTAAAACATTGTGTACATTTAGATCATTTTAAATGTACTTTATTTAAAATAACTTATTAAAAGATTTGTCACTGGTGTTACCTTCTTTTTAATTTCTTGATTTTATTTGCAGATATAGTCAAAATAATGATAATGCACCATAAGATTACATTTTGTTTCTTAAAAGTTATTGATGTTAGTTCATTTCCTCAAACATATGGTTATAACATTGAAAATAAGTAATGATGCAATCCTTTAAATCTCAAGATTAGCAGAATTCAATCAATGTATAATTAGTTTCTTTTAAGTTAGTTGTCAACATATTTGACAAACATAACAATACTGGTGTTACCCATAAGAACAATTATCATTTTAATGAAGAATTGCATTTACTAAACCTCTGCTGCAAAATATAACCATGTTGAATATAACTTATGGCTCACTAAAGTAAGCAAATTAATACATTAACATTATATAGCTTTATAATTCCTCACAGTAAAGGAGGTCCACCAGCTAAAAGCTTAATATAAACTTTAGTTAAATAGTAACACCCTACTTCCACTACTTTTATTATGAATTTTATTATACTTATTTGACTTTTCATTTTTAATCTCGTTTATTTCATGGTTATGAATGCATTATTGTATTTTAAATTATGAAAACAATGATGTAAAAATGAAGTATATTCATATTAGAACGTAAATGAACTGTAAACAGAGTTTCTCAAGTGTCATTTCTGTTAGGCATAGAACAGAAAAACTGACATATCTGTAGAATGACCCAAACAACACTTCAAGACGAAACTATAACTTATTTGTACCAAATACATATCACACAATATGGTCTCGTTTTCTGATGATAAACCTAGTACATTTAGTCTGAGGTAAAATTGGTGTTATATTCGCACATTCGGACTTTTTCCTTAATATTTAATTTCAGAAACGCATTGTTTGCTGTCAAAGTAAAACATTGTTCACACAGTCGATCAAATAGTGCTAATGTTGCTTTTAGGTCATATGTACATGCTATTTCAGACCGAATTTTCAAAGTAGCGTGATAAACAATGTAGGGATGACCGTGTCAGGAAAGTTGTCACGTTGAAAAATGAACGATTGTGCGAATATACAGTAATTCAAGTAAACCTCAACCCGAAGCCTTTTAGTAGTTTTGACACAATAAAGTCAATAAACATTACAAAAAACATCTATCTGGCTAAATTTCCACGTTTACATCAGGTCCGCGGACTTCCAGATACAGTCCTAAACGATTTCAGTGTCCTGAATTCGCGCTAAATTGACGCTAAAACAACCTGTCGAACACTAAATGTCAACAACTTCGATGAAACCTCCGAAATAACGATTGATACTTGATTAATGTTGCACAAAACAGTTTAATTACTCACCTTTGTTCAAGTTCGACTGTAGAAATAACTGTTGACATGTGAAAACAAAATATCAGGTGCGCCACATAATGACGTGACATCTACGTACGTAAATTTACGTTACTCACGCGACCACCAATAACGTCAAATGTTGTTAGTGTGTTGTTTTTACAGTTTATATTTTAATATTTATCTTGGAAAACGTTTTCATAACTTCCTACAGTATCATTAAGATCTTTAAAATTCATATTTTATTTTATGATGTTTTTATTTATTCACAATATTTGACCCAATTCATGTTTTTTTTTATTAGGCATATGCTTTGATTACTTATAATGTAAATATACAAGAAAATAGAATATAGCAGGCCTAAATAGTTAATGGGGAGAATTTTTGTTATGATGTCAGGTTGTTTAAAATAGAAAAGGTGAAAAATGTAGATTTTATAGTTTAGATGTAAATTAGATGGAATAGGGACTAAATACGTTGAACGTGTTAGGGTTTATATTATTATTTTCAAGGCTATTCATTTTATTGGTGAAAGAAAATACATTTTCATGAAATTCCATGTTTATTTTTATATTTATGTCCATTAATTTGTTGAAAAATGCTGAACATATTTAAATTAACCATTTTGGATTGACTTAGTTATTTGGAGAGTTGTGTTTTCAAGTGAATTGCAGGAGCTACGTTTAAAGCCTAAACATATACATGACATTCATTATACAACTCAACGTGGTAAACTGTGTTCACAGAACTTTACCTCTCTGGATAGTCAAGAAAAAAAATTATATGCCATCTGACAGCTGGTTTATGATAAATGTAAATGATAAAATATATGATAAACTGTTGAACTGCTAACAGTTTGCTTTTGCTGACACGTTGAGAAAAACTACTAACACATTACTTATTGAATAATAATTCATTCATTCATAAATAGGCCTCCAAAAACTCATGTTTGCTGTGCTGTTATTTTAACAGTGGTCAGTGTTTGTGTAATGTTCAATAAAGAGTTGCAAAGCACCACTCCGGTTCATCAGATTTAATCTTATCATACCTTTTAAAAAGAAAAGAGCAAAGAACAATGCAAATATCAATTTAATAGACCAAATAAAAAACTCTACTTTTACTGAATTGTAAAATTAACATATTTACACATTTTCAAAATGGATGAGCATCTTGGCATTTCCATTATGCATTTTTAATGTGATATTCCAAAATGCGCATAACAAAAGGTAGACAGAGAGAATTCAGTAAGTACATCTGGATGGACGGAGGTGGATGTGGTGGTCTGAGATGTGGTAGTTGCAGATGTCACAGCCAGAGGGCGTAGCAACCGGGGGGACAGGGGGATACGTCATCCTCACTTTTAGTGAGATGGACCATAGAAGCAGGTGATTAATAATTATATGAACGTAAACTTTTGGATCTCATTTGGATCTTATACAGCATGAAAGATTTGCGAACAAAGCAGTGTTTCCAACCGGTCAAGAAGAACAAAATGATCACTTCCTTATAAACTGCCATCAAATATCAGACAGAAAAGTGTAGTTTTTGCAGTGTATGAAATATTTTGTATATATGAAATCCAAACATGAACTTTTAATCATATATGTAATATACACAGTCAGGGGTGGACTGGCACAGCTTTTTTAGTCAGCAAAGATGATTGTAAAGTGAAGACTGTGGGCGGGGATGAATGGGGGTGGAGAGTGTGGTGCGGCGATCGGTAGGTGAAGAGCAGGGGGGGTGGGGGGGGTAGAGGGTGCAGGCCAGATTCACGGTGGCAGGCCATATTGTACGGTGCTCCTTATGGCCAGTCCGCCCCTGTACACAGTATTGCCATATATCAGCTTTCTGTATTGGGAAGACATCTGGTTAGCTTACTTTACCTGTCTGCTGTCATTATTTTATTAGACAAGAGTGATGAGTTGTGGAAAATGAACAGACTTATCTTTTCTCTATTTAGCGTTTAATCTTTTCTGATTGCACACGAAGAAACAAAGAATTCCAAATTAAATGTGTAATAAAACAAGACGCTACTCATTACCAACAGCTGTCAAGCACCTAACCGAGCAGCATGACGTTTGCTGTTTGATTGGTCTTCTACAGTTGGCATCTACGGTGAGTGTAGACTATCAGCCAATCAGTCACTGTAAATGTCTACAGTCACTTTAAACTCTCAGTCAATCAGATGGTGTAAAAGCCTAGTCACTAGACTCGTGGCCAATCTTACGGCATAAAAGTCTACAGTCCCTGCAAACTTTGCATGACACTAGAATCTCAACTGAACCATATGACATGTACATTTTAATGTGAAAAGTGAGACAGTTACAGAATAAAATTAGCAGGCAGCATAAATGCTACACACTATCAGTTGTAATGCCCATGCTACGTCATCAAAACCAATACTTCAGAGAATGTTTACATTATTTGGACTTTTGTAATATTGCTTGTCTAACTAAAATAATATATTGTATCAGTAGGCTACCTTAAAAGATGTTGCGTGATGATGTTCATATACAAGACTGCTTCATTCATTACTAATATACAACAAAGTTTTGGTCTTGCTTAGAATGAAGTATTGTATTAAACACATTCTTATGAGTATGAATATAATCTTAAAGCTGCAGATATTAATTTGCTTAAAGCAGGCAATTATTAAAAATATTGATATTTTCTGTCAAATAACAACAAATCCTCAATTGTCTAAACTTTTTTTTTAAAGTGCAAAGAATGGGGATGTTAAAAGGAGGTAAACATTTGTAAACTGATTATAGTTAAATTATTGAAGAAAATAAAAAACTTGAATCATAAAAAAGTGCAAAGAAAACAATTCTGAACAGTCAAATAAACATGTTGTTTGAAATAAAAACTTAGACACTAGATATGTTCATAATGAATAAAACCCTATTTATATTAAACATGATGGCAGAAATAGTGACAAATAAATAATACAAGTGCTGCCAGTTTTTATTAAAGTATATCTTAAAAAGTTAGTCAAAACGGTGCAAAATTGATAATAAAACTTACTGAAACAAACTAAACAAAAAAATATTTGTATATAGTAAATCTCTGCTTCATCACTTGTAAACACCATGATGTTTTTCAAAATTCAAAATACATTTACATGTTAGCATTGATAAAAATATAAACTAGCAAAATAAATGATCAAATATCTGAGAAATAACACATTTTTTAACTCTTTTAGTTAAAAAAAGGCAAGTTTAAAATATTTGATTTCATTTTGGAATCATGAAGCTTTTTGTAAAAAAAAGTTTATTCTGCATTTTTACATCGCTACCAAAACCAGTGTATTTTTTTTAACCCTTGGCAGAGACCACACACCCCCTATCTCAGTAGATTGGTCCCATAATTGTAATTGTAAGAGGTAGGAAATGTAAGAGGTAATTGTGTTCAAGTGGGGCAGCACGGTTGCTCAATGGTTAGCACTGTCGCCTCACACCAAGAAGGTCGCTGGTTCGAGTCCCAGCTGGGCCAGTCAGTTGTCATTTCTGTGTGGAGTTTGCATGTTCTCCTCATGTTCGCGTGGGTTTCCTCCAGATGCTCTGATTTCCCAGACAGTCCAGTAAGTTAAATGGATAAACTAAACTGGCTGTAGTGTATGTGTGAATGTATGGATGTTTCCCAGTACTAGGATGCAGCTGGAAGGGCATCCACTGTGTAAAACATATGCTGGATAAGTTGGTGGTTCATTCCACTGTGGTGAACCCTGATGAGAAAAGGGAGTAAGCTGAAGGAAAATAAATGAATGTGTTCAAGTCCTTGAAAATCTGCAACTTTAAGGAACATCACTACCAAACATCGCCTTTTATTTACTCTTTCTGCAGTTTATTAATTGGTGCGTTTATAAGAACTGCGCCTGCTAACAGCATTTACAATTATTATTATTGAAAGGGTATTTAGCTGTGACATCCTTGTTTTTGTAGTAAAAAAATAGCATACCTAGGACCCTATCATGTCACAATATGGTGCCAGGCACAACAGATGTTTTATGCTAGTTTCAGCCTGACATAATTACACACCCCTACTTACTTAACTACTACCAGGGCCATTTAAATCAAAGTTGATATTTAGCCGCATCACGTTGGTGTTCTATAACATCTAATTTTTAGGAGGTGGGTCGTTAGCCCAATGCTCAACCCCCAACCTGGAGAACCAGGACATACACTACAGACAATTTAGCTTACCCAATTCACCTATAGCCCATGTCAACTCCACATAGAAATGCCAACTGACTCAGGTGGGACTCGAACCAATTCAATTCAATTCACCTTTATTTGTATAGCGCTTTTACAATGTAGATTGTGTCAAAGCAGCTTCACATAGAAGATTATAGTAAATTGAACCAGTGACCTTCTTGCTGTGAGGTGACAGCAATACCCACTGCACCACCATGCTACCCTAATTACACACCCTACTCCTTATACAAGAACAAAATGCTTTGGACAAAATTCTGCATAGTGATGCAATTCATGAATATTTTGGTATGGTTTAGTATTGTTTTAATATGAGACAAGGTCATTACTTTAATCTGTCCACCTGAAGGTGTCACAAGTAGGTCTGTCCTAAATCCATGCAGCAGTGTTCAAAGTATTATGTGAAAGGTAAAAGGTTGAATATTCTTTAAAACAAGAACACATTTATCTCAAGACATATGTTTAATGCAAGTTCAGTGGTTCTGAATATATTTTCTAAACCATTTTTTTTCTGAAAACTCATGAGCAAAATCTTGGTGACAAATGTAGAAACGAACAATCAAAAAGATAATTTGAAAAACTGGAATAGAAGGTTAAGTGTGTTCCTTCTTTTACTGTATTTTTAGATTAAAGGTGGAATCTACTTATTTTGTATGCAAAAATAAGTGTAAATTTACATTAATGAATGTTCTGGTAAAATTCTGAAACGGTCTACATCAGAGGTGGGCAACTTCACTCCTGCAGAGTTTTGCTCCCACCCTCATCAAGCACACCTGCCCGTAGCTTTCTTTCTAGTGAACTTAAAGGCATTGGCTGTGTCCAAAATCACCTATTACTCAGTAGGTACTGCATTTGAATTTACTACTTGACCGTTGGAAAAATACGTTCTATACAGTATGAATCCAACTCAGACATACTACATTACCCATTTTGTGATGATCACGTGACCTTCCCGCATCAGTCCCATTCATGAATTCCCCCCCGATGCACTTAGGATAGCGTAGCATGCATCAGATTCGCACATCAGAATCTCGCCTAAAGTAGTAGGTCATCTGTGTACTTCTCGTAATTTTTTTTCCAAATTCTATCAATTTGAACATACTACTCGGCCGGCATACTGATTTTAGCTTTTGGACCAGCCACTAATTAACATGTTCAGGTGTCTTTGATAAGTGTTGGAGCAAAACTCTGCAGAACCAAAGTTGCCCATCCCTGGTCTACATCAAGGGTGCTCACTCATCCCTGTTCCATGGAGATCTACCTTCCTGCAGAGCCCAGCTCCAACCCTGATCAAACACAACTAAACCAACAAAGTAGGATCTGAAGGTGAACATGGTAATCAAAGAGAGGTTTGCAGCTAAACTCTGTAGGAAGGTAGATCTCCAGAAATATGATCAGGTACCCCTGGGGTCTGTTCTTCGTACCTACCTTATCTAAAATGATTTGACAGATCCTGGATATTTTAATCTTGATAACTGATCTCTGGCTAATTTGGTTCTTCAAACAAGTTCGAGAATCAGATTAAACTCAAAACTGATCTGAGATCTCTGCGTGCGTTGTGAAGGACAGATCTTGGTACCTCAAAATCATGATCACCAATGCAACAATTGGCTGACAGCACAACAGCGTGATGGCATCATCTGATAAATATTCAATTATCCATGAGAGCAAAATTACATCAAATTAAATCAACTTTTTTGGAAGCATCAAATCACCATCATTTTAGCTGTCAAAACATGTGCATGACTGCATAAATTATTATTCCTTTATAAAAAAAAATATTGTGTGAATATGGTGCATGTCTATTATCATACAGTATTGTACTAAAGCTGGGTCAGTACCTTAAAATTGTACGTTTGTATCTAAAAAGCCCATATTAATAAACGAAACAATCCTGGATCATTTCAAATCGTCAATAACTAAATCCAGCTAAATGAGTAATCCACATACAAAGATACATTGCAAGATGTTGTTTGAGGTTGAAAAATCATTGCGTAAAAGCTATTTGGAAACATTCTGACAATTACTTTTTGCTCATTTGTTTACCATTTGGTGTCTATTGTTGGGCCACATGGTTATAACGCTAATGGACAAACTCTGTCTGCTGACCTTTTAGTTTTACAAAATGGTTGCCACTCAAGTATGAATATCACATCTGCATCTATTGTTTGTGGACAAAGTGAATCACACGCACTGAGACATCGCTAAGATTGTCTTGACAGCGATATGTAAACTTAAAGTTGGTGAAAATGCTTAATGAGTCTTAGTGGAGAGTCCCAGCAACAAAAACAAACAAGGGGCTATGTAGCACAGCATTATGCTAAAGACATTTTCACAAATTTAAAAAAATTACTCACTTTAGTGTGCCAGTATGAAGTATCAGTTAACAGTGATTCAGTCATAAGTTAACATCTGTAGACTAGTGGTTAACATTGGTTCAGAAAAGGCAGCGATCCTCGGTAGGGAGTAATTGCCAAGATTTTTTGCACAAACAGTTTCAAATAAAACACGAGAAGAAATAAGTCAGAATTACTCACTATTTGGTGAAAATAAACTGCCAGTTTAATAACCATACAATAAAACCTGTAAATACAGATGAATTATCCTAAAAAAAAGAGAGAGAGAGAGAGAGAGAGAGAGAGATAAAGAAAAAAGGAAAATGCACAGCCTGCTAAAGTCAAACAAAGGGAATTATCAAGGAGGACAATTAGATTTCACAACCTCTGATCCCCAATACATTCACTCGCACTTTCAAATACATAAACATACAGCCACTACAGTTACTTTTGGTTAGTGGCACGCGCACACTTAACAGTCACACAGACGCACATAAAGAACAGGGATTGATAATCAGTACAGATTAAATTCACAAACAAAATTATTGGACCTGCTCTAACGTCAGCATATAACCCTGTGAGCCAACCCACCCCCTTTACAGCCGCTGGGGTCTGTTTAAAGGGTTGCATTGAGCATCTTCCTGCGGGTGCTGATCATCATTCAAAGGGTATAGAGGAGCAGGGCTGGAAACTAAATAGAGAAGGGTGAGTGGTGTTGGGTGGAATGAGGTGGGAGAGTTGATGGAAGCCATTTGTGTATTTAAGATGAATGTATGTGGGTGTGTGGAGATCAGTGCTCCCCTAGTTTTCATTTTCCCCTGCTTCTTCACCCTGGTTTTCTGATGTCCAAAGCTATAGGCATAAGAATCAAAGTATATGAATCAACATTGTGCTGAAAAAGAATTTTAACTAACATAGAAAATATAAAGCAGGACTTACAGTGAGGTTGTCCCTTAGAAGCTGCATGATCAAGGTGCTGTCTTTGTAGGAGTCCTCGTTTAAAGTGTCAAGCTCAGCAATGGCTTCATCAAAAGCCTGTAAAAGAAGCTCTCATTTCTCATTTTGGGATGGTGGCAAAAATAAAAAATAGAGATTTGCAAAGATAAAAAGGCTGTTCACAAAGTACATGTTATGTCAACTGTTTGTCTAAACATGTTCTCAATAGACATCTTCGGCAACTATAGTCAAAGACTATAAAATACAAAAGACGTGTCACTCGTATAGTTTTGAACGGGGAAAAGTGTAACAATCAATATGGCGAATAAAGCCCCACCTACTAGTACAGGAGCCAATCATTGATCACTATGGACTGACAATTTGACGGGGGAGAAGCTCAGACCAGACTTGTGCTTTTACGACAGTTCATGTGGTCAGTAAACACAATGGAATCTCAGTGAATACTTGCTTCACAGACATAAGAAATATGTCCACATAAAGCTTGAAGTCTGTACTTTCAAATGAACCAACTACAGTTGAAAACAAAAGTTGACTGGTTTTGTCATCTGTATGAAATGAACACGAGGTACACTCCATCCTGTTAAACGCACATTACAACTACTCAAACACCCACATACTTGTATACAAAGAGTTTCTGTCATTTCTTGAGGAAATTCGCCATCAAGACCAAGTTGTGAATTACTTTAGAAAAGCAGTGCGATTGGACGAGGCATTATTTAGAGGATGATAATGTGTAGAACGGCCATAAATGAGGTTGGTGTTGTGATCTCGTTCCTTTCAAGAGCGCATGTGCATTAGCTTTGGCAACCAGAAAAAAATGTGTTTGATTCAAACATTTAGAAACTAAACTTATGAGACAGTTGTTGATTAATTTTACTGGTGATTCCAAATTTCCAAATATAATCATAAGCTTGGCTAACAGTTTTAGAAAATTTTATGTTTCCCCATTCAGACAGAATGCCCGAGCATACTGCCTGAGAGGCATTTCAAAGATGGGTGCGAGTGAAATGACCTGCCTTAAAGCCACTGGAAAACTGGAATAAAGCCACTGTAGGCACTTTTTCTTATATAATAAATCACTTAAAAGACAGAACAATGAATGCACAATGGCTTTTAGAGGCACGAGACAGTTGCTCAAAAAAAGCTCTGTAAGGTAATAATGCTGAACCATTTTGGTGATTGAATTTCAGAATGACCAAAACAACATTTCAGGTGTTTGACAATGTGGTCAGTCTTGGCCAATAGTAAGTCATGTCCATTTTTATCATCACATGATCTTTAAAAAATATACAGGGTGGGCCATTTATATGGATACACCTTAATAAATTACATAGACAATTGCCTTCAGATGACCCCAAAGATAAAAGTCTAAGGGGGTCAGAACAGGAGACCTTGGGGGCCATTCAACTGGCCCACGACAACCAATCCACTTTTTTTAGGAAACTGTATTCAGGAAACCTTTCCCATTTTATTTAGGTGTATCCATATAAATGGCCCACCTTGTATGTATGTATGTATGTATGTATGTATGTATGTATATATATATATATATATATATATATATATATATATATATATATATATATATATATATATATATATCCTACTCAGTTGTGCACATAAATATGTTGTGCACATTTAAAAAAAATTCTTGGTGTGTCCATTAGAAAAATTTAGATACATTAGATGGATAGAAACATAGCTATTGACTGGCAAGTTGAAAACAGTCCTGCTTTTGTTAAAAACAAGAACTTGTCCTTTGTGAACAACCCTTTATAGCCATATACTGACCGTCTTGGCAAGTTGGCAGGCATTCTCAGGAGAGTTGAGGATCTCATAGTAAAAAACAGAGAAGTTGAGGGCAAGACCCAACCGTATAGGGTGCGTGGGCTGCATGTCCTTCTTGCTTATCTCAAAAGCATCCTGGTAAGCTTTCTGAGAGTTCTCAACCGTGGCTGAGGAAAAAAAAGAAAAGGGCACAACAGTAAGATTGACAGTGTAAGAGACACTGGACAGTTATTGTAACTACAACTGTGTCAGTGCTGCATTGTCCTGAAAGGTCATTAATTCTGTTTCTTTTCAAAGTTGTCGATTTAAACATTAACACCAAGAAAATGTCAACGTATAAATATGCAATAATGTCAATAATGTCTATGTCCTGGCACAGCACATTTCTTTTCTCATTTCCAGCAAAAGGAGTAGACAAACGTGGTATGATTTCTGATTTACTACAAGAATACTTGGTTTTAGAAATTATTTTAATTCTTTTACTAAAACCAGAGTAAAAAATGTAAACTAAAGTAAAAAAAAAAAAAAAAAATGAAAATAATTGAAAACTAAATGAAGACATGTTTACTATGAATACAGACAGGGCTTGACATTAACTTTTTTGATCACCAGCCAGTGTGGCTAGTAGTTTTCCAACATTACTAGCCACTCGCCATTTTCACTAGCCACAATTTTGTTGTTGGGAAAATATATTTTATATGCATAAATTTGACTTTGACATGCTAAAATTACTTGATTTAGATTTTGTGGAATGTCCACATGCTTCCATTTTATTTTTTGTGTATGATGTGTATGAGCTTGCTCAGTCAGCATGAGCACATGGGTCATGGTTTCATAATGTTGTATTACAATTAGTTTTTATTTCACACGACTTTTCAGAGCTCAAAGTATGTACCAAATTTATTTCTAATCACACTTAAAATAAATAAATAATTATTTCTTAGCTACAAATTTTAATTAATGTGTCAAAACAAGCACAATATAGCTGTATACTATACACTTTATTTAACAAAACATTTCAATAACAGCAGTTAACTACACATAAATGCGAAGTTAATATCCTATATCCTGTTTAAATAATGGTTAAAGTGAAAGCAACCGGTGCTGCTTAAAAGACCAATCTAGAGCTCTTGAAAGCAGCAGGGCTGTGGGTGCATGAACAACTTTTTGTCTAGTCTATTTGAAAGGGAATCGATTACATTAGTTGCGTTTCCAGACACAGTTGTTTCAAGCAAGGAAACAGGACCGCGCACGTGTTTTAAACAGTCACGCGCATAACATCAGCTGTTGGCGCGAGTGATTTATCCTCTCATTCGGTAATCAACTGGATTTCTTTTGCCAGCACGAACACGATTATATTTGTCAGTCATGCTGCTTCTCGATTTTAAGATCGCATTTGCACAAATATTGGGCCATCCTTATTGTCAAATCCTGCTTTTAAGAAAACTACAATTTAAAAATGATTTCCAACTAGCCAAAAGTGGCTAGTGGAGGTGTCTGTCTAACCCGCCAGAGGTGAAATCTACCCGCATTTGGCAGGCTGGTGGGTAAAGAAATTGGTTAATGTAAAGCCCTGAATACAGATATTATGAACATTTGTGTGTGTATTTGACAGTTCCAATGCAATATGCCAGTAAAGTGAACGGATTCAGTATTGTGTGCTGTCTGACAGCCATCTATACTTGAATTCTATAACAGCACACTAGTTACAGCTACCTAAAAAAGCAAAGCTGTTTTAGTTTATATCTTGTTCTATTGCGTTTGTTGGCGCTGCTTTTTTTATAATTAGTTTGTTTTCATTTTATTAGTCTACTTGTAATAGAAATCCTTAGCATGAAGCCCTAGTTGTGCACTAAGACGGACAGATAGTAGTGATTAATTGAAATTAACATCTTATCGAAACTGAAATTGACGCTCTGTTTGGCTGAAAACACTTTCTTGAATTAAATTTGGATAGATGTCTTGTTCTCAGATCAATTAGACTGTTTTTTTATAAAATGATAAAAAAGCAGGTTTTTGAAATATCAGGCAAACAAATGATATGTCTTGCTAGTTGCTACCCTAGCATATTTGTGTGTCGTGTTGAAGTACATCCACATGAAATAGATGCTAAAACATGGTGGTGAGATGAAGCCAAGTAGTTCACAAAAGGGTTAATTTGTTGAGGCTTCGTTTGCTCAGAATACCACCTGATGGCCAAATAGTGTAAAACAGGGAGAACTGTTACATATGACATGTATGACAATAAAAATCTGTTTCTACAAAAAATAATAATTTATATTAATGTAATGTTTGTTTTCTGATACTATATGATTATTGTTTGACAAAACAAAAATGTATTGGCTTGAAATGAAGGGGATTGGGTGCACAAAGCACAAGATCACTAATAAAATAGTTAAAAAAAAACAAAAAACAGCACAGTATTAAATAAAGTCCCTGCTTCAGGCTTTGATTTTAGCTCTCCAAAACTATTACAGCCAAAAAAATATTTAATTTCATATAGATAAGACAGACAAACATTTAGATCCACTTACTGGTCTTGGACTCTCCGGATGCTACCTCAGATAAATATCTAAAGTAATCGCCTTTCATTTTTAGGTAAAAAACCTTGCTCTCTGCTTGAGAGGCATTGGCAATGAGGTACTTCTCCAAAAGACCCTGTAAAAACAGATTGTGACAATCAGGGTGGTTCATTTTTGTCATCTAAAATGAAAAATGACCCATTATTTCTAAATGCAGACTGAATAATATGATCAATGACTGACACTTCCATCTTAAAGGGTCAGTTCACCCAAAAAAAAAGTAAAAAAAATGTAATTAATTACGGACCCTCATGTCGTTTCAAATACCTAAATCCTTCATTCATCCACATTACACAAATTAAAATAATTTGATTAAAATCTGAAAGTTTGCATGTGACTTCCTCTGTTTGAAATGAAGCACAAGCATTTCCAAGGAAATAGATCAGAGGCATGACCAAGACCAAGCATGACACATGAACGCACACCCTATACTCACACTGAAGAAACTGTTGCATAATGTCATTATTTTTGTTTTATGTGCACATAAAATAATTTTTGTAGCTTGATATTACGATTGAACCACTGAACCACATATGGCATTTTTTGCCTACTTTTCTGGACTTTAAACAAGTCGGGCCATTGCTGTTTATGGAGGATGAGGAAGCTCTAAGATTTCACCTAAAATATCTGAATTTGGCTAACAGAGACAAATAAAGGACTTAAAGGTTTGGAACAACATGAGGTTGAGTAATTAATTACATAATTTTCATTTTGTGTGAAACACCACAACCACACACACAAAAAGTGTATATATGCAGGTGAAGTCAGAATTATTAGCACCCCTGAATTATTAGCCACTCTGTTTATTCCCCCCCCCCCCAATTACTGTTTAACGTAGAGCAGATTTTTTTTAACACATTTCAAATAATAACAGTTTTAATAACTCATTTCTAATAACTGATTTCAGTTATCTTTGCCATGATGACAGTAAATAATATTTTACTATATATTTGCAAGACACTTCTGTACAGCTTAAAGTGACATTTAAAGGCTTAACTAGGTTAATTAGGTTAACTAGGCAGGTCTGTGTAATTAGGCAAGTTGTTGTATAACAGTGGTTTGTTCTGTATAGTATTGAAAAAATATATAGCTTAAAGGGGCTACTAATATTGACCTTAAAATGTTTTTAAAAAATTAAAAACTGCTTTTATTCTAGCCGAAATAAAACAAATAAAACTTTCTCCAGAAGAAAAAATATAATCAGACATACTGTGAAAATTTCCTTGCTCTGTTAAACATCATTTGGGAAATATTAAAAAAAGAAAAATAAATTCAAAGGGGGGTTAATAGTTCTGACTTCAACTGTGTATATATGTGTGTGTATAATATATATATATATATATATATATATATATATATATATATAAAAAAAATACTGTTTAATTTAAAATAACCAAAATCATATTTAAAGAAAAAGGATTAAAAGATTAAGTGAGGGAAGTGAGGATACCAGCACATCATTGCAAATGTCCTGTAGTTCGGTCTCAATCTTTTCACGATACTCGCGTGCCATCTGCTGCTTCTTCTCATTGCCCTCGGTCTTCTGCTCAATGCTTGAGATGACACGCCAGGATGAGCGCCTGGCACCCACCACATTCTTGTAGGCCACAGAGAGCAAGTTGCGCTCTTCATTGGAAAGCTCCACACCACCTTCAGTCACAGCTTTCATTGCTGCTGCCATGTCATCATACCGCTCAGCCTGTTCTGCTAGCTTGGCTTTTTGCACCAGATCGCTCTTGTCCATTTTTACACTGAAATGGGGAGAACAACAGTTACATTAAACTATATACTTTTATAAAAGCACAGGACAAAATCATAAGCCTTAAATTAGGGGGAAAAAAACAGGAGAAAAAAATTATTTTATTTGGCGGATAAACAAGCTGACCTATTTGTTCCCCATGTTAAACACCTTCGAAATACTAGTGGTCTTTTACAATTTATATGCAAATACAGCTTGAAACTGCCTTCTTTGATGCATTACACACACACTATTTTAAATGTGTGTATTTGCGTCAAAGAAGTCAGTTTCTCTTAATGTCAGACATCCACGACCTAAAATATGAACACACTCTAGAACTGCTTTTTAGTATAAATAGGAGCTTTAATCCTAATTTAAAGTAAGCTAATATCAAATAAGTTTTAACATTTAAATTCTGAGAACAAGCAAAATCCGTG
The DNA here is from genome assembly GCA_903798195.1 of Danio kyathit. Lineage (NCBI taxonomy): Eukaryota > Metazoa > Chordata > Actinopteri > Cypriniformes > Danionidae > Danio > Danio kyathit. Next base: position 54,342,481 of record LR812526.1, read on the forward strand.
TATTGACCCTCTTTAATGTGGCTAAGAGAACTCGTAATGCTCCGCTGAAGGGATCTAAGGTTAGCAGGTTAACCACACTTCCTTTCATTTACAAGGATGGAGTTCTCTGAAATGATGACAGGCGTTTTTCAATCCTCTGAAACAATACTGTTAACATTACACAACTATAAAATACAACATTTTGGTGGGGAGACTAGATATTTCACTACAATAATTCTGACAGCGAGGCCTGAAGCGCTTAGCAACCCGCTAACGTTAAATCCCTTCGCTGCCTGACAGAATTGAACACACTCGAGGAAATGAAAACATTTTATGTGGAATAAAAATGTGATATAACGAATAAGTAACGTATACTCACGTTTTGAACGGTGTTTTCGATGATTTTAAATGCTAAAAAGATACGATTTATGTCCCGTACCCTTCTTGCTCTCCGGTTGTTCTGGGTAGTACCTTTTCCGCTTACACTAACGCTTCCGCTTCCTTATTCTTCTGCATTTCTCGCGATTAGCAAAAAACGTTTTGACCAGTTCCGCCACCTACTGAGATGGAGTGAAGAGAAGCATGAATAAGGGGAAAATAAAGGAAATTACATAAAGGGAAAACACACACAGAGGAAAAAATAATAATAATGAGCTTCCTATTATGCCGACTGGCCATAAATGGAGTTTTAAAGACGCATGCACTTTAGCTCATAATCACAACATAAAGCCTATATTCGACTTTTTATTGTTTATCACGCTTTCAAAAAATAAATATATAGGCTAGTTGAACTAGGCTGTCTATTTATTCGTATGAATTAGTTCTTTTTTAATTATGCCATTTGCACCATTTGGTCTAGCAATTATAAAGCAAAGAGTGCCTGAAACTATTAGCTGTAGGTTGTGTGATTCCTCGAAAAGTCTAAAATTAAGATTTATATATTATTTATCATTTATTATTCATTATTTATTATTATTAACAATGTTATGATTTACATTTTGTAGTAGCTGTTATTTTCATATTGCAAGAGTGCCCTCATGTGGCGTACTTGGGAGCTGCAGACATTTACTATACAGACATTATAAAGGGCTAAAAGTAAAAGGGCTGTATAAGTTCATATTTCAGTTCAGTAAAAGTGTCAACCAAATACTTTCTCCTCCTTGCCTTTATTGAGAAAACTGGGCTGCGAATCCATGCCAGATCAAAGGACCTTAAGAAAGAGATTTTAATCGCCATAACAGGAAACTTTAAAACTTTAAAATTTTAAAACTCTCAATTCTGACTTTATAACTCGAAATTCTGACTTAATAACTCAGAATTGCAACTTTATAACTCAGAATTCTGATTTAATAACTCGCAATTCTGACTTTTTAGCTTGGAATTCTGACTTAATTCAGACTTGCAACTTTACAACTCGGGATTCTGACTTTATAACTTCCAATTCTCTTTATAACACGGAATTCTGACTTAACTCAGAATTCTGACTTTATAACTCAGAATTCTGACTTTATAGCTTGGAACTCTGACCTAATAACTCAGAATTGCAACTTTATAATTCAGAATTCTGACTTAATAACTCGCAATTCTGTCTTTATAACTCGGAATTCTGACTTATAAACTCAGAATTGCAACTTTATAACTCAGAATTCTGACTTAATAACTCGCAATTCTGACTTTTTAGCTTGGAATTCTGACTTAATTCAGAATTGCAACTTTAAAACTCGGGATTCTGACTTTATAACTTCCAATTCTCTTTATAACACGGAATTCTGACCTAACTCAGAATTCTGACTTTATAACTCGGAATTCTGACTTTATAGCTTGGAACTCTGACTTAATAACTCAGAATTGCAACTTTATAATTCAGAATTCTGACTTAATAACTCGCAATTCTGTCTTTATATCTCGGAATTCTGACTTAATAACTCAGAATTGTAACTTTATAACTCAGAATTCTGACTTAATAACTCGCAATTCTGACTTAATAACTCGAAATTCTGACTTAACTCAGAATTGCAACTTTATAACTCAGAATTCTGACTTTACAACTCGCAATTCTGACTTTTTAGCTTGGAGTTCTGACTTAATTCAGAATTGCAACTTTACAACTCGGGATTCTGACTTAACTCGCAATTCTGACTTTATAACTCGGAATTCTGACTTAACTCAGAATTGCAACTTTATAACTTGGAATTTTGCCTTTTTTTTACTTTTTTTAATTCAGTGGCGGGAACAGGCTTTCATAGAGTGCTTTGTAAAAAAAAGTGTTGAGGTAATTTCAAGAGAGCTAGGGCAGGATATCAAAAGTAGGGTATTTTCTAATTTTGGTATGTGCAAATTAGGAGGAGGGGGCAGCACAATGGCACAGTGGGTAGCACAATTGCCTCGCACCAAGAAGGTCGCTGGTTCGAGCCTAGGCTGGGTCATTTGGCATTTCTGTGTGGAGTTTGCATGTTCTCCCCGTGTTCACCTGGGTTTCCTCCAGGTGCTCCGGTTTCCCCCACTAGTCCAAAAACCATTTGGTATTACATTTTTTTTCTTGAGGGAATAAAAATTATTCCTTTTTAGTATTGTTTGTTAACTCTGTTAGAGACAAATAATGTAATGTGTAGAAATAACAAATCATAGCGACAAAATAATAATTTTAGTTTTATGATATAAAGAGTCCTTACCTTTCAATACTTGAAACCCAGCTGACATTTTATTCAAATTACGTAAAATATAAAGACACTTATGAGTTATAACGCCGTCAATGAATCGCTGAGGAATATCCAAAAGATAGACGTAAACATCACTGAATTGGAGCTCTGACAGGGACATAAGGGTTTTAAAAACTGGAAAAACAGGTGCAATATATTGCAAGTGCCCACAATTTACAGTTTGTGATCAATCTCAGTTTCATTCTGTTGGTATGTGATCCAAATATTCGTAGCTTGGAACATGGGGACTGGTTTGTGCCGTATTTGATAGCCGATTTGTGAATGAATCATTATTTTAACCTCATCACCTAAGTCAGAGGTCCCCAAACTTTTCAGCCCTTGACCCCTAAAATAACAGAGCCAACAACAGCCAACCGGCAAGTTCCTCGGAGGTGGTTATAAATATACAAACGTTGCGCACACAAAATTAGGCCTATATAAACACAAGCATATTCACTACACAAAAAAAGTGCAACAGTCTAACAACCATATCATTTTTATAGCCATTTATTAATTTGTTTAATTTAATATTAATCTCAGCTAAAGAGACTGGTAGACAAAATGTTTTCAGCAGAAGTATTCTTGGTTTAATTTTGGAAACTGCTAATGAGAAATCATCCTCAATGTTCAGTTGTTGCCTGTATTTATTTTTAATGAATTTGATTGCCATAAAGGGGTCAGAAAGTTGGTGCTATAAAATCAATCTGCTGCAGCTGACACTATTGCTGTTTTGCTTATGTACTGTAAACATGCCAATCCAATGAAAAAATAATTTAACGCTGATGGCTTTTCATTATCATGTTATAGTTTTTTACTATTAAAAACTACTTTTTTATCTTCTGTGGGTTACGGATAAAATATGGTAAATATGATATAATATGGTTCTAATAGTTGAATAAAATTTATTTGACTTTTGGAAATCACCAAGCGGTCCCCTGTAATTGTCCCGCGACCCCCCAGAGGGTCCCAACCCCAACTTTGGGAACCACTGATCTAAGTGAACAGGTTGAAGCAGTTCACCAAACCAAACTGAATCATTTGAAATCGGTCCAGCCAGTTAGTCCAATGACGGTGTCTACTGGTGGATGAAGGTTCACTGCATGTTTGGTCATTCCAGTACACAATATTGAATTCCTTTAAACTCATATCTGACTCACTGTTGCCAACTATTTTCAACGAAAAGGCGCTAAGCTCTGCCCGAAAAGTCGCTAAAAGTCGCTAGATTACGTCATACGCTAATTTGCATATTACTGACGTCATCACGTTCTACCGTTTCTGTTTATTTAACAGCCTATGGTCAATAAAGGGGTATTTATATTTAGACTACGCTTTATGTAACGTTATGCATGTCAATTTAACTAAATTTATTGCTGTTTGAATACAGTATATCATTATAGATGTGTAGAGAATTTGCAGTAATCTCTCAGACGTAATATACTCAGACAAGTTCTGAAACTCTTACTTAAAACATCTCTGATTGTGAACAAGAATAAACGGTCAAATTAAATTGTTAAAATAAAGGAGAAGAAGATCGGTTTGACTGTACAAGGGAAATACCTTCACACTGCCGGTGCTAATTCATTTGGCGTCAGTACACAGAAGAGTGATCTGCTGTCAGGCTGCAGGTGGGAGAGAGACTGCTTTACGAGAACTGGGTCGCCTGTCAGTGCTCTGAGGCAGGGGAGGGGCATCACCCGCAGCTCGTTGAGAAGAGTAGGGACGGTACAGTAATGGGCAAATAACAGTCTATAAACATCTCCAGTAACAAACAAAAAAGTCGCTAGATTTGTCGCTAGTCGCTTTTTTGAAAATTTGTCGCTAGGGGGGTCTGAAAAGTCGCTAAATCTAGCGACAAAGTCGCCAAGTTGGCAACACTGATCTGACTCCACAATTTTAATATGACGTGGTTTAGAATGTTAATATTTTTATCTTTGCTTTATCTGACTCCAATCATAAAAAATTAAGAAGCTTATTGTAATATTTCATTTAGATTTTTTTTTTATTTAATCTTGTTTCTATATATTACACTCGTTCATTCGGATACCTATAACATCCGGAGTCTTGTACCGGTCGAGTATACAATCTCTTAAACACAAGCATGTAAGTCTTGTTCACTAAAAAGAGGCGATTAACCACTATTCTAAAAAGGCAGAACCCTACTTACTCATTTTAGAATATTTTTTGTGTGGTCCCCCCAAAGATCTGCTCCGTCTATCATGTTTTAGTCCGTTACTAACCTGTACAGGGGGTTGTGGTGTTATGAACTTAACGTAATCTACTAGAGTTAATAATACAAGATAAATTAGAACAATCTGAAACACAGCAATTTATTAGTCAAGTAAATGTATATTATGCCAATTTATTCAGTCAATTCATAATTCAACACAAGACATCAAATTCTCAAAGATAAATCTAAGATCAAAGATGCATACCTGACTTTCAATGATAGACAAAGTATAGAGTGTGACAGCTCTATACTATGGGCTAATCTGGTTACAGAATTGCCCCGAACTTCTTTTAACTTTTCCTTAAAGGTGCTGTATGTAAGTTTTTGATTCTTCTAAAGCATAAAAATACCATAATATGTTTGCAGATATTTAAGAAACATCCCAAGTGAACATACTTGTTTAACTGAAAAACAATGCTGAAGTCAGATATTCTGCTTTGAAAATGGTTTTTCCGTGCCGGAACGCTGTCTTTGTTTAGGTAAAGTTAACCTGCAGAATGCCAGTTTAGCCAATTATATTTCAGCACTCCGGGTTGCCTTGTTGGAAAACAGCGTATTTCATTCATTCATTCTGAAAGGCTCTGAAAGCATGCGCCCGTGACCGAAATAGACAGTATCAGACGTCGAAATGAGACAGATTCAGTTCCACATGAGGTTATTAATTAGCAAATGATATAAATATTACGAGCGTAAACATTAGGTGAGCAGGTTACATTGTAATCTCGTGTCCTAGGTGAGCAGGTTACATTGTAATCTCGTGTCCTAACAACACGCAAACAGCAGTTTGACTCTTTGCACCAGACGAAACACAACAAAAATGTAAATACAGCCTTTCAGAAGCACAGAATAAGCACTCACTCACGAAACGGTAAGGTTTAGAATCCATTCAAACTCACATTGTTAGCATTTAGCACTGAATAAAACACACGAGGCTTACCTGAGGTGCACTGTCATAGGTTTCACATGTTGAGCTGTGAGAAATAGAAACCGTTTCTAATATCTCAATTCGAGGTGTTGGTTAGAACTAAAACTCCTTTTAATATTGAACATAATCAACATAATATGGAACAAAATCGCGTGTCGTTGATTTTATTTAGAACACGGTTTAAATCACTCGCTCCTGTACTCAATCTCTGGCATCCCACGCGTGTGTTTATTTTGATCTAGGAGTGCAATACCCAGTTCAACCACTGGGTGTCAAACTTACATACTGCACCTTTAAATAGTCAGACCAAGACAGAATTTCCTACAAGGAGGGATGTGTAAAACAACAATAGGCATTTCCATTTAGTGGCATGTTGGATCTGAACAGTTACTGCCTATAGTGAACAAATAGTAATTTGCATATTATTGCATGAATTATTATCCTGGCGATCTGATGCAGTTTGAGATGGGATGCCAAAGCAAGCCTTGTAAAAACATTACCATATGAAAGAACTGTAACCTTAGTGACTTTGTTTGCATAGCCAGTTCCTAATTTCATGCGCTGCGTTTAAGATTTTGGAAGACGCTCACGTTGCAAGCAATGACAGGGTATATGCAGAAATCCTAAAGGAAATTTCAATACCTTATTAAGACTTTTTAAAGACCTTTTCACAATTTTTTAAGACCTCTTCGCCACTTCAAGTTCTAATCAGTATCAAACCTTTATTTTAATAACTGTTTATTAAAATAAAGGTTTGATACTGATTAGAACTTGAACAGTTGTAGTTGAATAAATGAATGGAGCACAACCGTGCAACACAACTCAGATAAGCTTGGAAGTAACAGGAAGTAACAAACCTTGAAAGAATAAATTACGTGGTTGTTTTCAGCGACAGGTTTCAGCCACTGTTTAAACTCATCTTTCTCCAACCAGGAGTATGCAAACTTGCATTATTTCGCCATAAGACACGCACGTTGTATTTTTCTACATTGAAATATATATATAAAATACAAAATATATTGTATTTTGAAACTACATAACATCACTGGATTGTACAATGTGGCTTATTTATTTTTTTTTACAAACATTCAAATGTTGTATTTCAAAGCACAGCAAAATCAGTGCATTGCTTAAGTAGGCTTCTTCTACATTAAAACACATTCATATGTTTTGTTTTAAATTGCATAACAATTAGGGATGCAACAATTATAGATTTTGGTTTAACGATTATAGTCTGAAGAATTATCATGGTTTCACGGTTATCAAGTCTAATGTAAATTTAAGCTTTATATTAGGTAAGTATTTAAATGATCTGTTATTATTGAAGTAATTCACCGGATCAAAACCAGTTCGAACCAGGCTTTGGAATGTGAGTGCAAATGGCCCTACTCGCTCCAGGGCTTCTAACAGTAGGATGACAGGGGAGTAAGTCATCAACTTTCTCCCCCCCCCCCCCCCCCCCCCCCCCAACACTCTGGCCACAGCTGTCGGGACCCTGCAGCTAATTTTGGTTAATCGTTAACCAACTAGACAAAGACGCCCTTCAAATTCTCTTCATCACGAGACTTTTGGATGACCATCATGCGTTCGACCACGAGATGGACAGAGAATGCAGAGACAAAAGAAATGAAGGAGACTTAAGGAAAACGATTCGTATAGATGTTATAACCGAGGCAAAATTTGATATTTTGAATGACATTTATAGGTATTGATGTGCTGTGTTTATTTCAACCAACCAGGTTCATGATGTGTGGCTTTTACCCCTAGACAGGCTAAAATGATCTGTATGTGTGTGCAATGCTTCGTGTTTAGTGTTGAACAAAATGATTTCTTATTTGCAATACATTGCTGTAAATGAGAATTTTGTGATACGAACCATATTCGTCTTGTAACATTTGATGTCAGATAGTTACAATTTTACCAGAGATTTGTCAACGTGAAAATCTCTTGCAAGACGGTTAATTATTAACCCTGCCTACACTGGTACGGGGCGTGGCCCCGCCCTTCATCTAGTCGGTCATTGGGTGACAGTCTTAGAGGGATGGATCAATACGTGTCCCTTAAATTGTCGTTGCAACCCTGAAAACATGCGCACCCTTCAGCATCAAGCTGGTATCAACCCGCTGTTGTTCTCCGCCCCCGGCCGCCTACCACGTGGTCGGGTCAACAAACTTTCATCCAAACCTTAAGTTTCACTCCGCTGAAACTTCCGCTGAACTGACTCTCTCTACGGGTCCGTACCCCGGTAACCCAGGACAAAGAGTTTCACTCGCCAAGTGAATTCCAGCGAGCGACGTCACAGAGAAGCCACGCTTATGCACCACGTGTTTCCTCACTACAGCCCGGCGAAGGAAATCAGAATCAAGACTTCAACAAACTCGCAAGTAACACGAATAACTGTTGTCCCTATCTGATCGGGTGCATATGATTTTTAGCAGTTAAAGATAAGTCAATTCTCTGCTTTTGTGGTTTCTCAGGTGATTCTAAGATCTAGTACGAAATAGATCGGCTGGACTGTTTGTTCAATTCATTTTGCATCCTCTGAACTGCCTGTGTGTGTGTGTGTGTGAACGTGTGTGTGCGTTTGTTTGTTTATTTGTTGTTTTGATTACTACGTAGTTAGCCTCATGTATCGTAGCGTAGCTCAATAAATCTTTGTTCTCCTTTAAAGAACCGTGTTCTCGTTTATGTGCTTTGTAAGTTTTTGCCTCAAGCTATAGATCGTGTTACCTTGCTAAAAAGTTAACCCTATTCCGTGTTATGTTATTATCGCTTGGCCACGAAAATAATATAGACGAGATTAGTAAAAATGTGATGTCTCCATTTGCGGGACAAGTTTGAATCTTTGATCTGATTCAATCCGACTCAATTAAGTCGAATCAATGATTCGAATCTTCAAGAGCCGAGTCATTGATCTGAGCTGATAATTCCTAAATCGATCTTTTAACGTAGATTGAATTCTTACATTATCATCTGCGTTCATACATACATAATCATTTTAATAATTTGTAATAATTCGTCTAACATATCTTTTGTTTACATTGCACTGAAAGCAACACACAACTCTGTCGTGAGATGTTTTCTATTCTGTATGTCTGGAAGGCATTATTGGCATATATTCTAGTATTAGAAATAACGAACTTGCATGCGGAAAAGACATGATATGTGAACAGCCCGCTGCTATAGTTAATCCAGTGTCCATGCGTATTAGCCTTGGTGTAGCTATAAACTCTGAACTTTAAACTAGCACACAGGTGGCATAACTTTGTTTAGCTGCAGCAGTTTCGGTCCGTGCAACAGAAACGCGGCGTTGAGAAGCCTTTAAGCTTAAGTATCCAAATGTTTTTGGCTGCTTGCACCACTCGGTTAATGTCAGGTGACTCACGCTCTGCGCAACCTTCAACTGCAGCTCGTGCTGTATTAAACAGAACATCATCACTTCATAACTATTGTAAGAAATCAATCTACGTTAAAAGATCGATTTAGGAATTATTAGCTCATATCAATGACTCGGATCTTGAAGATTCGAATCATTGATTCGACTCAATTGAGTCGGATTGAATCTGATCAAAGATTCAACCTTTGTATATCCCGCAAATAGAGACATCACATTTATTAATTCTCGTCTATATTATTTCCGTGGCCACCGGTCATAACATAACACAGAATAGGGTTACTTTTCAGCAAGGTAACACGATCTACAGCTTGAGGCAAAGACTTACAAAGCACATAAACAAGAACACAGTTCTTTCAAAGGAGAACAAAGATTTATTGAGCAACACTATTCGATACACGAGGCTAACTACGTAATAGGCAAACAACAAACAAACAAACAAACAAATGCACACACACGTTCACACACACACACAGGCAGTTCGGAGGATGCAAAATGAATTGAACAAACAGTCCAGACCATCTAGTATTTCGTACTAGATCTTAGAATCACCTGAGAAACCACAAAAGCAGAGAATTGACTTGAAAGGCTGCGCTGAAAGGCTGCGCACATGTTCAGAGTTGCAAGGACGTTTTATACGGCTTGCTCTGAGCCATCCCTCATGACGCTGTCGTCCAATGAACGGCAAGATGAAGGGCGGGGCCACGCCCCGTATCAGTGTAATCAGGTTTAATCATTAACCTACTGCAAGAGACTTAACGTGGTAAAATCTCTGGTAAGATTGTAACCATCTGACATCAAATGTTACAAGACGAATATAGTTCGTATCACAAAATTCTCATTTACAGCAATGTATTGCAAATAAAAAATCATTTTGTTTAAATCCAAACACGAAGCATTTCAAACACATACAGATCATTTTAGCCTGTTTTAGGGGTAAAAACCACACATTATGAACCTGGTTGGTTGGAATAAACACAACACATCAATACTTATAAATGTCATTCAAAATATCAAATTTTGCCTTGGTTATAACATTTATAAGAAAGTATTTCTTAAGATTGTATTTCTTAAGTCTCTGAATTCCTTTCTTTTGGGATCTCTTTGTCTCTGAGAAACTCTGTCCATCTCGTGGTCAAACGCATGGCCATCACATGATGGTCATTCAAAAGTCTCGTGATGGAGGTTCTGAATGCTCTACTGTCTAGTTGGTTACCGATTAACCAAAATTAGCTGCAGGGTCCCGACAGCTGCGGCCAGAGTGTTGGGGGAAGACAATCGGATACCTGTTATCCATATCTGGGAGCCCCAATATCCAAGCCTGATTCGAACCGGTTTTAACCAGCGAGTCCCTACACTATACCGACCGTTTTGTCAACTGAACTAAATTTATTTTTAATGTCTTGGTCACATTATTTGGAGGGCCGGAACAAATTGCCTCACAGGCCGAACTGGGGCCGCCAATTGAATAGCTCTGCATAATGTGGTTTTGCTATATGTGGAGAGCATCACATCACCTTCCCACGTTCGTCGCAAATTACGTAACAATACCCGGACAGAGTAGCACCCATCCCGAACCAATCGAGGAAAATAAATATATTTATGCTTTTTTTAAAGTGAAACACTTTTGGCAAAGCTTGAACAAAATTTAAGACCTTGTAAAAACAGGACTTTTTAATACTTTTTAAGGGCCTTAACTTTCTCATAAGTGATTTATCAACTTTTAATTCTTCTTAAGACCCCGCGGACACCCTGAATGAAGACAGAGATGCATCTGCAGTCAGTAATGCAGTGTTAGCTGACCTGGAGCAAAAGGTTTTCTCTCCACTGTCTCTTGGGCCCTCTGTGCTTCACTTTGGCTCACACAGGGTTTCCGCTGGGTCTTATAAAGTCTAAAATTTAAAAATCTAAATTTTAGGCCTTAAAAAGTCTTAAATTCGCTGTTCTAGGTCTTAAATATTTTTGCACAGGTTTAATTTTTTCGATGTCCATGTAACGCTACATCTAATGCTCATTTAAATTATTTTTTATTGCTGTTGCTTGGTTTTCGCGGTGTTGTAGTTCTTTATTTCACTAGTTCAATTGTAATTTGCGGTATTAAAACTACAAATGAGACCAACATCCAATAGCCAATCAGCTTTCTATTATGGTTATTAACTCAGTGAGCGCGGCGAATGTGACGTCTTCGATGTGTTTGCAGATGTTCGCTTTGGGTGTGCGCGACATGATTTCGGCTGGCGGAGCTCACGTAATGTTTTGAGACTCGAGTGAACAGTTCGCGTGGCGCCGCATTTGATTTGAGTTGAATATGAAACACTTTAAAGAGATTTTGTCTGAAATCTGTCTGTCACATCTTTATGATCGGTCCATGCGTGATCATATAGATAACCAGATGACCAATAATTCTAGGCTAGAAATTGCAACAGCAGTGGGAAAGGAGGAAAGTTTTTGTAAACGTTTGGAAAAACCTGAGGGATAAGTTTGGTAAAACAAACAAAAGTGGCCATGCAAAAGTGGAGACCCAGGTGGTTTTAATTTTGCAGAATGTTTAGGTTTTACACTAATGTATATATTACAATTTTGAATTTAAAACGATTTAATAATTATAAACTAAAATTAAGTAACAAATTATGTCTTTGATACAGTTGAAGTCAGAATTATTCGCCCCTTTTTGAAAGTTGGCGGTTCATTCCGCTGTGCCAGATTAGAAAGCCGAAAAGAAAATAAATGAATGAGGTAGAACTGTCCGAGATATAAACAAAAGCGAAGCATCATTTAGATTTAAAAAATCTTGAATGGTTATAAAAATCTTTATAATAAATTATAAAAATAATAAAAAACAATTAGGGGAGAGTGGGGTAAAGTGAGACACTTTTTACATTTGCTCCCCTCTAAGCGAGCTAGAATAATATATCAGTAACATTTACACATTTCTCATTAATTCAGAATGTTTTCTAGCAATAGAATTTACCAGACTGTATTTAGGATAAAGGAAAGTGAAAATATGATTGTTTTAAAAAAGTTGTCTTGTGTCTCACTTTACCCCAGCTACGGGGTAAACTGAGACAGACCAGAGAAATTAGAGGGGTAAAGTGAACCAGCCGGGGGTAAACTAATCCACTTACTTTTTTCACTTTAAAACTACCATAACAACGCTTGTAGTAAGAGTCTGAATCCTGACAGCTAGCTTGACAACCACACATTTTAGAATTAATGTCAGACTAGTCAATTATGGTTTGGGGAATGGTCAATTAAGCACATTTGTTTTTCTAAACACTTGAAAGTAACTCTGAACAAAATCAAATACAACAATCTAATCCAAACTATTTGAATTTACATTCTAATGACAGATAGAACCAGTTAGATTATAACACAATCTGGGGGTCAAAACATGGGACCCTTAGAGCCAGCTATAGTGTCTGGGGGTCAGAGAAAAGGACAATCAGAACCAGATAGAACAGCTTGGGACTCAGAACACAGGACTAGACCCACCTGGATTAGAACATCAGCCCACTGTCATACTCAACTACTACTCTTTTGTGTTTCCCTGGATTCTTCTTGTGCATGTACCTCGTCACCAACCTAATTTCACCCACATGTTCCTGGATTAACATCTATATATTGATCCTTGAATAACATGTCAATCAGCCAATCAGAATTAAAGGATACGTTTACAGTTTATGTTCAGCTCAGGCTTATGGTTAGGTTTACACACTTCCACATGATTGTTATTTAACTATTATTTCCCTCTGATTTTGGAAGTAATTTACAGTTATGGCTCTGTTCAGGGGTAGGGAATAGGTATGGATTACATTTTCCAACAAAAAATTATGTTCCAGGATAAACATAGATGTTAATCCAGGATCACAGCATACTTGGCAAAATCATGACATGCGTATCTCGTCATCCTCAACTTTCTTAACCATGCCAGTGTAATGAATGCTTGTGTTTTCTGTTGCAAAGTTAACTATGACAAAGTCTCCCACAGACAGATCTGTGTTTCTTGGACCACTACTCTCATCCTCAGAGCTCTCTTCGTCAGACACATTATCAACTGACACAGGGACATCACTTTTCTCAGAGCTGCTAACTAGGATTTCCTTTTGGGTTGCTTCTTTTTTTCAATTATTCCTTTTATTTGCTATTATTTAGCTTTTTCCCAGCTAGTTTTTTGTCTTTCTTTATAAGCCTTTTCAAATTTCTGCTTCTCAGCTGTATCAGTTAGGATGGCAGTCGTCACACGGTTTCATTTGGATTGTGTTCTGGGACGACATTTGAGAATGGTAGCATTTCATGAGAAGACACATATCCAGGTTGGCTGGAAACACATGGCACATCCATGTAGACTACAGTATATGCGCAATGAAAGGATTAGCATCAGTGAGTGAATTATCTGCAGGTGGATCATCTGCAGGGGGTGGACCATCCAAATCTTCTGTAGTGGCAGGCTGGAGCTCAGGATTTGGCCATGAATAGTGCAAATGCTTTATCAGGGAAAATTTCACGATTATATGGAAAGATTCCATTCCACCTAAATCCAGATATGATGTTGCATGGTGTCACTGTTGATATGATGGCCTCATTCACAAAGTCCTGCATTCTGGTAGACTAAATTTAACTTGTGCCTTATGTCTCACTTTACCCCAGAGCATTTGTCTCACTTTACCCCACTGCCACATTTTAGAAAAAATTTATTTTTTTAGCAATTCAGGCTAATCTTCAGCTAGCATCATCACATGGTTTTATATGTTGATAGTTCATCAACATGTATGATATAAGTTTGTCTACTTGAATCAATTTGCTTTGGCACAACAGTTGATTAAGTTGACGTCAAATAAATTTACTTTTACATGCAAAAAACATATTTTTGTGAAAAAAACATGCTTTCCACAGCACCAGGAATTCCTGTCCTTCATGTTGGAAGGGAAATGGAAGGGGCTTTAAAATAAAATTGTTATAGAGTGATATATAAAATCCGTTGCCTAGATACAGGGGGTGTCTCACATTACCCGATGTCTCACATTACCCCATTCTCCCCTATCTTGAATGATTTTAATGATATGACGTAGTTCCAGAAACTTTCTACTTCTCCGTTTATCCGTCTGATTTTACTGTCTCTTTTGCCCGCCCCTGTCATTTAAAAGAATATCTCAATGGCAAACGCGTCAAGTATAAAAGCCTCGTCTGTTTCGTAAAGGTGTGCGATGTGGCACCATGCGAAAGTATAAATCAGACTTAAGATGTTGGTTTGTTTTTTCTGTAGTTCAATGGTGCATCTAACCTGTCTTTAGTACTGTTCAATTTGAATACATTTATTTTACCACTAATTTTGTGATTTTGCATTTTTTTTCTATGTGTTTGCGTGTGTTTGAAATTGTGATATAGGTCTTAAATTTAATGCTTAATGGTCTTAAAAGGGTCTTAAAAAGTCTTAAATTTGACATTATGATATCTGCAGAAACCCTGCTCACAGTGCAACCTCACCTCAGATCTTCATGTCGTTTATCAGGTAGACGATTACTCCCTTCTCGAATTAATTGTGCATGGCACTATTTGTTTATGAAAATTACAAGCAAAAATCAGTGACAAATAATGTATAATGTTGAAATCTTTAACCTTCATTTTAAAAACATAACAGAATTAGTTCATTTAGATCTTGTGACAGTTGAAACTCTTTGGGTTTCTGAGCATCAATGTAGGCACATTTTTCCGCCCCCAGCGATTGTACACAATACCTACAATTGCAAGAGTCATTCGAGACCTGAATGAGATAAGCAGTGGTGTTGGAGCCATTTGTCATATTTAAATAGTTTATTTGTTGCATGATTATTGAGTAATTAAGATTAATAATATTATGCAGTATTATTCTGTGTCAAGGATCGAGTGGTTTAGTGATATGGATTAGCGCCACCTACATTTCACGTCAGCTCACCTGCTTATGTAAGGGCACACAGGTGTTGGGTGATAAGCATGCAGGAGTAGCAGGGCTTTTTGACCGTATTTTGTTTGTAGGACAAATAAATTAATCTTGAGATATAAATGCTTGGACGCGTCGTAAACCTCACTGCTCCTGTCAAAACGGCTCCATAATAACCAAAGGATGTCGGACACCATTATAAGTAGACTGATCCTGTCTGGTGACTTCAGGTAGCACACTTTAGGGTATATAATTAGAATAGAAAACAAAGTCAAAACTGTATAATTATGGTTTAATGTTTTCGTTTTTAAGATTAAATGTCTTAATTGTTTTTGACATTTATAGATCAGATTCTCTTGGCTATTGTGCAAAATACATTGAGGACAGAATTAATAAGGTTCAACGTTCAACTTGTCCAGGTAATTTAATGTTATCAAACACATATCGCCTCTCTAATGTTACAAAGTGACAATGTATGATCAACCATGTTCAGGACATCCTCCAACACAACAGTCCTATGTTTCCCTGCTGTGGACATCCACCTCTAGAGGTAGAAGCAAGGAACAAGGAGCGGCTGGAACCAGGTATAACTTATTGTGTTCAATATGTGGCTAAAAGAGAACTATATGTGATAGAAATGCCACCTTGTTGTGTACCTGCCTCCATCTTGAAAACAAATACTTTTTATGCAGGATCAAGTGTAGCAGTTAAACTGGAGAGTTGTGGCCACAAGACAAGCATTGGTAAAGGATGTTCAGCAGCTGTCACCACAGCAATAGACATTTTCACTGAAGGTATTTCACTTCCTTATTCTGCACTTTGCACCAAAACACTCAGGATTCTCCTTCCTTGGGTTGTACAGCGGGTGAACGAATGGGTATACTTTCTAAAACTAATACAGTCTAACATGCTGCACAACTTTTATTAATTTTGCAGTAAACCACAGCAGCAGCAGAGAAATTGCTCAAACCACTGATGGTGAGCTGTGTTATACCCAAGGTTCAGCAAAGGTGGCTGGGCAGTCCGTCCTGTTAAGGAAAAACCATCATACAGTTAGGAGTTTCAGTTTATTCCTACATTTCATTAAGACTGTCAGACTGAATGTGAACATGATCTAAACTTTTGCTTTATTCCTCCAGCATATGCATCAGTCTCTGACAGTGGGATACTTGTGGCACCACAGGCTCTACAAGAGTGCAGCATTTGTTATAATATATGCCTGAACCACTTTCCAGATCCGTCCAGAGTATTAACAAGGATGAGGCTGTTGCCATGTATCTCTGGCACATCATTCATGATCTAGCAAACATTAAAGACATGCTAATGTGGAAATTAAAATATATAAGTTATTTATAAAAAACAATATTTTTAATAAAAAAAATAATAAATGTTTAGGACTAATTTGTAATAACTAATGTATATTATCTTTGTCATCATGACATTACATATTATTTTTCTACCTATTTTGCTAGGTACTAGTATACAGCTTAGTGTGTAAATCAAGGACCTAACTAGTGATGTAATTCACTGGCATATTACAGAATCAAAACCAGTCCGAATCTGCAATCTTGGAAATCAGGCGCCACATTGTCTTATCTCATTCATTTAGAATTGGCTCGAGGGCTTATACCATCACAAATAACAGAGAGCCAATTCATTTGACTATTTTCACCAATACATTGTCCGCAGATGTTCTAAAGGCCCTTTACCAATTTGGCCATGATTTAATCAACCAAAAATCGTGCTTTACAAGCCTTTCAACAGGAAACCTAACTAATTGCCTCATGAGACTCTTTTTCATGACTCTTGGGTCATGTGCTCGTCATGTGGTACATCCTGTTGGATGCACACTTTTGTAGAGACAAATGATCTCTGGAATTAATGCATATGAATGAAAGACAACCACTTGAAGTGTTACAATTAAGGCAGATGTATTTTTGAATAATATGCTATAGTTTTTCTCAAATACTATGTGTTAATTGCAACCAATTTAACCAACCAAGTTAATCAATGTGTTTTAAAACCCCATAGCAGATGAAACCTTATGTGTTTGAAATGTATGATGTCTGGTACTAAATGAAAACTAGTAGTACAAACAGTATTCGTTTTGTAACATTTGACGTAAGATAGTTACGAACTTACAAGATATTTCACCACTGTAAGGCAAATTGGTTTAGGAGAAAGGCAAATTGGTTTAGGAGAAAATGCCATTTTTAATATGAGACAAAAAAGGAGACAAAGCGCAGGCCTCTCCTCTACTCTGACATCCCCATGCTCCAAAGCTCCACTCTCGCTGAGTCTCTCAAGGGAAAAAGGAATGAGAGGCGCTACAAGCAGAAGACTCGCAAGGCTACCGAGCGGAGAGGAAAGGAGCTTCTACCTCCTAACGACCCCCTCTCTGGTACCCCCACAACATCCCTAGCTCGACTGAACTTGAATGCATAGTGATGGTTTGAATGCATTAAAGGATTAAAGCTGTCTCAATGATGTGCATTTGATTATTAAGATTTTGATTCATGTTCTTGTGATATTTAGGAACAGCTATAAATTTGTTCACATAAGACATGACCTATAGGTTTTGCTGACTATTGGAACATTAACTAAGTAGTTTTGACCACATTGTATTGTTGGTCCTTAGTGATTTATAAACTGTTTTCATATATAATGGGGAAAACCCAGAAGGTGGACTATGCATGTACCCTGTGAACATAATCCAATGTGTCAAAACCTCAATGATGTATGAGGTGTATTAATGTGCATGACCTGATTGTAAAAGTATAAAAGCTGAACCATAATGATCAGCATTGCGTGTTCCTAACTTCTCTATACTGGAGGTTAGCAGCCCTTTATTCTCAACGGAGGATAAAGTAAGGAGTTTTGTTTCTGTTATTTGTCTTTTGTTTACTCTACTTTTTCACTGGATTTCATTTTGTTAATAAAAGTATATTTTATTAATTTACTTCGCTGGAGTGGACATTGAATTCATTTGCCAGAGCCCATCAAGTTTCCTTGTGTGGTAAAGTATAATCTAATGTATTCTTTTTGCAAAACATTTAAAAGATGATCCTTCAACTAAACTCTAGCTAAGAAATATAGCCAAGAGAGGATTCTGGTTTATCTTTGTTTAATTAAGGTGATTAAATAAAGGCTCACCAGTACACCACGTGAAATTAACAAGCGGGTATAAGTATAAGGGTCCATGGCCACTGCTCATTGTAAGACAGTGCCATTGCATGGACCAAACCAGATCACTTAAAAACTTACTGCAACAGTAAAACTTAGCTTTTTTTTTTTTTTTTGCACTAGCTTGCCCCTTTTGCCTTACTCAGATACCGCATCGCCATGCGATTGGGTCACCACAAACATTCCATCTTAAAGTTTTGGGACAGCCAAAACCGCAACTTCTGCAAACAACCTCTCAGCAGAGCCAATCACCTCGGTAACCCAGGACAACTTCTACTCATGAGCGACTGAATCCCAAGGACGTCACCAACCAAGAGCGCCATGTTTCCCCGAGGCCAGCCGGCAAGGGAAACTGAAGCCTTCCAGCAAAAGCGCAAGTAACACAAACAAATGTCGTCTCTTGCTGATCTGGTGCAGATTGACCTTAAGCAGTTAAAGATAAGCCAAATCTTCTAATCTTCTAAGATCTAGTAATAAGTACTAAAATTAATTTGGGACGGTTGTCAACTCATTTTGCATCCCCTGAACTACCTCTGTGTGAATGTGTGTGCGCGTTCGTTTGTTTGTTTATTGCGTAGTTAGTTTCATGTATCATAGTGTAGCTCAATAAGTTTTTGTTTCATATTTTGTAAGAACTGTGTTGTGTTTACGTGCTTCTAAGTCATTGCCTCGAACTGTAGATTTTGTACCCTTGCTAAAAGTTAACCCAATACTGTGTTGTTATTATCGTTGGCCACGGAAATAATATAAATGAGATTGGTAAAGTATGATGTCTTCTATTTGCTGGACAAATGGTAGATAAAGTGTAAAGCTTTTAATCTGATTCAGTCTGACTCAATTGAGTCGAATCAAGTGATTCAAGATTCGATTCTTTGAAATGAGCTAATAAATCTCTGATTAATCTTTTAATGTAGGTTGATCCCCTACACTAGGTTATGCTAACTAGGCATAATACTGTTAATACATAATCCTGCTAACTATTGGATAATACTGTTATAGCTAACATGACTTTATTCCAGAAGAAACAATATTTGAATGAAGGCTAATAAAAAAAGGTCTTTGGTCGGTTATTATAAAAAAGATAATACAATTCAAAGGATGGCTAATAATTTTTACTGTATGACAATTAAACTGTTGTACTTTGACTTGGGTATTAACAGTGCTATGAAACAGTGCTAATGATTTTGTGCTGTTCAAATAAGACTTGAATTAGAATTAATAAGACTTGAATTTTCTTAACCTTACATGCAGATTTGTTGTTTATTTAATCTTTGTCAAAATTTTACACAGGAAGACAATTTGTTACTGTAATTTTTATTGACTGTCACCAAATTGGGGTAATTGAAAAGCTTTTTAAAGTCCCCCTTCTGCTGGTGTCGTCAGACAACAAGCTTCAAAGCCTGGGTGCAGAGTCAGGCATGGCACATCCAGTGTTGGTGTCACATTGTCCACTAAGGCCCAGTATATGCATGTATCCCCCTCCAGCACTGACTCCCCTTAGCTGTGACCATTGCCTCACATTTACCACAGAAACACCTATGAGACAAATGTGTTTAACTTTCTCTTTTTCCCTTTTCTGCAGTGATATGCGACTTAAGCATAAAATATCTAAACAAATTTTGTATTATAAAAATGTTTTAAAATAAATTGTCATGGTTTTTATTTAATCTTTCACATGTTCTAAATTCTTTAATCTGGTTTCATGTATTGCATTTGTGTTCATATGCAAAAATAAAAATCGAGTGACATCACAAAGTTGCAGTTCTTTGCCTTTAGGCGGTGCGGAGGAAGAGATGCAGCCCGGGACTTACTGAACACTCTCTTTAGGTCAAGGTACTCACGAGGCACGTTTGATAGATCCATCTGTTCCTCCTGAAACACAGAATGAGACACAGCAGAACAAGCAGACAATAGACAGGACTCATGACAACTCTCGCTCCAAGAAAAAACTGAATTAAAACCCCAATTAATGTGAGGTTTATGCAAGACCAACCAAGGATGACCGAGGATCACAGGAGTGGCGAGCGTCTCTGTTAAGAAAAACTTAATAGTCTCAGAATAATTACCAGAATAAATGAGTTTGACAGCACCTGTGGAATGAGTAATGGTTGGAAGAGAAATACCGCTAAGTGAGTGAACAGCAATAGGTGAGGAAAGAGGAATCACAGGAATTTTCAGTCTATAAAAGCCAGTTTAGAATCAATAAAATTTCCTTCAGCTCCAGAGTCGACGAGCACATGACAGTCATGTACATCAGAATCAATACACAGTCTTACAGACAGCATAGTACTGTCGGAAGAAGGTTCATTTATAATGGCCTCACCAACCCGTAAACTCTTACCCCTGACCGGATTCTTGTATTTGACTGGACATAAGGCCACAAAGTTTATATAATCCGCTAGTCCATGAAAAAATATAACCCACTGTGGTTCCACATTCCATTTACACTCTGCTGCTAGAGTATGGAAATCAATGGAGAATTCGGCCACACTCAGATTATTCGGTCGAAGTTCAGAGAGTCTTCGAGCCGCCTCTCTGTCAGAAACTGTCTTTAGTTC
Source organism: Danio kyathit (assembly GCA_903798195.1). NCBI lineage: Eukaryota > Metazoa > Chordata > Actinopteri > Cypriniformes > Danionidae > Danio > Danio kyathit. The sequence continues at coordinate 54,363,363 of LR812526.1, forward strand.
ATCAAAAAATGTCTTAAAAGAAGTGCAGCAAGGAAGTTTTCGCTCCCAGACAGTGGTACCTCATTGAGCCGCCTTCCCAGTCAGTAGGTTGATAACAAATGCCACCTTACTCTCCTCGGTGGGAAATGACGAGGGTTGTAATGTGATATATAGTGAACATTTGGCTAAAAATGATCGACATAATTGAGGCTCACCCGAATAACACGCTGGTGGTGGAAGTCGTGGTTCAGTGGTGCGATGATTCTCCTCTTGTGCAGGACTTGTGGGTGGCATGGTGGGAGGAGCTTGTAAAACCGCCGCGGAACTCAGTCCAGAACCCAGTCTTTGTACCTGAGCGGTGAGCTCGGAAACTTGGGTGACCAACGCCTGGATGGCCTGACTGGTGACAATCATTTACTTATGCTATTGGTCTAGACGTTCAGAACTGTGCGACAAAACACTCTGGATCTCCGAAACACTTGGTGGGTCCATAATGGTCAGTTCGTTCTGTCACAAATACACAGGAGACCCAAATGCAAGTGAATGCAAGATGATTTATTAACAGAGATAACAGGAATAACAACTGGTATAGATCTCACCAGATAACGAAAGATAGGGTAGAGAAATTGACACGCTAAACAGCGGTAATAGTTCTTCAGAGTAACAGATCCAGGAAGATCTCTCAAAAGTTCAACCACGCTAAACAGAGGTAGCAGTTCTTCGATGAGACAGATCCAGGGTGATCTCTCATAAATTCAACCACGCCAAACAGCGGTAGCAGTTCTTCGATGAGACAGATCCAGGGAGATCTCTCATAAAGTTCAACAACGCCAATAGCGGTACCAGTTCTTAGGAGAAAAAGCAAGCAGCGCTGAATATTCCAAAAGCAACAGTCTCTATGAGGACTCACCACCACCGGTTTCAGCGAGAGCTGCCTAAGAGGAAACAGGACACAGACGTGAACACAACGTACTGACAAACACTATCTACAAACACTGAACATATAAAGGTGCGCGGTAAAGCGCATCACCTGTGGTTAATAGATAACAGCTGAGTGAGACTGAGTAGCAGCAAGACACGTGATAGCTCAGCTGAAGAATGTAAACACACACAGCCAGGGGGTGAAGAAACACCCAAACAAACACACCCACATCCACACACATACAAGAGAAACAGACAGATCCACAACCGTGACAAATAAAGCATTAGAAAAAAAAACATTCATTCATTAATTTTCTTTTCGGCTTAGTCCCTTTATTAATCCGGGGTCGCCACAGCGAAATGAACCGCCAACTTATCCAGCATATGTTTTACTCAACGGATGCCCTTCCAGCTGCAACCCATCACTGGAAAAAAATATATTAATATTGTTAAAACTTGTAGATGACCTATATTAGTTTTGCTATTGCCTGATTAGATTTGGCTAGCTAATGTTATATCTGTCACAGTGACCAAGTTAAGTGCCAACCAGACACACTAGAGCACTCTACACATCACATCTGCCCCTAAACCGGACTACACATCCCCAAATATTCAGCACCTCACACTTGAGATTCATGAACTTTAATCACACACACATAGCTGCAGATCCTTTACATTTACTCTTACATTTTCGATTTTTAGACTGTTTTGTTGGAACTGTGGAACAGTCTAAAAGATGGCTGCTACCAGTTCACGAGTGCACAAGAGGGCCACCGTCAGTTCAAATCCCCATCACCTGAGCTGCAGGAATGGCCACCACCACCTGAGCTGCCAGAGTTACTGCCACCACCAGAGCTATTACGGACAAATCCTCTGTTGGTCTCAGATCCTCCTGAGTCCCTGAATAAGCACCAGATCCTCCTGATGTTCCCCAATGGCAGGTTCCAGATCCTTCTGGTTGTCTTGAATGGCGGGTGTGAAATCCTATTGAATCTCTCGAATGCATGGCACAATATTCTCTTGAATTCCCCCAATAGCAGGCATCAGATCCTCCTGGATTCTCCAAATGATGAGCGCCAGATCATTTTGAATCCCCCAAATGACAGGCGCCAGATCCTCCCGGATACCACCGAATGGCAGGCACCATATCCTTCTGAGTCCTTCAAATAGCCAGATGTACCACCTAAGTCCCACGAATGGTCAGAGCCACCACCTGAGTCCTGCGAATGGCCCGAGAGGCCACCTAAGTATCATAAATGGCCGCTAGAGCCACCACCTGAGTCCCACGAATGGCCACAAGAGCCATGTGATTTCCCAGCCTCCTGTGCTGCCTGAACTCCAAGAGTGGCCGTCGCCAGAGCCACAGCTGCAAAAGTTCTTGATGCCGCCTGAGCTCGAAGGGTGATGTATATTTTGGGTCCTGTTGATTGCTAATTAAAAATAAAAACCTTTCTACAAAATGTATGTGTTGTTTATATGTTATTTTTCATATTTTACAAATGTTATTTCTACCCCTATGAATATAACAAATGTCAACAACTCATTATAAGATATATTTTTTTGTGCTCATAGCTTAGTCTAACTTAGGCTAGAGTGTATGAATACATATATTATTACGTTGTAGTAACTCAGCCATGTTTCTAAGCGGAGTTAAAATTTAGCAGTCAGAGAAGATTCTTGCTACCCCTCTTCTCCGTCTCTTTAATTAAGTATCGCCCAAAGCTTAATTCCAAAACACACTCTTCTTCCCCTTTTAAAACAAACAACGTGTTGTCACCCCCAGTTACTAAGTAATGGCCCATCAGGAAATTTTGGCCATTCGCGATTCACATGACTGTAATAATCAAATTCCAAACCCAATGGAAGAGAGAAGCATTTGTCTGTCTTCAGATGTGTGGCCTCCCCCGCCTCTTTTCCTGTCTGGGGAATAACCCAGTATTATTCTCTGAACAAAGCCCGCACGATTTTCGGACATTTCACGTTTAAAAGTGTGTTTTGCTTTAATGTTTTATTGCTAATAGTTTTGTACATTTTACTATGTATGTAAGCAAGTGTTTTTACCAGATTGTTGCATGTAAATAAAACGTTGCACCATGTGTCACACACGTAATTAACTGTATTTGATAAAGGCCGTCATGTTTGATGTCAAAATGGAGCCATAAGGCCTCAGGAAACATTGGTGGAAATGATAAAACTGTATCTGCAAATAGTAGTTAATTACAGAGTTTCATTGAGTTGTTGATAACAGTAAATTAAGTTTTACTTCCCACGCATGACCACTGAATTGCCCCTCCCTGGGCGTGAACAACCAGGGAGAAGAGAGGCATGGCCTCGCTCAGGAGCCACGGCTATTGGACAATCACGGAGTAGGCTGGCTTAAGTCCTGCCCACTATAAAACCCCCAAACTTGCAAACTTTTACGCTTTTGGTTACTTTTCACGAGGGATTTCTACGCACAAACTTTGCGTTGCACGCTTCCTGTCTTTACAACACGCCTGCCGGACACCGCTCTCGGAAGAATCATCCAGTAAGGCCTGCGTCTGTCCGCTATAACATCACCACGGCAACGAGACCCCGTTCACAGAGGCTCACGCTGCTTCTGTGTACGTTCGCGACTCGCATGAACTCAGTCTGACCCTGCCCTGCTCGTATAACTGCTTTCCCGGGAACACGCGGATGCCGTCTCATCAAGCAGTACGGTCAGTCATTCAACTTCTCTGAACTCTGATTTCCTAAGTCTCGTCATTCTGCCGAGGAGCAAGCCACTGGAGGAACCCCCTTTCAGCAAATTTCCCGCTTGCTGACGTCAAACTCTCCGTCACCGGGACAACAAGTCCCACGCTCCAGAAGAAGAAGGGAAATCCCTCTCCAACAAAGGACATCCCAACGACGTCAACGCACGGCAACCAATCAGCTTCGCCGGAGTTTCCCTCAACCAGCTGACGAGTTTGACTGGTCATCAAAACGCAAGTAAACACAAACCTACCTTTCACTCCTTGCTGAAGCTGGTGTTAATTAATTTAACAGTAAATCCTAGTCAGATTCTCTGCTTGGTGGTTTTCTCAGTGCGAGACGTTTGGGACTCTTCGTTGTTCATTCTCAGTCATTCAACTCATTCCAGAACTGTGTGTGTGTATCTTTGTGTTTGTCTGTTTTACGTAGAGTAGTTTACTGTGTGTGTAGCTTAATAAACTTGTTTCATTTTAAGATCCTTGTCGGAGTTTTTATGTGTTTCTAAGTTACTGCCTTAGTTACATGGACTAGCTACCCTGCTTGTGAAATCCTGTGTATATTGTTATTGTTGGCCAAATAATAATAGAACATAGATTTACTAAAGATAAAGTTACGTTGCTTACTTCTATTAGGGTGGACCAACAGATGATGTAAGTGTGCGTGATAACCTATTTCTGACTGTGAGCCAGTCGTTCGAATCTTTTGATTCAATCCCCGAGAATTAATATAAATTAATTCGAATTTATGAGCTAATTCTTATAGTACTGGACATATCAGATGGTCCAGGCGCTACAACTTGTTACACACACACAGTCTTATGCAAAAGTTTGGCCACCCCTGATAATTTTCACAATTGCAAGCAATAGACTGCTGGCCTTTCAAATCAGCAATTTCATTTGGATATATTTTATACCCTAGGGAAAAAGCAACATTTCATTTCTGACATAAATTGCATTGCATCTGTTGATTAAATAAATGTTAAGTCATAACAAAAACAGACAAGTGCAAAAATTTTAAGACCTCAACAGAATAATGACATCAATCTTTTGTACAGCCACCTTTTGCTGAAATAACAGTGTGTAGACGCTTCTTATAGTCAAGGATAAGTCCCTGAATTCTTGATGAAGGTATTTTGGGCCATTCTTCCTTGCAAAAATCTCCAGTTCAGTCAGGTTTGATGGATGCTGAGCATGAACATCCCTTTTCAAATAAATCCATAAATTTTCGATGATGTTCAAGTCTGGGTACTTGGATGCCCATTCTAGATCATTATATTGTCTCTGTCTCTGTGTATGAATTACTTGGTAAATCTGGAAATGTGTTTTGGGGTCATTGTCCTGCTGAAACGTCCAAACCTGCCATAACTGCAGCTTCTTGGCTGATTTCTGAACATTATACTTCAGAATCTGCTGATACTGGGTGGAATGGTTTCCAGTACCCTCCACCATATTTTACAGTAGGAAGCAGGTTCTTCTCCTGGAATGCCGTGTTCTTTTTCTGTCATGCAAATTGTGCCTATGGTTGTGGCATCTGTCCACAGTATATTTTCCCAAAATGATTCAGATGAGCCTTTGCATACCTCAAACGACTCTTCTTGTTGGCAGAACGCAGAAAAGGCTTCTTCTGCATCACCCTTCCATTGAGTTCTTTGTGAAGAATGCACTGAACTGTGGAACAAACATTATCAGCAGTAAGATGTTCCTAGAGCTCTTTAGAGGTGGTCTGTGGTTTGTCTGTGACCATTCTGACCATTCTTCACCTTTGCCTTTTAGATATACAGTATTTCTTGGTCTAGTATATCTTTCCTTCACAAGAATTGTTCCTGTGGCCTTCCATTTTTTTTTTTACAATATTTCTGATTGTGGAGATGGAGACTTTAAACCTTTGTGATAGCTTTGTGCATCCTTTTCCTAAATCATGTCGGGGAATTGTCCTTAGGTCATTAGGAGGTTATTTTGAGGTTCCCATGTTGCTACTTTCTGGTTCACAATAGGGAGAAGCACAACTAGCAATCAGCTGTCCTAAATATGCATTTTCATGATTGGTTGCACCTGTTGCCACCCGTCCTTTAAAATACGGAATCGTCCCATATTTGAGAATGAAATTGCGCGTCCAGTTTTGAATCAATACGGGATGGGTTTTGTCCCGTATTTTTAATCATTTTTTTTAAAGTAGCTTTTCATGCAAATCATCCCACACGCATTTAATGAAGATGCCTTATTTCCTACTTTTGATTGGGTAGTACTTGAGGTCATCGTTAGTTTGATTGGTCTTTGTCCAGTGAGGAGGGCGTGTCTTTTAAGCTGAGTATGTCAAGTCTTGACAGAGATTAGCCTAATGGCAGATGCTTCTCCAGGTAAACCCCCGCGTCTTAAAGTTTCAGAGTTTAAACGCAAGCAGCTGCAAAAGTACCGCAGAGAGTGGGAGTAAACAAAAACCTGGCTGCAGAGTAGTAGACATTGTTTTGAAGCCAACTGCACGAACTGCATTCTCTGTGGCTCATGCGGGATGTGCAGCATTTTTTTTTTTTTTTTTGTAATTAACTGTTTTTGACATAAAATAAAGAACAGTCTGTGAAAATAATAAAAATATATGTATTTAATATTAACTGAGTAAAACCATATCAACAACTGAAATCACAGTGAAATGAATGGCTATAATCAAACTTTATCTCAGAATTGGATTTGGCCTGGTTTTCACACACTGGGTCACAATTTGTAATTTGTAAAAATTCTGTAAATACAATGTAAGTGGATCACGTTCCAATGTAATATTATGATTTGCTTGTTAAGATTAAGTCAGGCACATAAGCATTATTTATTACATGAAACATTACATTTATTACATTAATAAACAATATAAACTAAACTAAACTAGTAAATTGCAACTTTCCATATTTTTAAATTAGAAATAGGCTATTTGAAAACTTTACTAGCTAATGTTTGTAGCTAGTTTATGTATGTGCTGTTTCCATGTTTGGATAGGTGTTACTACAAATATTGACAAATATTTTTGCAAAAATCTGTTATCAAAACCACCCTTTAAAACTAGGTTCATTAGTATTTTCTCCTCTCCTCTAGGTTACAGCAGCCGAGTTAACACAGGTGTACCACACTATTAAACAAAACATCAGCTATAAAAGTGCTGCAGAGTTGTAAAAGAGAAAGACTGACTGCAACTGATCTGTTTACACAGATTTCAATAAAAGACAGTTTATTTTAATGTCCAAGTGTTCATATTTTCCTGAAAACATATATTAAGTTGCGATTTACCACCACTGGCATGCTATTGGGCCTGTGATTGGGGATGTGGCCCCCGCTGCAGTATCCCTTATTTTTTTGTATTAAAAGTGGTAACCCTACTTGAGTCACTCAAAACAATTTTGTTTTGTAATCAATCAGCATTAAGTGACTACAGGTTTGTAGATTTTTGCAAAGCCTATTTTAAAGCTTTAATTTAATTTCACACATCTCAAAACTGCTACAGTACTTATTCCTGTCTGAAACACATGACATAATCTAGCTTTCACTTGAAACCGAATGGCATTTTACTGTGATCTTCTGTGGAATGCAGCCACAGAAGGGTGCCCAATTGTTTGCATAAAACTGTATAGAGACCATTTCAAGAACGTATGACCTTCGTGTGAGAGGGTTTGAATGCTCCCTCCATGACATGAATCCTGTGTGTGGTCACAAACAAACAAGAAGGTGCATGCAATTCAATGCTGTCTAGCATGTCTTTCTGTTCCCATTATATTATGAATCAAGTTTTTGATGTTAGATAAATCTACATACTTGATTATTAGTCAATGTAATGTCACTTTCTTTTAGATTGAACCAAAACCAGTGGCAGACATTGACTTTTCCAAACCTGTTAGACAAAGAGCAGTTCAGAGTAGGGATTCACTCACATCCACTGCTGTCACACGCCTGTCTCACCAACAGTGGCGGCTGGTCAATAGAGGGCGCTGGGGCGCCGCCCCCCTTCAAGTTAGACCCCTTTAATATGTTAATATTTATTATCACAAATATTAACAAAATAAATTGATTTAATTATAACATTCTAACATTTATTGTAGTCATACTAACATTTATTGAAAAAAATGTATGAACAATATTTTTTCATATGTGTGCGGGGCACCGGACTAATGAGTGTCTATGTAGGTACACAAACTTTTGCAATGCACGTGATATGACGATAAGCTCTAATTGGCCGGTTTTAAATTATCATTGGGGCGCAGCGCTCTGCGCCCCGAACCCTCCCATTTTTGTTGTTAGAACGAATCATATTTGTTTTTATATGATTGGCCTTATGTGATTGGACCATTCTCACCAAAGAGCTTAGAATGCATTTTCTCGAGATGAAGGAAAATTCCGTTGTATCTTTGCAAAGATATCCGTTCACAAGGCGTTTGGATGAAGAAAAAAAAGAATGAAGGAGCTTGGACCAGATCGACCTTCCTTGCAAATTTACCAGTAGTCAAGCGATGGCGAGCGCGCGAATATTCGGGGCTTTTCCAGCACTTGTTATGACAAACGGAGTTGGCTGGCAGGTTGTGATGTAATGGAAGTCATGCCTTTTACTATTTCTGTGTTTGCTGTTTCAAACAGCATGACGCAAGAGAGGCTGAATGCATTGACCATGCTGTCAATAGAGAAGAGACTGGTGACTGACATGACTGACTTTAACCAAAAGGTTATTGAGAAATTTTCAAGCCAGAAAAAAAGGAGAGCATAATTTATTTTCAAGTAGTGCTACTAGCCAGTGATTAGGCAACATTTGTTTGTGTGTTTGTGTGTGTGTGTGTGTGTGTGTGTGTGTGTGTTTACTGATTATCTTGATTACTTCATTCCTGATAATAAACCCAATTTGAACTGAAATGAACTGATTTGTGATGCATTTATTGTATGATTTAGTCATATTTTAGTTTTTTGATACATCACCTGAAAAATGGCTTTTACACTCTTACTTTACCAACAGTTAGATTTTTTTTCTGGTGTTTGCGCCCTCCCCACATTTTTTAACACCAGGAGCCACTGCTCACCAAGCAAACTATTTAAGTCATTAAAGGTAAGAAAAACATTGACAAAAACCTGATAAATTACAATGTATGCAAAACACAAACACTTACATACTGTACATCACACACACACACACACACACACACACACACACACACACACACACACACACTAGTGATGCGCGGATGGCGGTTATATCCGCGGGCGCTGCGGATAATCCGCGGGTCGGGCGGGTCGGGTAATAAAAAAATACATTATGATTAATTGCGGGTGGGTCGCGGGTCATAGCAGTTGACCAGCAAAAAAGCAGAGAGTGGACTTCGCAGAATGTGAAGATGAGACGCCCAAAATAATGGATGAAGTGCAACAATACTGTGCTAACTTCAGTTAGAGGAGTCATCAGGGAAATCTGCTATCGTTCTGGGAGAAACAAGATAGCTTATTTACAGGACTGCAGCGCCTTGCAAGGAGAAGCGTGTGCATTCCTGCAACAAGCGGTGCGCGCGAACGCTCATTTAGTGCAGCCAGCCGTGTTTTGGAGGCGAGGCGGAATCGCCCGAATCCAGGCAGATGCACAGTGTTAAGAAAAGGGCCAAGTACACACAACATAGCTGCTGTTTAGGCTGAAGGGACGCAGTTTTTGTTCTTTTTCCTGTATATGTAAAAGCTGAATCTGCTGTTAATAACGAACGATCCTCGGTGACCGCTTTAGTCCATAGTCCATAGCGAGGGGCATTGTGGGTAGTGTAGTTCGACACGCATGCTGTGTGACGTGAGCTCTCGCTGTGTGCTGTGCGTGCGGTGAATTAGAGGGAGAAAGTTTTATCCGGTTTTTTTATGTTTACTTCAGTAATTCCACCCGGGAGCTGTTTTGCACTGTGAACCTGAAAACACTGAAATAAGTAAAAGAAGGGCATGCATCGAGTACTTTTGTCCGTCTCATCATTTGCTTGAGCATGAATTAATGAGCTGTTACTCTGCCGCCGGACATTGCGGAGAAAGTAACACCTATCATCATGCTTAAAACAAAGAATTAGAATTATTAAAGTGTCGATCGGGTGCGGGTCGGGTGCGGATATATATATCAGATAAAACAATATGTGCGGGCGGATGGCGGGTGGATGATTAGAATGAAGGAGCGGATTCGGGTGACGTTTGAGCTGATCCGCGCATCTCTAACACACACACACACAAATATATACAGTTGAAGTCAGAATTATTAGCCCCAGTTTGAATTTTTATTTATTTTTTTAATATTTCCCAAGTGATGTTTAACAGAGCAAGGAAATTTTCACAGTATCTCTGATAATATTTTTTCTTCTGGAGAAAATATTATTTGTTTTATTTCGGCTAGAATAAAAGCAGTTTTAAATTTTTTAAACATTTTAAGGTTAAGATTTTATGGCTAAATTATTAGCCCCTTTAAGCTATATATTTTTTTGATAGTCTACAGAACAAACCATCGTTATACAATAACTTGCCTAAATTCCCTATCCTGCCTAGTTAACCTAATTACAGTTTTTCTCAGTTGCGTTGGTGCATTTTTCACAACACTATTTACATTTGCACAACAGTTAATGCATTTCTCAAAACAGTTAGTCATTTGTGCACATCATAGTAGCAGTTTCTCATTCCTTCCAACAAATTGCAAATGCTTTTGGACATGCATCAATCGCTTTCATACAACTCTCTGCTGTTTGTAACATTATCATTTGCTTATGCCATGTCAGTCAAAATGAACTAAACTTGTGAATGCTGAAGTCATTCCATATAAAACTAATAGTCCTCATTTCATTACTTGAGTCATTACATACAAAAATGTTGAACTAGTTGACAAAATCTGTCAAGCTAATTGTATTTTAAAAATGTTAAATCTTTTTTTCTAAAATTGTCTTCTAAATTGAACAATTTGATGAATGATTTACAGACCCGTGTATGTTGTAGGTTCAGTTCCAATATATACTGCAATATTGTTTACAGTTGTGCACAGCTATACTCAAAGGAAGTTGATGTTTGTTGTAAATAAGGGTGTGTTTATTCTTTTGCACAATGCTGTGAAAAAATTAGAATTGTAAAGAGGAAATGCAGTAAAGATGTGAAACACACATATTCAGTGTCTTGTACTCAGATACCTTACTAAATGTAGTGAAGTCTAACTTTACTGTAGTTTTCAAATGGCTGTGCAAATAGTATATAGTGCTGTCTTGAGCATTTTCAGAAAGTGTCACCCAAATTTGACTTTTTTGCATTGGAAAAAATGTACAGAGTAAACTGTCATAATGAAAACATGACAAAGCCATTTGATTATCTTGTTCATAAACAATGTTGTCAGGACTTTTCATTTTGATGACACTGACACTTTCATTGACATGAATACTTGCTTTTGAGGAATGAGCTTTCCATTTTGAGCAAGTGACACGCTTTTGCAGGTTATCCACTAGGTTTTGCAGTTTGCACTAATTATTTTGAGAAATGCATTAACTGTTGTGCAAATGTAAATAGAGTTGTGAGAAATGCACCAAAGCGACTGAGAAAAACTGTAATAAGCCTTTAAATGTCCCTTTAAGCTGTATAAAAGTGTCTTGAAAAATATCTAGTAAAATATTATTTACTGTCATCATGACAAAGATAAAATCAATCAGTTATTAGAGATGAGTTATTAAAACTATTATGTTTAGAAATGTGTTGAACAAAATCTCTCCGTTAAACAGAAATTGGGGAAAAAATAAACAGGCGGGCTAATAATTCTGACTTCAACTGTATATTGATATATGATTGTATGTTTAAGCATGGGTATAAGTGTTAGTGTGTGTGAATATACTGTATGTATGTTTGTATATGTCTATGTGTGTAAGCGTGTGAGTGAATATGTGTATACTGTATGTGTCTGCTTGTGTCTAAGTGTATAAATGTATCCAAGTGTGCATAATGTATGGGTTGTGTGCACCCATATATACAAGTATACACGGCCCATACTTTCACACATACATACATTTATACACTCAAACACAAGCAGACACATATTCACTCATGCTTACAGACATACATAGACATATACAGTACATACAGACTGTATATTCACTTACACTTATACCCATGCTTAAACATACAATCATACACATGTATGAACGTGCACACACACACTCACATGATAGATATAGATAGATAGACAGACAGACAGACAGACTGAGTTGTATGTTATTCTCATTTCAGAATGAGATCCCAGACTGTGCATTGTTTACCACAATGACTTTTGTTAGTGATACAGACACTGCATCTGAGGGAGAGCATGACAGCACAGACAGGACTGATGTTCTCACTACAGCAATAGTTGATTACCATAAGGAATCAGAAATAGTGGTTCAAAGTGGAAGATGACATTTTTCAGGAGGAACATATGGATCTATCAAACATGCCTCGTGAGTACCATGACCTGAAGAAAGTGTTCAGTAAGTCCCAGGCTGCTTCTCTGTCTCCTTGTCTTTATGACTGTGCTATAGATTTATTACCAGGTACATCTCTGCCTAAAGGCACATCATACTCCCTTTCTGTTCCAGAGAAGGAGGCCATGGAGAAATATATTTCTTATTCTCTAGCAGCCAAGGTCATCTGTCCCTCTTCTTTGCCGGTGGGGGCAGCATTTTTTTTTTTTTGTGAAAAAGAAGGATGGTTTCCTCTGCCCGTGCCTAGACTATCTAGGGCTGAACAATATCATGGTCAAGAATACTTATCCTTTGCCGTTGATGTCTTTAGCCTTTGAACATCTGCAGGGGGCAAACTTTTTCACAAAACTAGATCTCCGCAATGCTTATTATTTGGTTTGCATAAGATGAATAGAAAATGATATTTAGCACCCCCAGAGGGCACTTTGAGTATTGCATTCTTCTCTTTGACCTATCCAATGCTCTGGCAGCTTTCCAGGCACTTGTCAATGACGTGCTGAGTGATATGATAGATCAGTTTATCTATGTTTACCTGGATGACATACTGATATTTTCTCATTCTCTCCAGGAACATGTTCAGCACATCAGGCGAGTGCTTCAGAGGTTGTTAGAGAATGGTCTTTATGTCAAGGTGGAGAAATGCGTTCTTCATGCACAGTCTGTTCCTTTTCTAGGACATATCGTGTCGGTCGAGGGGATGTGCATGGATCCAGAGTAGATTCAGGCTGTGGTAAATTGGCCAACCTCAGATTCCCATAAGGCCCTGCAGAGGTTTCTGGGCTTTGCCAATTTCTACCAGCAATTTATTCCCAATTTCAGCCAGCTCGCCGCGCTTCGGACTGTTTTGACCTTCTCCAAAACACAGTTCAGGTGGTCTAGCGCAGCCGAAGCCTGTGATCAGAATCACCTTGATCGAGAGCCATTTTAGTCTCTGACCAAAATCAGAAGGTCAGGCCACATTTGTTGCAGTACAGAGCAGGAAGCAGATGCCTTGAGGCTATCGGCCTCATGACTGGTTCATCAATAGTTAGGTGTCATCGGACCCACTATCCTGATCAAGTTAACTCAAGATGAACGGGTAACTGGTCATGAGAACACTTTTCTTAACAAAGAACTTGTGTTTGACCTCAGGAAATGGGGTTTTCAACCCCCGTGCAAGACAGAGAATTGACTGACTTTGGTCCAAAACAGAGAATCAAAATCCTCTCTGAATTTTAAACATTATCACCAAACATTAAAGTTCATCAGATCATTCTCAAAACGATGATATCGGACTTTTAATGAAATGTCATGTTATTGCTCTTTTATGACACCTGAGTCCTGTATATGTTAAGAATGCATTAATAATGTGTAACCATTATGCTTTGAGGTATCACAAACATACCATTATGTGTACGTTATTTGAGATGAATGAGTGAAACCCTTTCCCTTTCTTTCATTCCTTTTTAATTATAGATATGTAAAATGTATCATGTTCATATTATAGTGGTATGCTTAATACTATACGTCTAAGCACCATGGCTCATGTGAGTGAGTCACGCCAAAGCTGCATATGCTAACATGGGACTGTCACGCAGATCCACGGACAATGCCTTATTGATCCAGCTCTATTAGAGGCCGGAAACATTGGTGGTTAAAACCCATCACCCCAAAACTCTCTAAGCAGAGTCTAAGCAGAATACGGCAGAGTACAGCAGAGCACAGTCGTCCAGTCCAACCGAGTTGCACTAGCAGCAGCTGTTGAAGAGTGGAGATGTTCCGCTTCTAGGACAACTCTTCTCCAGGTCCAGTCTAGGCGGACTTAGGCATTAAGATGGGATGAGACCAGCCTCAAACTTCCCTATCTTCCGTTTACTCTTTTTTTCTTTTCGTCGAGAGTTTAGTTAAGTTGCGTCACGAAACCAGTCAGCATGACAACAGTTTTGCCGTATCCAACTTGAACTAATGGACTTCACTTCATCAGCAGCCTCAGATACATCACTTCAATGGCAAACCAACCATCAGCGAACTCACGTGGGAATCCAGCTTCACAGAGGGACTTCCCCACATCACTAAGGAACACAATTGCTGAAATGGTGTATGATCTGCTAATCATGTTAAATGATAAATAACCCTGTCTGAGAAACCGTAAAGGTTGAATTGATTATTTGGTTCACTTGGTTAGGTTTTACATCTTGAGGTTTTGCATCATATCTCTCCTAAACTCTTCTATTCCTGGTCTGCAACCGGTATGAATATAAGTGCGTATGTGTGTTTGTGGTAGATTTGTTTGTAATTGAAGAAGATTTTAAGATTTTATTCTCTCAGTGTGAATTAAAGCTAAGTGTAAAGCAGTTTATTCTTTAAGGGGGAACACATGCCCGTGGGTAAAAATACTTTGAGGTATGTGTAAGTTGAGTACGTTTGCACAGAAGGCTATGCTAAAGAAATAACTGATTGTGTAGAACGACTGAATATGTAAAGCACTGATTATATATGTTAAAAAGGAAATGAAGCTATATGTGTCAGAAGCTAGAGTGAGTAACATTATGAAGTTATTATGCCATTATGACAATGTATGTAACCAATTAGTTCTTTTGCATCTATGCTCTGGCTTGACAAACTCGACAAATGACAACCAACGTGAAATACGACATAGTCAATAAAGTCTCTTTTGTATTGAAAGGAAAGTGGCCTGTGTATACTTATGAATCTATTGCCTTATACCTAGATCTTGTTACCCTGCTTAAATATTCAGGTGTTTTTACTTTATTTCGAATAGCAATATTCGTTTTGGAGTCAACAGCCCTGTCTGATTAAATGAGCGCTGGACGAGTTGTTTGTTCAGTTCAAGAGAGTTGATTCTTTTGAAGCCGCTTTAAATTCTGTTATATTCTCTTTGAGCTAATTTTAGGTTAATGCACTACATAATCGTGTATTACGTGTGCAAGGTCCTACAACGGTAATTTTAACTGGTTCTCGAAGGCTGCTCATTCCGTCCCTCTGCCTAAATTACCTTCAGCCAGAGAGACAGCGGTTGCTGTTATTAATCACATCTTTCGCATTCATGGCCTCCCGACGGACGTGGTTTCTGACAGGGGGCCTCAGTTTGTCTCAATTTTGGAGAGAATTCTGTCGTTTATTGGGGGCCACTGTTAATCTTTCGTCTGGCTTTATCCCCAGAGTAACGGTCAAACCGAGAGAGCCAATCAGGATCTTGAACGTACATTGCGATGTTTGGTTTCTCAGAATCTCTCCTCCTGGAGTCAGCAGCTCTCATGGGTTGAGTACGCACATAATTCATTACCAGTGTCGGCTACGGGCCTCTCTCCGTTTCAGTGTAATTTAAGTTACCAGCCACCGGTTTTTCCCAGTCTGGAATCTGAAGTCGCGGTCTGTATCTGTGCTTTTTGTGTAAAATTAACCGGTTTGAGAGTGAAGCCCCTTTCCCATTGGTGGCTTTTGTTATTATTTTCTATCTATTTCTTGCAGGAGCTGGGGGCCCATGGGTGAAGGAACCTTTTTGGTGTTGATGCTGCTGTGCCAGTGTGTGCTGTGGGACACTTTTGATGCATCAGGGTGTGTGACTGGGGTGTGTTGTGGTGTGAAAGTGTATGGTGGATCACTTTCATGGGTGATCACTCCTGTGGGTAGCTCCAGTCCTGTGAGTTAATCAATTTGTGATAACGTGTTCCACTTTTGTTTTGACTGATTTGAGGGTATGACAGCGAGTATTTATTATTATTTTTTTTAATTATTTTTTAGGGGTTTTCACCTTTATTTTGATAGGACAGTAGAGAGTATTGACAGGAAAGAATGGGGAGCAGAGAGAGGGGAAGGATCGGCATAGGACCACGAGGCGGAATCGAACTCGGGTCGCCGTGAACACCGGAGTGCATGTGTCGGCGCAGTAACCACTACACCACTGGCGCCGACTACAGCGAGTAGTTAATGTATGTGTGGATTGAATGCTAACCACTTTCAGTGCCTTTCGTGAGTAAGCCCTCTAGAGCTGACGGGCCATCAGGTCCTATTTTAGTGTTTGTGTATTTTTAAAAGAATTATTGTGAATAAATTTTTGTATTTACTCGTGTCTCCTGTCTGCTTAAATTGTAAACAGAGACGAATCTGTGTGACCTTATGTTTTTCCTGGGTTTGAATCCCAGGTGGCGTAGTTGGTATCAAATCAAAATTAAATTGAGATTAGTCATTGGGTTGTGGTTCAAAGGGAGCTAACCTTAGCTTTTCTCTCCCCACATCGTCCAGTCCGCCACACATGTCCTTATAGTACCGCTTTTCAAGAACTATGTACATTTATTTGAAATCTTAGTGAGACTCACTGTAAGACAGAGGGAAGACTGCAAATTTGTCTCCCAGATGCAACCTCAAACACTTTTGCCAGGGCAAGAGAAGATAATTCAAAAGTATGGAAATAATACTTCGTAACTTGCATGTCTAATGTTTTCAAATACTCACAAAGTCTCTGACTCCCTGGTCAGTGGTTGCATGCATGTCCTTATAGTACTACTTCTCAAGAACTTGAAGGAACTCACTGAATTAAGACCAGTTCGAATCAGGCTTGGAATTTTGAGCGCAAATTGCTTCATTCGCTCCGGGGCTTGTACCAATCAGCCTAACAGGGCGCCAATTCATTCGACTCTCTTCCCCCAATACTCTAGCCTAAGTTGGACAGAGATGCGGCCGCAATTTTGGTTAATCGTTAACCAACTAGACAAAAACGTCTTTCAAGACCTCCATCACGAGACTTTGGCATGACCGATCATGTGATCTGGTGGCCATGCGTTCGATCACGGGACATTCTAATTTCAGCCAGATGGACAGAATTTACTGACAAAGAAATGAATTAGAGACTTAAAGACAATTCTTATAAAGGTTATAACCAAGGCAAAATTTGATATTTTGAATGACATTTATAGGTACTGATGTGCTGTGTTTATTCCAACCAACCAGGTTCATAATGTGTGATTTCACTCTTTATAACAGTGTGAAATGATCTGTATGTGTTTGAGATGCTTCGTGTTTGGTGTTAAACAAAATGTTTTCTTATTTGCAATACATTGCTGTAAATTAGTATTTTGTAATACGAACTGTATTCGTCTTGTAACATTTGATGTCATAGTTACAATCTTACCAGAGATTTTACCACGTGAAGTCTCTTGCAGTCGGTTAATTATTAAACCTGATTACACTGGTACGGGGCGTGGCTCCGCCCTTCATCTTGCCGTTCATTGGACGATAGCGTCCTGAGGGATGGGTCAGATCAAGCCGTTTAAAAACTCCCGGCAGCATCAAATCTGTGCCTTTTAGCATCAAGCCGGTGTCCGCCCGCTGTTGCGATCCGCCCCCATTCGCCACCACGCGATTGGGTCACCACAAACTCTTCATCCAAACTCCGTAAGTCTCGGGATCCCCCGAAACCGAACGGACTTCCGCGAACTGACTCTCAACGGAGTCCGTTACCCCGGTCACCCAGGACAACAAGCTCCACTCACCGTGACTCACGCCCGAGTGAATCCCAGCGACATCACAGAGAAGCCACACTTGAGCACCACGTGTTTCCTCAAGCCAACCTGGCGAGGGAAAATCCAGTCAAGAAGACTTCAACAAACTCGCAAGTACACGACAACTGTTGTCTCTTTCTGATCTGGTGCATATGATTTTAAGCCGCTAAAGACGATTTTGAAAGTCAATTCTCTGCTTTCGTGGTTTCTCATGTGATTCTAAGATCTAGTACGAAATACTAGATGATTCGGGACTGTTTGTCAACTCATTTTGCATCCTCTGAACTGCCTGTGTGTGTGAACGTGTGTGTGTGCGTTTATTTGTTGTTTTGATTATTACGGTGATTAGCCTCATACGGTGATTAGCCTCAAAAGTTAACCCTATTCTGTGTGATGTTATTACCGCTGGCCACGGAAATAATATAGACAAGATTGGTAAAATGTGTTGTCTCTATTTGCGGGACAAACTTCAGATAAAGTTTGAATCTTTGATCTGACTCAATCCGACTCAATTGAGTCGAAGCAATGATTTGAATCTTCAAGATCCGAGTCATTGATATGAGCTAATAATTCCTAATCAATCTTTTAACGTAGATTGATTTCTTACAAACTATACATTTCTTTGCAATCTTAGTGAGACCCACTGTGAGACAAAGGGAAGACTGCAAGTCTGTCTCCCAGGGGCAACTTCACACATATTTGCCAGGGTTTTGCAAGCTCAGCACACTGCATCACTGGTGACAAATTGGAGACAATGCAAACTCACAGTTTTTTAGAGTCAAGTGGATAACTGTATAAGGCCTCTTTCTCTCTGTACTCTTGAAACACTACATATTCTTTACCACCTTAGCAATAATATTTCTCACAGAAATCACTTTGCCACAAAGAGTTATGCAATCATCCTTGCTCAATATTTGCAGGTTGACACTATCAACATGTAAGCTGTCTAAATTGATGTACTGATGTACCAACCAACCTGCGAATTATCTGTGCAAGAAGATTGTGAGGCTTCTTTACCATTCTCTTAAGCTCTCTTAAGAAAATTTTCATAAGGGAAGCCAGAAATAATGTCCAAAGGACCATGCATTTTCACATCACCAGCAAGATGTACCAGGCCATAAATGTTGTACACCACTTGCTCTCTGCCATACAAGCAGCAGTAATGCTCAACAAAGTAAACCAAATAGGAGTGCGCTAAATCATTCATTTCCTCAAAGTACTGGGAATTTGCCAAAATGTAAATAGCAACAGACAACAACATGAAGTTGTCATAAACCTGAGGCAGCAACACATCCTTTACAAAAACAGCTGATCATGTGAAAAACCAGTGACCATGTCAATGTCAGTATGGTGTTCCTCGTCTAATTCTAGTCTGAAATCTTCATCTGTTCTACAGGGGGCATTGGTTTCTGGAAATGTCATGCAATGTTTCACATAGGACCCTTCTGCTGACAATTTCACACCCATAGAAGCCTGTGTGAGATTTTATACCTTTGATAAAGCCCCGTGCAGGAGCATCACACATGACCGATGTAACCTTGACAAAAAAAGTATTTCCAGCGAAAACAAAACCTCTGCCTAAACTCTGTAATTCTGAAGCTAAGTGACTAAGATAATCTGACAGAATTTTTGGTTTGGTATCCCCACAAAACAAACCTATAACAGCAGGCTTTTTTGGATACACCTTTGAGCATACCAAGAATAGGCCAAAGTTGTACTGAAGAGCTCTTGAAGAGGGGGAGACCATCAAAATTTAACTGCATGTTGAATGTGTAAGCATCCGGAAAAACAGAACTTACACTTCTCAATGTGTTTCTAAAAGCATCCATTATACCAATGTAGTGAAAAGACCCACCAGCAATTGTCTCCACATTGTAATTTGTTTTTATTTTTAACAAGGACCTTCCATCCTTTGGCAAAAATAGGAAATTAACCCTAAGAATTGCCAATAATGCAGAAAGTGCAATGAGTAAAACACCAAAACGAAGTGCCCAGTCGGTCAAGCTGCTTCTTAGATCACTTCCATCATTCCAGTAGTCTGTACTACTACTGTCTGAAGTCCTACTAATGGAACCAGGGTTCCCATCTGGAGGACTACCAACAGGGCTGCTTACAGGAGTGTTGTCTGGCAACTTATTGTCTTCATTTACATCCTGATCCACTGATTCAATGGATTCAAAAAATGTTTCAATCATCTTTGATGCAAGTGCTGAGTCACAAAAACATTTTTAGGGGTATGCCAAACACTGAGCATCAGCTGAGGATGATCACAAACCTATAATGAAAGCATACCACACACACACACACACACACACACATATATATATGGTTTGTTGAAATTCTTTTTTCATTGGTTGGTTGGTACATTTTTCCGTTGAAACACACAGATAGTTTCAGCAAAGACTCTCGAATACACAAGACATGACACTTGTTTTGTTTTGAATGAGGAAAAGTATAAGGGTCAATATGGTGAATGAAGCCCCGCCTACTAGTACAGTAGCCAACCATCGATCGATACAGACTGACAATTCTCTGGGGGAGAAGCTGAGACCAGACGTGTGCTTTAATGACACTTTATGTAGTCAACAAACACACTGGAATCTCAGCGAATTCTTGCTTCACAGACATATGAAATGTATACACATAACCCACTACACTTGAAAACAAAAGTTTTCTGGTTTTGTAATCTGTAAGAAACGAATGTGAGGTACAATCCGTCCTGTCAAAGGCACATCACATGACAGCAGCAGCTACTCAAACGCCCACAAACTTGTAAACAAAGAGTCGCTGTCATTTCTGTAGGAGATTAGTCATCAAGAACAGGTTGTGGATTACTTCAGAGGAGCAGCGTGATTTAAAAATCATCATCCAGAGGATGATAATGTGTGGAACGGCCATAAATAAGGTTGGTGTCGTGATTGATTTCCTTTCAAGTGCGCATGTGCACTAGCTCGGGCAACCTGAAAGAATGTGGACTTTATTTGATTCAAACGTTTAGAAACTAAACTTATGAGACGATTGTTGTTGAATTTTATTGGTGATTCCAAATATGTAATGTAATCATAAGCTTGGCTAACAGTTTTGGAGAATTTGATTTTTCCCCATTCAGATAGAACGTCCGAGCATACTGCCCAAGAGGCATTTCAAAGATGGCCGCCAAGTGAAATGACTTACCCAGCAAACACATAACTATCCCCTAACGTTCTCATGTGGTTCCCGTTTGGTTATTTTGTTAGGAACCAAATAAGAACGTTCTGGGAACGTTCTCTGTAGGTTATTTATTTGGTAACCAAAATATAACCTTCCCAGAATGTTCTGTGCAGGTTATTTTTGATGGTCATTTTATTACCTACAGAGAACCTTCCCAGAACGTTCCCTCTAGGTTTTATTTAGATTTTTTTTCATAACCCTGAGAGAACCTTCCCAGAACGTTCCCTGTAGGTTAATTTTGAGATTTATTTTATAACCAAAAGAGAACCTTCTCAGAACGTTCCCTGTAGGTTATTTGTTGGTTTTATTTTTGTAACATAGAGATAACCTTCTCAGAACGTTCCCTGTAGGTTATTTTCATGTTTTATTTTATAACCAAAAGAGAACCTTCTTAAAACGTTCCCTGTAGGTTATGTTCATGTTTTATTTTATAACCAAAAGAGAACTTTCTTAAAACGTTCCCTGTAGGTTATTTGTTGGTTTTATTTTGGTAACATAGAGATAACCTTCTCAGAACGTTCCCTGTAGGTTATTTTCATGTTTTATTTTACAACCAAAAGAGAACCTTCCCAGAATGTTCCCTGAAGGTTATTTTCATATTTTATTTAATAACCAAAATAGAACCTTCCCAGAACGTTCCATATAGTTTTTTGTATGTTATTTTCATAACCTAGAGAAAACTTCCCAGAGAGTTTTCTGTTGTTATAGTAACACACACGTGTGTTTTAAAAAATATAATATTTATTTATTTATTGTTTCTGGACATTGGATTTGTAATATAATTTAATGATTTATTTTTTTATTTAAAAATGTATAGTATTGTAATTTAGATATAATATTTATATGCGTCGTCGACGTCGACTGTATCACGTGATTAATTCAAACCAATGACGGGCGGCTGGAACTCTGCACGCAAGACCTGTCACTCAGACGCCGACTCAGCTTCTTGACGTCATCAGCCAGCTGCGCTAATCAGGTAGGTTTATCGATTGTCTTTTGTTTTCGGTATTTTTTGAGGACTTTTGAGGTCAAAATCCTTGTGAATTTGTTTATAAACCGAAATTCTTATACCGAATGTAAAGGTTAATGAGACCATTGATCAGATTATACGGTACTTGCTATTTAAATGCAAACGGTTAATTTATAACGGTCAACTCGTTACGTTAGCCACTTCAGAGTCCGTTGTCTGAGGCTATATTATCTTCTAAAACCACACAAATCTATTAACTTAAATCATTTTACAGTCATAATGGTGTTAGTTTGATTTATTGTTGAACTGCTCTTCAACCAAACCTTCGAGGTTGCCATATGAGCTGGTATATTGTAAAATGGCAACGTGAGTACAATAACGTTATCTTTATCAATGAATGCAATGACATTTAACCAACTTCGCACAGATATACTTTTATAGTGTACTTTTTACAAAGGCTAACGTTAAACAGTTAATTTTAGGATATAATTAACGTCATCTCTTGTTGTAGGCAAAGTCTAGAGCAAGTATAACAAGCTTTTGTAACAAGCTGGGAGAAGAGAGGCTCATTGGCCTTGTGTATATATTTATATATATAGGTTTTACACACACACACACACACACACACGAATGTGGTTTATAAGAAACTTTCATAGACATAATGATTTATAATATACAAATTATATATTCTATCCTCTAAACCCAACCAAGTAATGTCATAATTGTATTCAAGTTTATTTAAATAATGAAAATTAATGTTAAAATCTTGTTTTTTAATTGAATTGAAAAATCTCTCTAAATGCATTACTCCTCTTATCATCTTATGCATTTTTAGATATCATTACACATTCTTAAATTTTTAGGGATATACCACAAATAATATATTTTTCTCTTTTCAGTACTGATCTCCATCCAGCCCCAGTTGAGCAGAGCTGAATCAACTGATCAAGATCTCCAGTATTACAACAATCTGCCAGGTACAATCCTGCAACAGAGTAGCATGAGCTTTCAAGTTTAAGAAACCCTTCGATATTGATTAGCCAGTAATCACTGTTGGATTATTAAAACTTTTTTAAAACAGTGTTTTTATTTTTATTTTTTTTTCATTTCCACAGCTCTTGGTTAGCAGGTTGAAGCACATTTCTGAATTATTCATTGCCAATCTTAGTCAATCATAATCATTTGTTTTGGATCAATTTTTCATTTTCACACTCAACGTAGAGCACCGGGGTCAGATTAACCTCCTCCAGACCCAAACATATGGGTTATGTACAATATTTAAATCATAATCACTAATTTTTCTCTTTTTTCCACCTTTTGCTTAACCACAGATAAACAAAGGTCCATCCGGACACAGGTTGCTGGATTTTTTTGATGTACATATACAGGTACTTTTTTCACTGATGTTCATAAACATATTTAATATAAGAATAACTGACATTTAAATATAATTAAAGGATTAGTTCATTAAAAAAGTAATTAAGCTGTTCATTACTCATTTTTGTTTAATTCCAAATATACTTTGTTTATCTTTAGAACACAAATTATGATATTTTAATTAAATCTGAGAGCTCTCTCATCTTCCATAGACTTCAAGGTTCCAGACTCCTCAAAATCCAGAACCGGAACCCAAACAAATCCTCAGACCATATGCTTTCAGTGGTTCAATCAAAATATTATGAAGCTATGAGAATACGTTTATGCACACATAAAACAAGAATAATAACTTTATTGAACAGTTTCTTCTCCTCTGTGCCAGTATGGGTGGCAGTATGGCACTGGTCATACGAAGTAACACTTCAGCAGCTTGACACACAATAAAAAGCACAGCACTCTCTTGAACATGTCTTATATTGACACGGAAGAAAAGAAACTGTTGAACAAAGTTGTTATATTTGTTTTACGAGCGTGGAAAAATAGTTCCTTGATAATATTCATTTAAAACCCTGAAGGTACATGGTCTGTTTTGAGAAAGTTTTTTTGTTGCCTTTTCTGGACTTGTGTCTGAATCCTTGCTGTCTATGGTTGTGGGAATCTCCGTTTTAATTAAAAAAATATCATAATTTGTTTAGAAAATAACAAAGGTCTCGGGGTTTGGGACAACATGAGAGTAATTTATCTAAATATACAAATAATTTTTTGGTGAACTAACCCATTAATAATGCTACAATTTAAAGTCATTAATAATTTGTTAAATGGTTTGTTAGTGCAAAATATAAATATATATTTTCATAATTTATATTGGATTTGTTACATTTTTGTGTGTGAGTGAATATAAGTATTGTGTGTGTGCGTGCGTGCGTGTTTAGTCATTGAACATCTTTACAAATAAAAAGATAATGATGCTACAATTTAAAGTCATTAATAATTTCTTAAATGGTTTGTTAGTGTGAAAATATAAATATGTACTTTAAATTCATGCAAAATATTTGAAAAAAAAATGACAACATGTCAACTAATTTGTAGGATTTTCTGTTTATTTTAAATTGAACTTTTTAAATGTTTTATTCAATATTTTTCTCTAACATAAATTTGGGTGTACTAATTTTGCACTGTCGTCATAAGTTATGCTCCAGATTTGGCTTCAGTACTGACTAATCTAATGTGTATGCACAAATATGATATTGTAAAGCTTCCTATAGAAAATATCAATTTAAATGAAAGATTTGTGAGAGGTAAACATGTATTGGTTGAGCACTTTGTTGATTGTGCACTTATAAATGAAGTGCACGTCTACTATTTCTCTCTATGTATGTGATTGTTTGACTCTTTAATGCAAACAAGTAGACAGTTTTTCCAGCTGCTATCAAAATGAATAATAATTGTTGTTTATTACTGACATTTTGTTTTTACAGGTAAACTACCTGGTGAAGCAACCCTTGAAGCTTGAACATGAAGACAGTTGGATCAGAATGACATCTTTGGTGCCTACAGTTTAAAACAGAAACTAACAAGAAATCTGAGCTTTGTAACATCCTTAGACAATTTCTCTCACTACTATCGACCAGTTTGTATGTTTTTTTTATTATTGCCTGTAGTATACAATTAACTCAAGCCAAAAGTTTGCTAAATCCTTTGAACAATGCAGAAGGTGAAAGGCAGGTGAGACACTAAAATGTGACCTAGGAAGCTATTTTTAGTGGTTTTAAAGTTAGGCCCACATAATTTTAAACATGGTAAACAAACAATGCAGATAAATGTCCAATATTAGATTTTAATTTTAAAAGGTTTCTCTCCCTCTTTTATTATATTAAAGTTTATATAATGAATTACATTTAAAACATTTGTTAATCAGTTTTGCTGTTTAAAATATTTTGTTTATATGTATTTTTTTCTGCAAATGCAAATTATTTGAATAATTTAACAGTCATGGAATATACTATTAGTGTGATTCACTACATTTGAAACATTTGCAAATTAATTGTGTACTTTGTCGTTTAAAATGTCTTATTTACAAATATATTGTTCTGCAAATGCATATTTTTAAAAGTAATTTACTAGTTATGGATGATATTTATATGAATATCATTTATCACACCTGAAACATGCATATATTTTTGTTTAAAATGTCTTATTTTTATAAATGTTGTCCAAATGCTAATTATTTTAAGAATTTACCAGTTATGAATTATATTTATTACACTTAATATATAAATATCAATTATGTTGTTTAAAATGTCATGTAATGTGTGTGTGTGTGTGTATATATTTGTTTATATATATTTATATGTTTATATATATTTATGTTTATATATATATATATATATACATATATATATATATATATATATATATATATATATATATATATATATATATAATTCTTAGAATAATATATATTATATTTAAATAATTATATTAAATGAATAACTTTTGCAAATCAATATAGTATTTTTGTTGTTTAACTTTTGTTTTGTGTATGTATATATATATATATATATATATATATATATATATATATATATATATATATATATATATATATATATATATATATATATTCTAAGAATTAGCCTGATATTGTGTGTAATTTATTACACTGTAAATGTTTGCAATTCAGTTTTGTTGTTTAAAATGTCTATTTTTAAAATGTACCAGTTATGGTTCATACTAGCTGTGTTTTCTGAACAATAAACAATGAAAAAAGTTAATTCTTTGGTCTGATTATTTGTGTGTAAGCACGTTAATGCAGACATTTTAAGACTGTTTAGGGAACCTTCTGGGAACGTTGCGCTAACGTCCCGGGAACGTTCCGCAAACCAGCAGGGGACGTCCCGGGAACGTTCTGGGAACCTGCAGGGAACATCCCAGGAACATTCTGCAAACCGGCAGGGGACGTCACGGGAACGTTCCGTGAACCTGCAGGGAACCTCCTGGGAACATTCTGCAAACCGGCAGGGGACGTCAGGGGAACGTTCCGCAAACCTGCAGGGAACGTCCTACTGACGTCAAGAAAACTTTCCTGGCTAACCAACATGGAACGTTAGGGTGTTTGTTGTGGGGACGTTCCCAGAACGTTCTGAAAACCTTCAGGGAACGTTCCGAGAACGTCCTGGGAACGTTTTGTGTTTGCTGGGTACCTTAAAGAGACTTTGGTTCCAGTCAGTTTTGATCACAGTTTGAAATAAATGCATTCCCCCCAAACATTAGTAGTAGCCATAGCAACTGCTATAAGTGACAGTTGCCGGTGTCTTCCTTTCTCTGTAGTCGTTTAACAGTTGGTAAACACCATTCATAATCCCAGCAGATAATTCTAAATTTTGTATTGAATGCTCTCACCAGTCCTGATATGTTTAAACTTTTTCTTTTTAAATAGCTTTATGAATGTTTTATTTTATGTGTATTGTCTTCAATGTGTCGTTTAATAATGTTATTCTATTGAAAACAAGATTCAGAGATGAGTTGAATGATTGATCATTTCGCATAGGGCTGGGCAATATGGCCTTTTTAGAATATCTCAGATTGCAAAATCTAAAAAAAAAAAAAAGTATGATTTTAATTGACCCCCCCCCCCCCCCCCCCCCCCCCACACACACACACACACACACACAAAAAAAAGTTGAAGGTTATTAACTTTTATAATTAGCTTAAGCATATCATAATTTTATAATTATAGGGATATAAAAAATGCTAGAGAAAAAACTTCCACAAGAACCTTGAACATGATCTCATTGCAATTGCATACAACACTTTTTTAATGATAATAATAATAAATATATATTAAACCATTTTATAAAATTACAGTGAAAGTAAACTTATTGTTAATTAAGGAGATACAAGATATACACAAGAGAGACCAGACTTTATACAAGATTATTTATTTTCCTATTATTTGGTACGTTTTATTTCAACATGAACATATATACAGTACAGAGGATGGTTGGTATTTATGATACAAGTATTTAAAATACAAAATAGTATTTTGTCATTTTGTGTTTGATAGGGTTTGTGAAAAAGGCTTAATATTTTGTTTCAAAATACTTCAGTGTCTTGTATTTTTAAAATACCATAAAACACTTTGCAAGAAGTATATGATGACATCATAAAAAATAGGCTTCTGATTGGTGCTTTCTCAGTTATTTGCCTAAGCCTGAGATTAAAACATTAAACTGATTTATTTTTAAGAAGGTGGTCAGTGATTGGAGTATGGATTGAAATTATGCTTAAAGAAACACCATATATATATATATATATATATATATATATATATATATATATATATATATATATATATATATATATATATATATATATATATATATATACTATATATACTATATATATACTGTAGAAGTAGATATACAATATATAGTAGATATATATAAGTTTGTATACATTAAAATACACAAAAAATATATTTTAGTATTGCATCAGTGCACTTGAACAAGTCAGTCAGTCAGTCTTTATTCATTTCCCGAAGGCAATTTGGTTGCAGCATACAAGCATGTCACACATAATACACAAAAGCACATTGTACAATACAATTTTACCCTAAATTTAAAAACTTTACAGCTGAGAGGATGAATGAAAGTTTAAACCGATTTGTTTTACTAAAAGGAGTTCTATATCGAATACCAGAAGGGAGAAGATAAAACTCGTGGTGCATAGGATGGGAATCATCTGACAGAATACTCTGAGCTTTACTCAAAACTTGTCTATGGTATAACTGAGCCATGCTCATCTGTTTTCTTCCTGTTATTTTCCCTCCTAGGTTCACAATTTTCTCCAAACAACTCTTATTTTTCACACTTAGAGAATTGAACCAACAAAGCAAAGAAAAAGATAACAGTGACTGAATATATGAACTGTAAAACATGCACATGAGTGATTTATCTATATTAAAAGATCTTAATTTCTGTAAGCAGTATAGTCTTTGTTGCCCCTTCTTACACAAAATATTAGTATTAACAGAAAAGGACAATTTATTATCTAAAACAGTTCCCAAATACCTATACTGATCCACACTCTCAACACCCACTCCATTAAAACTTGTTTGCTTACCCTTAATCAGTCTTCTCTTAGAATTAAAATCAATAGTCATCTCTTTAGTCTAGGGATGCACCGATACCATTTTTTCCCAACCGATCCGATCTCGATACCAAAATTCTGAATATCGATCGATACTGATCCGATTCCGATACTGTGCCGTTTTTTTGTTGTCCCCAACGCGTTGAGACTGATAGGTGCATCTTTTGCATGGTTTACTAATGTTTTGCCGTTGCGCTGCTATGTGCTCTCGAGCGGAAAAAGCGTGTTATGTCAGTCTCCTCTTTTTCATTCTTCAATCAAATGAAAGCAGAGGCGGGGTTGGGTTTTCTTTGAGGTGACAGCAGTGTCTGTGTTGTCAAGACGACTTCGGCGATCTTTTAATGATGGAGGAGAGACTTGTGGTCGCTGTTTCAAGTCATTCAATGCTGTATGACTTTACAAATCTTGAATATCATAATGCAATTAAAAATTACAATTACTGACAGGAACACTCGCGCACAATACGGCTCAGCTGATTCAGTCGTTTCCTAGTGACATAAAAAGAGCACCGCGCTCCTTTTTATCTTGTCATCAATAAAGGCAGTGCGGTGCGCCTCGCGTTTTTACAATGGAAAAGCGCGTGCAGTAACAGTAACGTGCAACCACACGTGCCTACATATTTTGTCAAAGAAGCAAAATGAAAGAAGGATATTTCTGCTCATAGTTTGACACAGAATTGTTGACAAACCAGCCAGCGATGACGTGGATCACCTCTGTGCTGCCAGAGCCGTGTCATAAACTCAATAAATAGGCTATTGGTGATTTAGTGTTCAACTAGCAAACCAACCTTTTTTCCATTTGGAAAATTACAGTTATTAATAGTTCTTATATAATATAATTTTTTTAATAGCCTACATAGTCTAATCTACTAATCAAACAAGTTTTTTTTTGCATAGGCTAATGGACCTTGCACCAAACTGAGGCTTTCATTTTACAGCTTAAAAAAACATGTAGGCAAATAATGCAATATCATATGTAAACAACAAAATTGTTATATGCTATGTAGTAGCCAATACTTTACAAAAAGTCAACATAGAGCCTTTAGGTTCATTGTCTTTCATTACACGCAGCGCGCGCACATTAACCGCAAATGAGACAGAGGAAATAAGTCATAATCGTAATTAAAGACATCATCTTTAAACTAATGAATTCTATGAAACATGTTGACGGGGGATTTGTAATATTTAACATTAATTAATTAACATTAATTAAATGCATATTTAAAAACATGATTGGACAAACAGCCTGCCGGTTCTTAAAAAGTATTCAGTCAGTGTTTTCGTTTTGTAATTTACATTTGTCATTTAAGGAAAAGATCTAGAGCAGGATTTATTTTATTCTTTTTATTTTATTCTGTTTTTCTATGCTGCTAAAAACACAGCAGGTGAAGATGCTCTATTATGTTCTGATGCTGTTTGCATTTAAAATAAATAAGTATTTTAAAATGCAATATTTAATGTGTCATACAAAATATAGGCACGTCAATTATATTTTTATTAATATTTTAATATTAATCTGTTAGCGGTTAACATTCGGTTAACGAGCCAAAATTAACCGAAATGAGCCGTTTCTATAGCTCTGGTGCTAAACTAAAATCATCTTCTTTAGTAAAAAATAAAAGACCTATAGGTATACATGACAGACGGCACAATCTAACTAAAAACATGCTTGCTGTGAACTAGGCTACATTATTTGAGCATTCCTTTTGATATTGTCCTTTCCTTTTTAATATTAAGATTTTTCTTTGAAATCTGCAATAGGCTATTGACATCGTTGGTAAAATAATCAGCCTTTTATTACATTTATTAATTATATTAAATTAAAGCCTGATATTTTCCTGCAGGTTTGATGCAGATTAAACTAAACCGTCTGATGCCATTTTTACTTAATAATTCCTCTCCAAATCTCGCCGTGAGTGAGACGGAGAAAGTTCAAAAGCCAAAACACAAACTGGTCTGTTTAATAAAATATTAATATATAAAATTACATTGAAATATTCACAGTTTCAGAGTAGCCTATATTAGGCTAAATCATTTTCTGTTAATAACAATCCATATTGCGCCCGTCAGTTTCACCTTTAATTTATATAATAAACTACTGTGACCACAATGGGCCAGACTTTAAAACTATTCGCAGCAATTAAAGTATTCACCTTAGAAAAATAAACTCAATCTGAAGGATGGGAGAACAAACTCATTGTAAGATTAATCTTATACGGAGCGCCGCACCTCACCTCTGCGCATGCAGCTGGCACGTGAATGAAAGCGCTTGATGCATCGGAGACAGCGCGCAGCGCTCCGGTATCTGCAGACATTTGCAAAACAGCAGCTCAAATGGAAGAAATAAGTGCGTTGAGGATCTGTCCAATGCATTATTGAGGCTTTTCTGATTAAACATTTCAGGTAGGCCTACTTTGTGTGCGAAGAGCAGGTAATAACCGTCTCCACTCCAGTATTGCAAATGCGATCTGATCTAACACACACAGCAGCGCAAACATGATGAAATAAACTCCTGCTGCAGGTCAAAATGAAACCATTTAATGCAAAACTAAATGCATATCTCCACTAATTATTTAGACTAAAAGGAACAAATAGTCTTAGTGAAAGTTTTTCCTGTTGTCAAATGCGACAAGCAGACTGAATTGTGAATGAATGGAGAATGATTGACAGGCGCAGCCGCGCAGCGGCGGGAAGCGCTGAACTGAACATGAATTTAAACACTTCAATATTCATCTGTACTTCACATTAAACTGTAGAATGGCTTCAGAACATTTCGGATATAGTGGGCCTACATGACAACGTTCTAGTGCCTTTAAATAGGCTTCATGTAGCCTATTATTTGGCTTATAAACACAGAATATAGTGCACGCGCAAGATCGGATTTGGATCGGTACCAGCTGGCCGATACCCGATCCAGCAAAAATATGCGATATCGAACCGATATCCGATCCAAGTATCGGCATCGGTGCATCCCTACTTTAGTCTTAAGAATATTCACCTGTAAGAAAGCCTCCTGACACCAGCTGGAAAAATAATCAATTACAGGACCGTGCGTGGAGTCTTCCT
The DNA here is from genome assembly GCA_903798195.1 of Danio kyathit. Classification (NCBI taxonomy): domain Eukaryota; kingdom Metazoa; phylum Chordata; class Actinopteri; order Cypriniformes; family Danionidae; genus Danio; species Danio kyathit. The sequence continues at coordinate 54,394,734 of LR812526.1, forward strand.
CACTTAACAAACTAACAATTACAGAATCGTCAGCAAATTTTAAAATGTACCTATTACTAAAAATACTCCTACAACTATTTGTGTACAGAATAAATAAAACAGGAGAAAGGACACAACCTTGAGGTGACCCCGTAGATGACACCAACCATTTAGAGAAACAATTATTTACTTTAACCCTCTGTGTTCTCTGGACAAGAAAGTCTAAAATCCAACCTACAAGCATACGATCCAACTCAAATTCATTAATAAGTTTCTCAACCAAAATATGTGGCTGAATGGTATTGAATGCAGACGAAAAGTCAATGAAAAGTAACTTGGCCAATGTCTTAGGCTTATCAAGATGCTTAAGAACTAAATGCAGCAGAGTCCCTACTGCATCCTCCACCCCTCTCTTAGGCCTATAAGCAAACTGAAAGGGATCTAGAACACTGTGAGTCTTTTGCGTTATTTCCCTCTTAACTAACTTTTCAAAACTTTTCATAACTAAAGATGTAAGTGCCACAGGTCTAAAGTCCTCTAACTTCTGTGGCTTCTGTTTTTTTGGCACAGGAATAACTGTAGACTGCTTCCACAGTGCAGGTACTTTTTGTTGTTGGAAGGATAAAACAAAAATTTCATAAAATATGGGTCCTAACTGCTCAGCACGTTCCTTAAGCAATCTACCTCCTATCTTATTCGGCCCCGGTGCCTTCCCTATTTTACTCTGTTTAAAACTTATAATCACATCCTTCACCTCAAAAAAGATGCCATCATACTCTCTGTCTATTTTGCATTCATTTTTCATCCTCTCTATTTCTTGTTTAAAATCATGACTATCAAATCTTGAATAAAAATTATTAAAATTTTGTGACAAAACTGTGTCTGATGTGAATCCATTTAAACTAATTTTATTTGTTTTCCTACACTCCTGTCCTGTAATTAAATGCATGCCATCCCAGCCAGAACCCACATTTCCCATTTTCAATTTTTCTTCAAGTTTTCCCTTATAAACTGCTTTAGCCCTTTTAATTTCCCACTTAACTTCCTTTTTTAGTCTATGACACTCAACAATATCTGCCTCTTTAAAGGCCCTATTACGTTTTGACATTAGAGTCTTAAGTGATTTTGTAACCCAGGGCTTGTTATTTGGAAATTTCCTAAAGGATTTCACAGGAATAATCATATCCTCACAAAACGTCACATAACTGCAAACTACTTCTGTTGCTTCATCAATGTCCAAACCATAGTCCATAAAAACAGTCCAATCTGTACATTCCATACATCCTTTATCCAAGTATACTAAATACCACAAATTTCACTAGTATTTTATTAGTATTTCTTCAAAGTGTGCTTTGTTGCTTTAAAAATAAGTTAAATCTTCATAGACTATAAATATACATATATGTACTATACATATATATATAAATAAATTATATATATATATATATATATATATATATATATATATATATATATATATATATATATATATATATATATATATATATATATATGTGTGTGTGTATAGTACATATATGTATATTTATAGTCTATGAAGATTTAACTTATTTTTAAAGCAACAAAGCACACTTTGAAGAAATACTAATAAAACTAGTGAAATTTGTGGTATTTAGTATACTTGTTCAAGTGCACTGATGCAATACTAAAATATATTTTTTGTGTATTTTAATGTATACAAACTTATATATATCTACTATATATTGTACATCTACTTCTACAGTATATATATATATATATATATATATATATATATATATATATATATATATATATATATATATATATATATATATATATATATATATATATATATATATATATATACATAAAAACAAACCAGCAGCAATATAAAGGCTTTTCCCTGCATAATGCATATCATAGGCATATAGCACATAATGCCTATCCTATCCAGTCCTACATAAAACACACTTATTAATGATTCCTTACTGTTTGTCTCCTCCTCAGCTGTCTCTCTCCTCCTCTCCCTGTCTTTTCTCTACAAAAGTAAACAAACAGCATACTGTAGGTCAACTTGATTATAAGCCTATAAGCCTGAAATTATCTGAAACCACACATCCACACACACAAACACAAACACACGTACGCACGCACACACACACACACACACACACACACACACACACACACACACACACACACACACACACACACACACACACACACACACACACACACACACACACACTACCTCTTCCCATCTCCTCTACTGTCTGTCTCCTCTTCAGGGGCTTTATCTGTCTGTCTCTCTCCTCTTCAGGGGCTTTATCTGTCTGTCTGTCTGTCTCCTCTTCAGGGGCTTTATCTGTCTGTCTGTCTGTCTGTCTGTCTCCTCTTCAGGGGCTTTATCTGTCTGTCTCTCTCCTCTTCAGGGGCTTTATCTGTCTGTCTGTCTGTCTGTCTGTCTCTCTCCTCTTCAGGGGCTTTATCTGTCTGTCTCTCTCCTCTTCAGGGGCTTTATCTGTCTGTCTGTCTCCTCTTCAGGGGCTTTATCTGTCTGTCTCTCTGCTCTTCAGAGGCTTTATCTGTCTGTCTGTCTGTCTCCTCTTCAAGGGCTTTATCTGTCTGTCTCTCTCCTCTTCAGGGACTTTATCTGTCTGTCAGGGACTTTATCTGTCTGTCTCTATCCTCTTCAGGGGCTTTATCTGTCTGTCTCTCTCCTCTTCAGGGACTTTATCTGTCTGTCTCTCTCCTCTTCAGGTACTTTATCTGTCTGTCTCTCTCCTCTTCAGGGGCTTTATCTGTCTGTCTCCCTCCTCTTCAGGGACTTTATCTGTCTGTCTCCCTCCTCTTCAGGTACTTTATCTGTCTGTCTCTCTCCTCTTCAGGGGCTTTATCTGTCTGTCTCTCTCCTCTTCAGGGGCTTTATCTGTCTGTCTCTCTCCTCTTCAGGGACTTTATCTGTCTGTCTCTCTCCTCTTCAGGGACTTTATCTGTCTGTCTCTATCCTCTTCAGGGGCTTTATCTGTCTGTCTCTCTCCTCTTCAGGGACTTTATCTGTCTGTCTCTCTCCTCTTCAGGGGCTTTATCTGTCTGTCTCCCTCCTCTTCAGGGACTTTATCTGTCTGTCTCCCTCCTCTTCAGGTACTTTATCTGTCTGTCTCTCTCCTCTTCAGGGGCTTTATCTGTCTGTCTCTCTCCTCTTCAGGGGCTTTATCTGTCTGTCTCTCTCCTCTTCAGGTACTTTATCTGTCTGTCTCTCTCCACTTCAGGGGCTTTATCTGTCTGTCTCTCTCCTCTTCAGGGGCTTTATCTGTCTGTCTCTCTCCTCTTCAGGGACTTTATCTGTCTGTCTCTCTCCTCTTCAGGGACTTTATCTGTCTGTCTGTCTCCTCTTCAGGGGCTTTATCTGTCTGTCTCTCTCCTCTTCAGGGACTTTATCTGTCTGTCTCTCTCCTCTTCAGGGGCTTTATCTGTCTGTCTCTCTCCTCTTCAGGGACTTTATCTGTCTGTCTCTCTCCTCTTCAGGGACTTTATCTGTCTGTCTCTCTGCTCTTCAGGGGCTTTATCTGTCTGTCTCTCTCCTCTTCAGGGACTTTATCTGTCTGTCTCTCTCCTCTTCAGGGACTTTATCTGTCTGTCTCTCTCCTCTTCAGGGACTTTATCTGTCTGTCTCTCTCCTCTTCAGGGGCTTTATCTGTCTGTCTCTCTGCTCTTCAGGGGCTTTATCTGTCTGTCTCTCTCCTCTTCAGGGACTTTATCTGTCTGTCTCTCTCCTCTTCAGGGACTTTATCTGTCTGTCTCTCTCCTCTTCAGGGACTTTATCTGTCTGTCTCTCTCCTCTTCAGGGACTTTATCTGTCTGTCTGTCTCCTCTTCAGGGGCTTTATCTGTCTGTCTCTCTCCTCTTCAGGGACTTTATCTGTCTGTCTGTCTCCTCTTCAGGGGCTTTATCTGTCTGTTTCTCTCCTCTTTGAGGGCTATATTTGTCTGTCTGTCTCCTTTTCTGATTTTAACAGGCTTTGTCTCTCTCCTTTTTAGGGCCTATCTTTCTCTTAGAAAGACTTCTTCCTGGCTTTTCTTTTAGCAAACTCAGCTACAATATCATCAAAGTCTAGCTCCTTGACCAGCTGAGATTCAATGGCCATCAGTGACAGTGCACTGAGGCGTTGCTGTGTTTGTGTTGTTCTGAGCTCATTTTTAATTCTTGCCATCTGTGAAGATGATCTTTCTCCTTCACAGTTTGTAACTGGCAATGTCAAAAATATACGTAGAGCTACAAACACATTGGGGAAAGTTGACTGCAGACTGTGTTTCAAGAGCACCTGCAGCAGTTTTTGAGGAGACTTATCCAGCTCATTTTTTACAAAACATCTAAACTGGATAATTTCATCTGCAAGGTTCTGATTTAAATCTGAATTATAGCAAGCACAGAGTGCATCAGCCTGTTAACGAACAGTTGGCAAATCCTCAGTGTCCAGGTTTAGTAGAACCCAAAAGCTGTTTTTAATGTTCCGGTATGCATCAACTCTGTGGTCTAAACATCCGACTAGCTTGTCAATAATGACATTAAATGTTGCTACCTGGCATCGTTCACGGCCTTTCAGAGTTACTTCATGCTCTGTAGTTTCATCTGGAAATCCTTTCCGCTTTTTGGCCCTCTGTAGTTCATCTTTATATAACTGACACACACCAGGAACATTCTTCGCAGATCTTTCAAAATGGTCAAATTGGTCTCGAAGTGATACAACCCATGATCTCAAAGACTCAAACAGACGAATTGCAGTCATCAGATCCATGTCTGGCTTTTGTAAAGCCTCACTTATCACTTCACTTATCACTTATCTGCTTAATACACAGTGCCAAAACTGTGACATAAATGACATGTCAAGAGTGCCCAATTTTGAGCTCAGTGCTGCTGCCTCCATGCGTGTTTCACGTTTTTCTCCTGTATCAGAGGACATGCTCTGAAGTACTTCCCTGATTTGTGGCTTTAGATGCATCTGCACGGCAACTCCAACGTGTTGATGACAGTGATTTCAATGTCATGTCTACCTTGATGTTTGCATTATTGAAGAATGCGTTCCATCTATGAGTGGAACTTGCACAAAATGCATAAAAGGACTGCATGAGATCAAAGAAATTGCTTGCATCTTGACAACAGCCTTCTATACTATTTACCCCCACCAAATTGAGGGAATGTGCTGCACATGAAATGTAATGGATTAAAGGATTTTTGTTCTTCAAATAAGCCTGTAGCCCATTATATCGCCCCGATATATTGTTTGCATTGTCATATGCCTGGCCTCTGCAGTTTGCTATATCTAAGCTTAAACTGTCAAGCATAGTCATCACAGTGTCAGCCAGACTTTTACCTTCTTTGTTCACAAATCTAAAAATGAACGTCAGCTGATCAGTATGTGACAGGTCAGGAGTAGAGTCCACTATCAGAGAAAAATACTTTGCCTGCTGTATTTCTGCAGCTATAGTAGCTTTCACTTTGTCACCCATTTGCTGAATCAACTCCTCACATATAGTTGATGAAAGATAGGATGTGTTGCCCCTACCAATCTGTCCATATTTATTAATGTGCTCAGCAAGAAAAGGATCAAACTGAGAAATGACTTCCAGAATGCCAAGAAAGTTACCATTGTGTGGTGATCCAAGAACTTCATTATCACCACGGAAAGGCAGTCCTCTTTCACTTAAAAATTTAATGACAGCCACAACCCGTTTGAGCACTTCGCGCCAATAACGCTTTTCATCCTGTAACTGTACTAGTTTAGCATTTACGGTTCCACTGCCAGATGAGCGCTGAAGTAATGCTAACATGCAATTACAGTGCTCTGTGCTTTTCTCATGCTCACGCACATGTTCGGGATGTTTCCAATCAGAAAAACCACATGTAAATTGATTTTTTTTTTTTTTTGAAAAAAAGCATACAAGCAAAACAAAAAATACTACCTGTAGATGGTGAGTATGTGGCCCAGTCTCTAGAAACTGTTTCTCCATTTGGGAGTTTGCAATGAAGCAAATCATTAGTAAGGGAGCACACTTTACCTCCCAAACCTCCATCACGGGTTGAGCCTGGATATTTGTTCTGCCTGTTGTGGAATGCTGCAGGCCCACGATCGATCAGGACGGTGCGAGCATCATCGTTGACTACCCCCCACAAAGCAGGGTCAGACACATGATGAACCCAGTCTGCACTGCTGCTGCTGTTCCCACCACTGCAGCTAGCCACAGGCTCTGCCTCGTGTTGTGCCGCGTTGCCGTTAGCCTCCTCCGTGTGGTTAACGCTAGCTTGATCACCTAACGTCACTATAACATCTTCTTCACCCTCATTCCCCTCATCATCGTGAGTACTTTTAAAGAAGGTCTGAATGCATGGCACATGCTTCAATAAAGAGGCCTCCCTCTCCTCCTTTTCTCTTTTTCGCTTGCATTTGCTAAATCCACTTGTTTCACTCATTTTGATATACGACGCCTACTACACTACAGTCCACTTACAGCAGCGCGCGTCATTTTATAGACTTGCATTTCCACGCTTGACCAATTACAGCATTCTGTTTAGTTTAAAAAAATAAAAAAATAAATCAAGAAAAAATTCTGCGTGCTTTTATTGATTATATATGGTGTCTTTTATGACATTTTAAATATAATGATGATGATGATAATCATAATAATAATAATAATATTATAAGAAGAAGAGGACAAAATTATAATAATACTATTGTAGTGACTATTTGCTATCAGGAAATAATATATTGTCTAAAGCAATAGATGCTTTTTTACAGAGAGAGAGGCATCTTTATTAAGGCATGTGTGCCATGAAGTCGGGTGAAGTAGGGCTAGGGGCTAGTTGTGGCAGACGATCTGGCTAACCAGGGTTCAGAAGAGGGTGACTAAATACAAATTAATTCTATTAAGATGTTGCTAACATTTAAGACCAATTGGAAAATAACAATAAGGTGTTTTACCCTGTAAATTAGCTGCAGTTTATTTGCAATAAAATCTAATTTTAGATTTTTGCACATCTAAAATAGGCTAAATATTAAATACATTTTTATTTCACATTATTATTATTATTAATATTTCCTTCTTGTTAAAAATAAATGTATTTCCAATCTGATATGTAATAGGGAGAAAATAAAGATAAGTTCAGCAGACGGCGGATTCGAACCGGGACTGAGTTGATCGCCTCAAAACATGACAGGCACGTTATGAGCTGCGCCCATGAGGCGGAGTAGGGGGGCGCTCTCTAGTTATATTGTCTCTGCTGGTCAGACCGTGAATGTGCCTAAACAACAATTTTTTTTCCGCCTCTTGCACGGGCCTTAAGTGCTCACGGGCCCCTGGGCCCGTGCCCATAATGCCCATTGGATAATCCGGCCCTGGTCCTGAAGAACAGGATGAGGAGATTCAAAACATCATCAGTCTGAGTCTGCTGCAGGTGGAAAACAGATACGAGTTTTTTTTTTTAAGTCTAAACTGAGAGTCTATAACTCTCTAATAAGACAAACAACATAAAAATAAGTTCTACAGTGACTATACCAACTGTAAGAAATCAATCTACGTTAAAAGATCGATTAGGAATTATTAGCTCATTTCAATGACTCGGATCTTGAAGATTCGAATCATTGATTCGACTCAATTGAGTTGGATTGAATCAGATCAAAGATTCAGACTCTATCTGAAGTTTGTCCCGCAAATAGAGACAACACATTTTACCAATCTTGTCTATATTATTTCCGTGGCCAGCAGTAATAACATAACACAGAATAGGGTTAAATTTTAGCAAGGTAACACGATCTATAGCTTGAGGCAATGACTTAGAAGCACATAAACGAGAACACAGTTCTTACAAAGGAGAACAAAGATTTATTGAGCTACGCTATTCGATACATGAGGCTAATCTACGTAATAATCAAAACAACAAACAAACGCACACACACGTTCACACACACACAGGCAGTTCAGAGGATGCAAAATGAGTTGACCAACAGTCCTGAATCATCTAGTATTTCGTACTAGATCTTAGAATCACCTGAGAAACCACAAAAGCAGAGATTTGACTCGTCTTTAACTGCTTAAGATCATATGCACCAGATCAGAAAGAGACAACAGTTGTCGTGTACTTGCGAGTTTGTTGAAGTCTTTGCTTGGATTTTCCCTCGCCGGATGGCTTGAGGAAACACGTGGCGCTCCTGATAGGTTGGTTTCTCTGTGATGTCTTCGGGATTCGGGCGAGTGGAGCTAGTTGCCGTTGGTGACCGGGGTACGGACTCCGGGGAGAGTCAGTTCGCGGAAGTTTCAGAGGTTTCCAAACTTAGGAGGTTTGGATGAAGGTTTGTGGTGACCCAACCGCGTGGTGGCGATTGGGGGTGGAGAAGCAACAGCGGGCGGACGCCAGCTTGATGCTAACAGGCTGCTGTTAAAAGGCGCGCAGATTTGGGCCTGCCGGGAGTTTTTATACGGCTTGATCTGACCCGTCCCTCCTGACGCTGTCGTCCAATGAACGGCAAGATGAAGGGCGGGGCCAGGCCCCGTACCAGTGTAATCAGGTTTAATAATTAACCGTCTGCAAGAGATTTCACATGGTAAAATCTCTGGTAAAATTGTAACTATCTGACATCAAATGTAACAAGACAAATATGGTTTGTATCACAAAATTCTCATTTACAGCAAAGTATTGCAAATAAAGAGGGGTTCAGTTAGATACCAAGAACGAAGCATTTTAGACACATACAGATCATTTAAACCTGTCACAAGGGTAAAAATCACACATTATGAACCTGGTTGGTTGAAATAAACACAACACATCAATACCTATAAAGGTCATTCAAAATATCAAATTTTGCCCTTCTTATAACCTTTATAAGAATGGTTTTCCTTAAGTCTCCTTTATTTCTTTTGTCTCTGAATTCTCTGTCCATCTAGCTGAAATTAGAGTGTCTTGTGGTGCATGGCCCCAGATCACGTGATTGGTCTCGTGATGGAGAGAATTTGAAGGGCGTCTTTGTCTAGTTGGTTAACGATTAACCAAAATTGTGGCCGCATTTGTCCAGCTTAGGGCCAGAGTGTTTGGGGGAAGAGAGTTGAATGAATTGGCCCCTGTTATGCTGATCGTACAAGCCCTAGAGCGAGTAAAGCCATTTGCGCTCAACATTCCAAAGCCTGATTCGAACTGGTTTTGATCCGGCGAATTACTTCACAACAATACTTCATTGGCGGTTTTAAATGCCAGTAGCTGATCTGCAGGTGCACTGTAATGAATTAATGAAGATGAAAGATGTCTGCATAAAGATGTCAAAATATATGATACACAAATATTTAATAATACTCCAGTCTATACAGACTGGTCAAATGCTCCAAACTCCTGTTACACAACAGCAGCAGCAGAGTTTTTAGTAGTTTTCAGAAATCACAGTTTGATTATAAAATACACTTATGAATTATTCCATGAAAAAAATAATTTAAATGAACTTTTCATATACGCCTGTCACCCTTTTAAAATAAAAGAGTTTTAAGAGGTTGAAAGATCATTGAATAGAGATGATGGCAATTGTACTGGCCACGGAATAGGTGGAAACATAATCTAGATCTAGTACTGTTCTGACTCATTATCTGCAATAAATAGTTTATATACAAGTCTAACTCACTAACCATTAGGGCACAACTTCCCCCTATAGGTGAACTAAGTGGCAGAGAAAAGTTGTTGTTATCAAACATTATTTACTTCACTAAACCAGTTTAATGGTGAAGGGATTGATGCAATAGGCCTATTGATAGAAAGTTTGTGAAGAAATGTCATGCTCCCTTGTAAATGTTTGTTGTAGTATTTTCAAAATACAGTATTTTATTTTGATACATTTTTGGCAGCTATATTTTGTAGTATATTTCATACACTTAAAATTAATTTATTTGGTGTTTTATTTTAAAATACATTTCAATATATTTTTGTCCATCCCTTTTCAGAAGTTTATTCATTTCATATGAATGACTCACGTTAGGTTTGTGGATTACATTTTATTGATTTTATTTGTGTCAAGCTGCTGCATCTGGTAGACTAAGATTAGTGCACTGAGCAAGTTATCATAAGCTGCTTTTCCACTATTGTGCTGAACTGTTCTTTATGTTGAACCTTTTCATTCTGTGCCAAACCGGGCCATACATCATGGATATGGTTTCATTTTCGACTGTCGTGCTGCAACAAAGCTCTTTGGAACGTTATACAAAACGCATCGGTAATTGCCTTGGTAAGGCAATGTTAACAGCTCCCCTTGTTAATTTAAGTAAAAGCCAAAACTATTTTTTTCATGCTCATGTACAGTATAATAGCAAAAGCAACAGTGTGACTAAACACTGTTATGCCACTCTCTTATATAGAGGTGCTAAATATATCTACAATAGAATTCACAGCAACCATACAGTATATATTTAGTGGCCATATGTTGTGCGGCTTTGTGCAAATTTTATTTGGGGGGTAAATTACCAAAATGTAACATGATGATTGAAAATGATTGGAAGGGAAATAAATAATATATTTCAAATTTCTGTACATAACAGAAAAATAAACAATGATAATGCAACAATAGTAGTTTCTCTGTATTAGCAGTATGGCAAAAAATATATTTTTGGACAGGCCTTGTCAAAAGTGAACAGACACTTTCACTAATAAAAAATGTAGCACTTAAATTATTTCATAACAATCAGTTAAATTACACAGTGGTTTTATATCAAAAGTTGATAAAGATATAAAATATACTACATTTTGATGGTAAAATATAACCATTTAAATGATGTTATTTATTTCAGTATTCAAACATAAAATAACGAATGCATAAAGTTAAATAAAAACGAATACGAAACAACATAAAGCATATAAAGGAATATTATATTTAGCAAAATGCTGCTCTTATATTTGTATTTTTATAATTTTATTTTTGTTATTTTAATAATTTTGTCTTCATAATTAACTAACAAGCTATAGTTAAATTCCTGCTTGACCTTTAAGAAAATATTTTGCGTAGCTATCAGCCAGTATATATTAAAGATCACAGAGAACAAAAAAACATGTTACATGGCCCCATAACTTAAAAATTGTTCATTTTTATTTATTTATTTTTTATAAAACATTTGTCAAAACGTAACGATATTTTACAATCCATGTTTATTTTATTTATTCATTTATTTGAGTTGTTTATTGGTGCATATATAGGCTGTAATTTAAATCATACAACTGATGGGTCACTTTTTATTTTTGGGTGAACTATATACCTTTAACATCCATAAATGGCTTTATATTTAAAGCAATATATATATATTAGGGATGGGCGATATGGCCTAAAATCCATATTGCGATATACATTGCAGCCTCTTGCGATAACGATATATATTGCGATATATAAATTATAATAGAACCATTTCAGAACAGGCTACATAGACCCTTAGGAAAGCCAAACTGCTACTTTTTGTTAAAGAAATAAAGAAACGTTGCATGTCATTTTGAGAACATTTATTGTGCAAAAGCAAAACTGTAATTAAACAACACAATGTTGCAGATAAATAAACTAAATGTAGTGCCTTTCAGAAAGAAAGACTTTTCTTTTAAGTCCTTGGTTCCTAAATGCCAAGTTGCAGAGAACAAAAAAACTGGTGTTTAGTTAAGGAACTTACACTGTACTGAAATTACTTCCAGTATTAAATTAGTCAAATAAAATTGTGTATTGCAGATACTTTAAATAAAAACATATTTCTAACCTGCAGTCTAAGGTAACACATTTGATTTTAAACATTTTCTTCTTTTAATAAAATTAAAACTGGTGTCTTGATCTGCTCTTTCTCTCTCTCTCCCTCTCTCTCTGTCTGCTGTAGTGTTGGTGCTGCTGAGAGATTGAGACGCACAAGACCAAGTTTGCTTATAAAGTAATGCAAAAACGAATACAATTAATATCGAAAGCGAAAGCAGATTCTCGGACATGTCCGGGGAAAAGAGAATGTATTGTCACCCCAAATAATGACCTGGATCAGTCTATTTAGTCTTCGCGCTCTTCTCAAAGCTGCTATAAAGGCAGGACAACAGTTCTGTATCCAGCGCGTCTCTGTGGGTCTGCATGCAGAGCATGCGAGTCTGTGGCAGAGTGTTCTCAGTTTCTCGCGAACACAGAACCGGGCCGCCCCAATAATATATCGGCCGCCCAGGTAAAATCTGTGTGGGAAGCGCTGTGTGGGAATCTGTGTGACAAGCCACGATATGCCATGCATGAGGCTCGCAAGTTGTGCGACACGTCACCATTCGGTGCCATGCGTTGCTTAGTGCTGTTGTTGAGAGCGTCAGCATGTGCTACAGTCACAATAGATTTCCAACGTAATACACCATAAGTTAGTGTGAAGAGCATGTTGTTTTACCGTGGCCGAGTGAATTAAGCTATCAATCGAGCTTATTAAAAAAGAAAATCACACATGTGCGACTAAATAAATTTTCCAGTTCTCACACGTCTATTTTTTGTCGCAAATGCGAGCAAATTGGTCGCACTGTCGAGCCCTGTCCATGTTTATTCAAGATGATGCGTTGCAGCCGGCTGCAGCTCGTTGCTCTTAATTTCGCAGGTAGATTGTGTCATCAAACATGCATTATCGCGATAGAATTAGAATCTCTATCGTAGGCCAATTTTGTATCGTTTATATCGCATATCGCATAGTTGAAGACAGAATTATTAGCCCGCCTTTGAATTTTTTTCCTTTTTAAAAAATTTCCCAAATGATGTTTAACAGAGCAAGGAAATTTTCACAGTATGTCAGATATTTTTTCTACTGGAGAAAGTCTAATTCGGCTAAAACAAAATTTAAATTTTTTAAGCTTAAAATTATTAGCCCCTTTAAGCAATTTTTTTTTGTGATTGTTGTAAGAAATCAATCTACGTTATAAGATCGACTAGGGATTTATTTAGCTCATATCAATGACTCGGATCTTGACGATTCGAATCATTGATTCGACTCAATTGAGTCAGATCAAAAGATTCACACTTTATCTGAAATTTGTCCCGCAAATAGAGACTTCACATTTTACTAATCTTGTCTATATTATTTCCGTGGCCAACGATAATAACATAACACAGAATAGGGTTAACGTTTCGCAAGGTAACAAGATCTACAGCTTGAGGCAATGACTTAGAAGCACATAAACAAGAACACAGTTCTTACAAAGGAGAACAAAGATTTATTGAGCTACACTACGATACACTACGATACGATACACTAATCTACGTAATAAACAGAACATCAAACACACGCACACACATCTTATCTTTAACTGCTTAAGATCATATGCACCAGATCAGAAAGAGACAGCAGTTGTTGTGTTACTTGCGCGAGTTTGTTGAAGTCTTCTTTGACTGGGTTTTCCCTCGCTGGGCTGGCCTGAGGAACCACGTGGTGCTCGAGAAAGGTGGCTTCTCTGTGACGTCTCTGGGATTCCCGCTCGTGAGCGGAGGCTTGTTGTCCTGGGTTACCGGGGTAGCGGACTCTGCTGAGTTTGTGCTGTTTCGCGGTCCAACACTTAAGAGGTTTGCATAAAGAGTTTGTGGTGACCCAATCGCGTTGTGGCGACTGGGGGCAGAAAAGCAACAGCAGGCGCAAGCCAGCTTGATGCAATAAGGCGCCGATTTTAGGGCTGCAGGGAGTTTTAAACGGCTCGATCTGACCCATCCCTCATGACGCCATCATCCAATGAATGGCTGCCATGAAGGGCGGGGCCACGCCCCGTACCAGTGTAATCAGGTTTAATTATTAACCGACTGCAAGAGACTTCACGTGGTAAAATCTCTGGTAAGATTGTAACTATCTGACATCAAATGTTACAAGACGAATACTGTTCGTATTAATAAATTCTCATTTACACCAATGTATTGCAAATAAAAAGAGGCTTGGTTTAACAAACGAAACATTTCAGACACATACAGATCATTTTAACCTATTATAAGGGTAACAACACATTGTTAACCTGGTTGGTTGGAATAAACACAGCAGTAAATCTATGGCTATTATTCAGAATATCAAATTTTGCCTTGGTTCTAACATTTAAAAGAATTGTCTTTCTTAAGTCTCTCATTCATTTGCAGAGATCTCTTTTGTCTCTGTGGAACTCTGTCCATCTGTCAGGATGTGGAATATCCCGAGGGCGAACCCATGTCCACCAAAATCACATGATGGTCATTCAAATGTCTTGTGATGGTTGATCATTTACGAAATTGTTAAAGCATCTCTGTCCAACTGAGGCCAGAGTATTGGGGGAAGAGAGTCCAATGAATTGGCCCCCCTGTTATCCTGATGGTACAAGCCCTGGAGCGAATGAAGCAATTTGCGCTCAAAATTCCAAGCCTGATTCGATCTGGTTTTAATTCAGTGAGTCCCTTCATTGTCTACAGAACAAACCATCATTATACAATAACTTGCCTAATTACCCTAACCTGCCTAGTTAACCTAATTAACCTAGTTAAGCCTTTAAATGTCACTTTAAGCTGAATAGAAGTGTCTTGAAGTGTCATGACAAAGATAAAATAAATCAGTTATTAGAAATTAGTTATTAAAACTATTATGTTTAGAAATGTGTTGAAAAAATCTTCTCTCCGTTAAACAGAAATTGGGGAAAAAAATAAACAGGGGGGCTAATAATTCTGATTGCAACTGTAACTAATTAACCTGATTAAAACTTAGTCATGTTCATATTTAAGAAAGATTAAATCAAACAAACATAATTGACCTTACTTTCAATTACAGAGAACATAATGATGCATAATGCATTGCTCTCAATGCACCCCACCCCCCACCCGACACGACCAAAACATTTCCTGAATTTAGAAAAATGGATATTAAGAAACAATCTTACCAGAACGAAGTCAACAAAGTCTTGTTTAAAACACATGTGATGCATAAACATATGAGCTGTTTCACCAGTGTGTTCTAGTACACCATACGTGTTGCCTTTGCACTGAGTCGTTCTTCATACCTCGTTTAAATGATCTAAGACAGGGGTGTCCAAAAACTCGGTCCTGGAGGGGCGGTGTCTTGCATATTTTAGCTCCAACCTGCCTCAACACACCTGCATGAATGTTTCTAGAAAGCTTAGTAAGAGCTTGATTAGCTAGCCCAGGTGTGTCTGATGAGGTTGGAACTAAACTTTATAGAACACCGGCCCTCATACCTGCCAACATTTGGTTCGTAAATTCCGGGAGGCGGGGGGGGGGGGGGGGGGGGGGTAATTATGGCATACGCTAATTTGCATATTACTGACATCATCGCGTTCTACCATTTCTGTTTGTTTAACAGCCTATGGTAAATAAATGGGGTATTTTATATTCGCACTATGCTTTATGTAAGCTTGTCAATTTAACTAAATGTATTGCTGTTTGATTACAGTATATCATTATAGATGAGTAGGGAATTTGCAGTAATCTCTCAGACGTAATATTCTCAGACAAGTTCTGAAACTCTCACTTTAAACATCTCTGATTGTGCAACAAGAATAAACAGTCAAATTAAATTGTTAAAATAAAGGAGAAGCAGATCGGGTTGACTGTACAAGGGAAATACCTTCAAACTGCCACCTGTTCTAAATCATTTGCCGTCGGTACGCTGAGAGGTGCTCTGCTCTCAGGCTGCAGGGTAGGCTCATTGAGAAGAGTAGGGACGGTACAGTAATGGACAAACGACAGTATATAAAAATCGCCAGTAACACACAAAAAAGTCGCTAGATTTGTCGCTAGTCGCTTTTTTGAAAATTTGTTGCTAAGTTGGCAACACTGGCGCAAACTGAAGAGCGGGGAGCGGGAGGAGTGAGAGGCTTAGGGAGATGGGGGTGCGCGAACTGTAGCGCGCGACCGTCACCGGAAGAGCACAAGCGCCAAGTTTCAGCCCGGACTGTACCAAAATGCTGAGGAGCGGGGGGCGGGGGAATTCCGGGAGTTTACCGGGAGACAGACCAATACGGGAGACGGGTCTGAAATACGGGAGACTCCCGGGAAAAACGGGAGTGTTGGCAGGTATGCCGGCCCTCCACGATCAAGTTTGGACACCCCTGATCTAAGATGATTTGGCAGATACTGTATTCTTTTAATCTTGATAACTGATCTCTGGCTAATTGATCTCTGGCTAATCTCTGGCTAAGTTCACGAATCAGATTAAAATGTCCGGATGAACTGATCTGAGATCGCTGCGTGTGTTGTGAAAGACAGATAATCATGATCAGCAATACAACGATTTTCTGACAGCTCAGCAGCGTAAGGACATCATCTGATTAATATACAATTCTCCATGTGAACAAAATTTGTAGTAAATGGTTTGTTAAATATGATACACAATAACTCTCCACCTATGTTGTGGGCTGCAGGCTTTTCACTTTCATGTGTCAAGAGTATTTAGCAATTTATTTAGTTTTACATTTAGATTTTCTTTATTATAGTTGCCTAGGCCTATTCAAGTTTCTTAATCGGCATAAGGAATAATAACTGTTTAAATTCATTTTGCATCAAAAAGCATTTTGATATCTGTAAAGGTGTCTGCAACTTTTGTGAAGCATCAAATAACTGCATGACTGTATAAATTATCATATTGCTTAAAAAACAGTCTAATATTCTAATAAATATATATTTATTCATATTAATTATTAATTAATTTAATTATCAATATATATATATATATATATATATTTTACTATTTTCCCAAGTGTATACAACTACTGTAAGAAAATACGAGAACTCGCTGCATACTCGGGACCCGACCAAAACCCTAATCTAATCTAATCTAATCCTGTTTATATGAAATAAGATGCTGCTCCCAAGCAGGTATGAGCTACCAAACCTTTTGCTATGATGAAAATAACTCTTGGATGTGATTTGAAGAATGAAATGATCCTGGATTGTGTTAAATCGTCAATAACCAGATCCAGCTAATTGAGTAATCCACGTACGAAAAACAGACCCATAGAGAAATATAGATAAATAAATAAAATCTCACTATTTCCACTGTCAGACTAGCAACATCGCTGTTTTAAATATCAGATTCCTAAATGGGATCACTATATACAAATTGTGACTAAGAGAACAGCAAAATAAAATATTTAAACAAAACCTGTTGTTGACTATTTGGATATATTATTAAAATATAAAAAAAAAAAAAATTTACCATGTAATGTCACTCTTCACCCCATGTTGCTCAAATCAGCACAGTTAATTTGTGATTGATTTGTGCTGTTAAAACAAACGCTGTATCTATTTTTTTCATTAGATATAACCAAAATATTTCAGCAGCCATGACATCGCTCTCCAGCCCAGTTCCTCTAAATCATACAAAACTGGTGCTCATTCACATCAAGCACAAACAAACTGTGCTGATTTGGAGTGATTTCAGCAACATGGAGTGGAAAGTAACATCACAGTCAGTTTACTTTTGTTGAGTGCTAACTTCAAAGAGGTAAGAGAATGGCTATTTCTAATCTGAAAATTTCTATTAATATTGAACAAATTTATTTGAGTTGAGCAGAAATCAGAACATTCATTCTCCAAAACACTGTTCTTCAGTAAGTCATAGTGACAGTGAAAATGCTAGAAGCCATGAGTTTTCACCAAAACAGTGAATTAAATCCCAAAAATAAAAAAATTAAAACTCTTAACAACCATAAGAATACCACCATGTTTGCATGTTCTTCCTGTGTTTGCGTGGGTTTCCTCCGGGTGCTCCGGTTTACCCCATAGTCCAAACACATGCGCTATAGAGGAGTTGATTAAATAAATTGGCCGTAATGTATGAGTGTGTGTTTGTGTGTGTATGAGTGTGTGTGTGTGTGTATGTGTGTGTATGTGTGTGTGTGTGTGTGTGTGTGTGTGTGTGTGTGTGTGTGTGTGTGTGTGTGTGTGTGAGTGAATGTGAGAGTGTATGGGTGTTTCCTCTGTGTAAAACATATGCTGGATAAGTTGGTGATTCATTCCACTGTGGCAACCCCTGATGAATAAAGTGACTAAGCCAAAGGAAAATTAATGAATGAATGATGACAAATTATCTCTGCTTGCTGGATGTGCACTACCCTGCAGAGCTCAAGCATAATAAAGCACACTGAAGCAGCTGCTCAAGCTTTTCAGTATTATATAAAATACATAGGCAGATGTGCGGAAGCAGGTTAGAAATCCAAATACAAGTCATGACTATTGACCTTATTCTTCAATGCGGAAGTGCGCTCGTTTTCGCGATTGTTTTAGAACTTCCGATTCAGTTCCCTATGGGAGAAATGACTAGGAATAATAAACGGCTGAAAACGGTCAAACTACTCGCTCTACAAACAAGTGTTTGCATGATTATACAGACAAAATAGAATAAAATAATAAGAAAACCTCAGTTTGCAACATCAAGCAGCAGAACGAGCTGTTTTTAATGTCTAAAAATGAATGGAAGTGAATGACACCGGAAGTCTCGAGCCAAAATGATTCAAATGGCTGCGCCCGCTCGTACGCGGAGAATAAGGTGAATAATGTTGAAAGAAAGAGAAAATGATCATTCACGGTTTACCTGGATCTTTCGTTTATGATTAGCTGTTTTCACGTATTTAATTTAGATTGGTTCATATGACACAGGCAGTCACATATAAGCTTCACCAATGCACACAGACTAAGTAGGAAGAATCATGATTAGTTAATTGAGTTTTCGGTTTAACATGTTCAACATGTAAAGGAATCAAAAGAAAGTAACAACTCAAATCTTTTTTCCAACACATATGATTGGCTTCTGTCTTTCATGTGATGAACAGACGACTCAAAAAACTAAAAAAAAAATAAGAAACCAGTCTTCTCTTCCACCTGTACAAATGTGTGCATGCACAAATGAAAGAATCACTTCCAGAAATTACTTACTGTTCTGGAATCTCCTACACAATTTGTTCAAAACTAACAAATTGGTCAAAACAATTATCACAGTGAACTGTCATTGCAAGATAGACGAGAGGATAAAGATGATAAGAATAGATAAATGGAACAAACATGACGACAATAAACAAACGCTTATGGCAATATAAGGATTATTTGTATTCTTAAAGCTGTCCTGTGTACTTTAGAAGCATAAAGTATGCTTATAATACAATGCTAACTGAATTAGCGATTTCTTCATCTTGTCACACAAATTGGTTATTACAAACACTTGACTAATGTTATGAAGTGAATTTAGAGTGTAAGAACATCAGTAAATCACTTTATAAACAGCCCAAACATGCTAAACTATCGCACAACCACTACGTTGAAAACAATAATAATGCCCATCCCTAGTGCTAGGCTATTAAAAAAAAGTGCCTCCACACAATCACAAAATACAACCACAAAACATACAATTAAATAATAACCAATTTATATCAACCTAAGTTTATCATGAATTACTCATTTATTTTTAATTGGATATTTCTAATATAGTAGAGCAGGAGTGCTCAATCCTGTTCCTGGAGATCTACCTTCCTACAGATTTCTGTTGCAACCCATATCAAACACACCTGCCTGTAATTATCAAGTGCTGTTCCGGTCCTAATTAATTGGTTCAGGCGTGTTTGATCAGGGTTGAAGCTGAACTATGCAGGAAGGTAGATCTCCAGGAACAGGATTGAGCACCCCTGTAGAGCATAAACTACACCATTGCTGCGTCCCAATCCGCATACTATGCGTCCTATACAGTATGTGAAAATAGAATTAGTATGTCCCAAATCGTAGTATGTTCAAAAAAGGCTCCCGGATGGTTTACTACTTCTGGTAGAAATTCGAAGTGCAGAACAATGCGCACTCTAATGCTTAATATTGCCCACAACTCATTGCGCGGTGGAGGGAGGAGCATGAGCGCAGCGCAAATATGGCGACGGCAGGAGAAGCATCCACATACGCGTCTTCGGTATTTAAGTGTAAGAATTGTAATGTTAAACTATAATAATTTGTTTAATCATAATATTGGATATTGCATGAAACGAGTAACGTTATGGTGTTTATAATTTAGGTACTGATGAAGACACGCAGCGCCTGATAGCCTGGCGGACAACAAATGAATCCCTTTTTACAGGCAAAAAAAATGCTGCCATAAAAGGATTCGAGTAAGTATCAATGTATTTTGTTATATTTAAATGATTTGGTAGATGTTTTCATAAAGCAGCTGTGATGACATTTCAGAAAAAATCAAACGTAAAAAGTCTATTTACATATCTGTGTATTCTTCTATACGTTTGAATCAAACGTAAGGTAATCATTTTGTTAATGTGTTGTAATAACAGTATAATCATTTACATAAAGAAGACATAATGGAATATCTGTGTGTTTCTGTGTGTTTATTAAACTGAAGATTAAACCATATACATATATTTGACACCACTCCACATCTATACTATTTCAGGTAGCAGTTACATAAGTCAGTTCCAGTGTTGCCAGATTGGGCGGTTTCCCGCCCAATTGGGCGGTTTTGAATCCAAGTTTGCGGGAAAAAAATGTCATAGGCGGGTAGTGGATATTTGGGCGGTATTGTGAAGGTACGCCCGCCTGCCCGCAATCTCCCGCAACCCCCCCAATTTTCGTCAATTTTGGGACCCTTCCCCCTATTTTTCTTGAAATACAGGACTATCCAACCACCCCTCATACATTTTGGAGCGCTCAACCCCCCCACTTTTCGCGAAATTTGTGACCGTCCAACACCCCCCCCCCCCCTTTTTTTTTTGTAAAATCAAGGCTGTTGGGCGGGTGTTTTCGCATGTCGGCGGGTTTTTGAGCTGGAAAAAGTCAGCTACATCTGGCAACACTGGTCAGTTCATTATGAAGTATACTTCTTAAGTTGATAGATTATTTAGTTATTTACGTATTTTATGAAATTACACATTTTACTGTGACTATGTTCAGATGTCAATTATGTCAAACTGTTTTTTCTGGCCCACTATTGTACGTTGTAGTTCATTATTATGATACATTTCATTTCATACAAGATTTTGTTGAAATTGTTTGTGTTTATTTACTTGGTTCTCTTTTGGGTGCATTAGAGCCTTCATCACTGACAACGGCATGACCGGAAACGTTTCTGCAACATGGGTAAAAAAAAAAATGGGAAAATTTGAAGCAGAAATACAAATTAAGTACAACGGGATATTTCATGTTATCTGGACTAGTAAAATAACAATGAGCTAATTGGGATTCTTTCTTAAAATTTATAGGATCTTAAGTGTCCACAGTCAGGGGTCAGCACAGAGGGAGGTGAATTGACAGCATCATCTTGAAAATGGTATGGGGTGATGGATGCTGCTCTAGGTTCCAAGCAATCCATCACCCCACCTGTGCTGATTCAGTCGTCAGTTCAGGATGATGCTGCAAGTCCATCTCCCTCTGTTGCTGACACATCTGATAATCCCAGAAGAAAACGTAAAAAAGGTACTGGAGAGAGCGATCTTCTGACGTATTTCAGAGAGATGGAGGAAAGGGAGACACAGCGTGAAAAGGAGGCACAAGAAAGAGAGGAAAGGAGAAAAAGAGAGTTAGAGCAGAGGGAGAGAAGAAAAGAGGAGGAGAGGATGGAGAGAGAGGAAGAGGCCAGAAGGAGGGAGGAAGCATTTAGAGAAAGAATGGAGAGTAGATATGAAGAAATGAGAAGAGAGGCTGCAGCTTGCGAAGACAGATTCCTTTCCAGGATGGATGTTCTTGTTAAATCGGTCACGAAAAAATAAATAAATTAGAAATGATAACAACAGAAATGTAAATATAAAAATAAAATGGTAAAAATAAAAAATAATAATCATTAAACAATGATTCTGGTAATCCTGGTGTTTTTTGTTCTATTTGAAGTGATTTTGGTTTTAACCCTTAGAGGCTTAAATTCTTTTAGGAAAACCATGTAAATTATGTACATCCATACACTACTATTTTAGCAATATCTGAGTAAATATAGGTAATGCATTTATGTATTTTAACAAAACAGTTTGAAATGGTAATATGTATTAAAATCAGAGTTCTGTAATCTAACAACTTTAGGAACAGAAAGATAATACATTTAAATTCAAATGAGGTCTTGAAAAAAGTCATATATTATAATTTTCTTTTTTTATGTTTTTTGATATTTCCTAAATAATTAAAGAGCCCCTATTATACATTAAATGGGGTCATATTTTGGTTGTAAGGGTCTCCAACAACAGTCTAATATGCATGCAAGGTCAAAAAACACTTTCATGGTCTTATAATCTGCATTTATTTTTACCTAATTTTCCCAGCGACTCCCACATGAATCGTTCAGTGATTAATTTGTACCCAAACCCCTCCTAAGCGAGAAGCTAATCTGCGCTGATTGGACCGATGACAGCCTGTTGCAATTGGTCAACAGCGTTCAGCACGAGACAGAGTGAAATGCCCAGCACAGCTTATCAACAATATAGAAGTAGTCAGAGTGCATACACGCTATGGCAAGCCGTTTTGACTTTTATTCATTGTCAGGATCAGTGGCGCCTGCAGGCGTACGGCTGTACGCACTGTGCGTACCTATCATGAGAGCAGGCTCGGCGCCTTTCATTTAGGCTATTTATTCACTTATTTATTACTTTGCATTACTACTGACTTAATGCAGTAATATACTTTTTATAGTAATAATAATATGCAGTTTCACTATTACTGATTTATCAATGATACCATTTATTAACGCAGACGGATCATGGCTTCAGCTCCAAATGAGTGGATTAAATTATATTTTATTCTCCTTATTTCTTTCCGTTTTAATTAACATAATATAAATGTTTAAAGTTTTAGGTAAAGACGTCAAACTATGCCCACACATCAAAGCTAACTCACTATTCATATAACAGTCAAACCAGCATAACAGAGTAATCACGCTTCATTACCCAACCAATATCAGTGTTAAGAAAAAGTTAAATGTTACAATCTAATGTCATTTAAAAAAAATTGTAGCTAAATGTGCTACTTAGTTACATTTTAAGGCATAGGCTAGTGTAGCAAAACAGAGTGTGAGAGGTTAATCCGCGGCAAATCCACTCACTCACTCACTCACTCACTCACTCACTCACTCACACTATGTAGCCGACCTGTTTCATTTATATCTCTGTAAACTTGACTTCGCAGGCTGATCATCTTTAAACTCAAAAGTCCTTACTTCTCCTGCATAATGGGATGCTTCTTTTCACAACTGTTAATGTGTGGTTTAACGATTTGAAAATGAAAGCAAACCATTAAAAGGGTTCTGCGTTTTGTAAATGTTATAGCTTTTAATAATATTAATAATAATGAATATAATAAATTGTGATATTTATTATAGCGTGGACTGTGCAGTGTCCACTGTCCAACTAAATGTTTTTTTTAGGCTATTAATCCCGAACTGAAAAACTAATGTGAAAATGACAGGCGGTTGCGTCTTTGCTAAAATTAATTTAACGGCAGATATCTTTTGCGTTTTTTTTTCCTTTAGAGCTCAAGAAAATTGTATTTAAAGAGTTAGTTAACCAAAACATGACTTGAACTAGGCTGCTCGCCTTCATGTCACGCACTTGTCTTTTTTTTAGTTTTCTGAGTGATCCACTAGTCCAGTGAGTTTAGAGTGCGCCTCCGCCGCCGCGTGCGCGTTTTAAAGGCTATTTACAGGCGCACCCTGACAATCCAGTTCATGTTTTGGCACTGAAGCATATAGCGGACTGGTTTTGAACTTGAAGCACTTCACCTCAAATGTTATTCGTTCTTCTATCTTATCTAGTAGATAACTGACCAACAAAAATATTTAAACTAAGAGACAAACTATTCGAAATTCGTTTTTAAAAGTATATATTTTCCAGGAAAAATATACAAATTATATTTTTGTTTGAGCCCATCTTCTAACTGTGTGGTTGGATGATTTTCTGTCAGTGGAAAGTAAGGATTTAATCATAGGTCATAATTTTAAAGATTGCGTCTTGAGCGTCTGATTTTCCTTGGTGCTGATGTGCTTTTATTACATTTAGGTTTCAAAGAAATATTAATATTAAAAAGAAAACAAATTATGTCGTAACGAATGCCCTTAAATAATGTAGCCTTTGGTAATAAACACATCAGTGTTTCTTGAGATGATTGGGGGGAAGGGGGCGGGGCGGTGCTGAATTTGTGCGTACCTTGGAATAAAATCCTGCAGGCGCCCCTGGTCAGGATATGTATTCTTGATATCAACAATTTAATTCTTGATATCAAAAATGTTAATTCTTGATATCAACAATTCAATTCTTGATATCAAAAAAGGCAATTGTTGATATCGAAAATGTAATTGTTGATATCAAAAATTGAATTGTTGATATCAAGAATTACATTTTTGATATCAACAATTCAATTTTCACTAGTTAAAAGTCACCATAGACTGCCATTCAAATTTAATTGTTGATATCAAGAATTGATTTCTTACTAGTTGAAATGCAATTCTTGATATCAATAATTTAATTGTTGATATCAGGAATTAAATTGTTCATATCAAGAAATACTTTTCAACTAGTAAAGATGTTCATTCTTGATATCAACAATTTGTTTGTCACTAGTGAAAATGTTAATTTCTGATATCATAAATATAATTCTTACTAGTGAAATTAGCTATTTTAGATATCATAAATTACTTCCCTAATTGTTGATATGAGAAATACATTTTTAGATATCAGAAAAAACAATTGTAACATGTTGAAATATAATTGCAGATATCAAGAATTAACATTTCAACTAGTGAAATTAAGTTCTTGATATCAGGAATTTACATTTTTACTAGTGACAATATAATTCTTGATATCAACAGTTTAGTTTCTGATATCAGGAATGCAGATTGTTGATATCAAAAATTAACTTTTTTATATCAAGAATTAAATTTTTGATATCAAGACTGCATATTCTGAGAATTAATATAAGTCAAAACGGCTGAACATTATTTTTTGATATCAACAATTACATTTTTGATATCAAAAATGCTGATTGTTGATATCAGGAATTGCATTTCCACTAGTACAAACCTGAATTCTTGATATCAAAAATTACGTCATTACTCGTAGGAAAACATTTATGATATCAAAAATTTAATTTTAACTAGTAATACACATATTTCTTGATATCTGTAACTTAATTCTTACAAGTTAAAAATGCATTTTCACTAGTAATAATTGTTATTTCAGATCTCACAAATTGCTTTTTGGATATGTGCATATATTAATTCGTCAATGTGCATATTAATGACGAAATAAATATTCAAATGAAAGCGGATTGTTTTTACGTGCAATGGCGGACGGGGTTTTGAGGCAAATTGAGAGGAAATGCTATGCCATTGAAAGTGCGTACCACAATGGCCTTTGTGCTCCACGACATCTACGAATCCTAGATTCTTGTCTTCGGAATTTAGTAAGAGTTGCCAGTCAGCTAAGAACAGAAACAGCGGAGGAGCTTGAACACTCCCAGTCAACAAATTTCCTTTGACCCTGATCTGGCCCAAATCAACAGCTAAGATGTGGCCCAGATCAGTTAGTGTTCCCCGGCCCAGAACTGGCCCACATCCTTTTAGCCAGAACTGAACCAAAGTAGTGCCACAACTCCACCAAGCTTGAGCCAAGTAATACATTTTTATGTGGCCCAAATATGGGCCTTATATTCAAGATTAGTACACAAAAGACATTTAGAAGAAAACTGGATACCTGTAAAAACTGACATCCATAATATGAAAAAGCACTGCAGTGTTTGGATGTTCTGTGTTTGTCTGAGGTAATTAGTATACAGAAATGTATATTCTATACAAAGCCTGAAGCTGATCGTTCAGTTCTTGCCGTGTGACTCGTGGTTTTCAACTGGGTGAGCTTGGGAAATGTGAGCGCGCACAATATGCAATCCCAATGTGATCCCTCATGCGCTAAAGATGCAATATGCAAACGGCCCCATAAGCAGCTGCACTTCTTTTCACATTCAGAAGATACCTTCACTCCCGATCCTGCACAAAGGTCCAATTTAACCTGTTTAGGCTGAGTTGGGCCGCTGTATTTCTGGGTGCCGGTGTCCTCCTTGGTGACGAGTATTGTTGTAGAATGCTTTCTGTTCAAGTGCTTGAACAAGTTGCTGGTCGAGTTAAAAGCAGTGGAAAGTTCTTTAGAGACTGGACATAGACTGAATTTCACAGAAACATTTTTGTTTTACGTTAAATGAGGGAAGTGAGGGGATTCTGTCTGACAGCACCTGCAGTGAAGAAAAATTTAAATAATATGATCAGCAATACAACCTGGAGGAACATCTTTAAAATTACAATACAAATCAAAATGCTAAACTGTGTGGTGAAAGCAAATACATGTAATCTGTTACATTTTTAAATATTCATTCAAATATTATATATTTTCAAATATTGACAAATTTCACTCATTGTTTTTACAGATTACACATTATTTAAACAATTGCAATAAATTGTTAATGATAAATATCCCAGTTAAAGTTTAAAATCAATTTAAAATGTTCTGCAAATCTAAAGTGTTCCAGCTTTGTGAACATTAACCCAAGCACTAGTTACTAGGTCATTTATCTTCTGGCCTGCACTTGACTTAAATTTTCAGCCCACATTGTTGCATTAGCACTGTTATAGCTGAATATGTAATAAAGTTCACATAGTTCCAAACCTTTATGAGTTTCTTTCCTCAGCTAAACACAAAAGATGATATTTTGAGGAAAGCTGAAAACCTGTAACCATTGACTTACATTGACATGATGCCATTATCACATCGCTATGATTAAATGCTTTCTAAGTACTGTCATTTTTGTTGTCTAGTTTGTTATTAAGAGTAAAAGTCTCTCTTCTTCTTTTAAACTGAACCCAGAAGAGCTGAAAACTGTCTCAGTTACAGCACTACGCTGGTCAAACCAGGTTATTGAAATCAGTTACATTACATTTAATGATATCAAATGACCATTAGACAACAAAAATTTGTTGATTCATACCCAGCAAACACAAAACGTTCCCAGGACGTTCTCGGAACGTTCCCTGAAGGTTTTCAGAACGTTCTGGGAACGTCCCCACAACAAACACCCTAACGTTCCATGTTGGTTAGCCAGGAAAGTTTTCTTAGCGTCAGAAGGACGTTCCCTGCAGGTTCGCGGAACGTTCCCCTGACGTCCCCTGCCGGTTTGCAGAATGTTCCCAGGAGGTTCCCAGGAGGTTCCCTGCAGGTTCGTGGAACGTTCCCGTGACGTCCCCTGCCGGTTTGCAGAATGTTTCTGGGATGTTCCCTGCAGGTTCCCAGAACGTTCCCGGGACGTCCCCTGCCGGTTTGCGGAAGGTTCCCGGGACGTTAGCGCACCGTTCCCAGAAGGTTCCCTAAACAGTCTTCAAATGTCTGCATTAACATGCTTACACAAAAATAATCAGACCAAAGAATTAATTTTTTTCATTGTTTATTGTTCAGAAAACACAGATAGTATGAACCATAACTTGTACATTTTAAAAATAGACATTTTAAACAACAAAACTGAATTGCAAACATTTACAGTGTAATAAATTACACACAATATAAAGCTAATTCTTAGAATATATATATATATATATATATATATATATATATATATATATATACACACAAAACAAAAATTAAACAACAAAAATACTGATTTGTAATAGTTATTCGTTGAATATAATTATTTAAATATAATATATATTATTCTAAGATATAAATAAATATATATATATATATATATATAAACAAATATATACACACACACACACATTACATGACATTTTAAACAACATAATTGATATTCATATATTAAGTGTAATAAATATGATTCATAACTGGTAAATTCTTAAAATAATTAGCATTTGGACAACATTTATAAAAATAAGACATTTTAAACAAAAATATATGCATGTTTCAGGTGTGATAAATAATATTCATATAAATATCACCCATAACTAGTAAATTACTTTTAAAAATATGCATTTGCAGAACAATATATTTGTATAAAAGACATTTTAAACGACAAAGTACACAATTAATTTGCAAATGTTTCAAATGTAGTGAATCACACTAATAATATATTCCATGACTGGTAAATTATTTAAATAATTTGCATTTGCAGAAAAAAAAATACATAAACAAAATTTGTTAAACAGCAAAAACTGATTAACAAATGTTTAAATGTAATTCATTATATAATAAAAGAGGGAGAGAAACCTTTTAAAACTAAAATCTAATATTGGACATTTATCTGCATTGTTTGTTTACCATGTTTAAAATTATGTGGGCCTAACTTTAAAACCACTAAAAATAGCTTCCTAGGTCACATTTTAGTGTCTCACCTGCCTTTCACCTTCTGCATTGTTCAAAGGATTTAGCAAACTTTTGGCTTGAGTTAATTGTATATTACAGGCAATAATAAAAAAAAACATACAAAATGGTCGATAGTAGTGAGAGAATGTGTCTAAGGATGTTACAAAGCTCAGATTTCTTGTTAGTTTCTGTTTTAAACTGTAGGCACCAAAGATGTCATTCTGATGCAACTGTCTTCATGTTCAAGCTTCAAGGGTTGCTTCACCAGGTAGTTCACCTGTAAAAACAAAATGTCAGTAATAAACAACAATTATTATTCATTTTGATAGCAGCTGGAAAACTGTCTACTTGTTTGCCTTAAAGAGTCAAACAATCACATACTTAAAAATTAAAAGATAAAGAGAGAGTTAGTAGAAGTGTACTTCATTTATAAGTGCACAATCAACAAAGTGCTCAACCTATACATGTTTACCTCTCACAAATCTTTCATTTAAATTTATATTCTCTATAGGAAGCTTTACAATATCATATTTGTGCATACAGATTAGTCAGTACTGAAGCCAAATCTGGAGCATAACTTATGACGACAGTGCAAAATTAGTACACCCAAATTTATGTTAGAGAAAAATATTGAATAAAACATTTAAAAAGTTCAATTTAAAATAAACAAAAAATCCTACAAATTAGTTGACATGTCATTTTTTTCAAATATTTTGCATGAATTTAAATACATATTTATATTTTCACACTAACAAACCATTTAAGAAATTATTAATGACTTTAAATTGTAGCATCATTATCTTTTTATTTGTAAAGATGTTCAATGACTAAACACGCACGCACGCACACACACACACACACACAATACTTATATTCACTCACACACAAAAATGTAACAAATCCAAAATAAATTATGAAAATACATATTTATATTTTGCACTAACAAACCATTTGACAAATTATTAATGACTTTAAATTGTAGCATTATTAATGGGTTAGTTCACCAAAAAATTATTTGTATATTTAGATAAATTACTCTCATGTTGTCCCAAACCCCGAGACCTTTGTTATTTTCTGAACAAATTATGATATATTTTTAATTAAAACAGAGATTCCCACAACCATAGACAGCAAGGATTCAGACACAAGTCCAGAAAAGGCAACAAAAAACTTTCTCAAAACAGACCATGTACCTTCAGGGTTTTAAATGAATATTATCAAGGAATTATTTTTCCACGCTCGTAAAACAAATATAACAACTTTGTTCAACAGTTTCTTTTCTTCAGTGTCAATATAAGACATGTTCAAGAGAGTGCTGTGCTTTTTATTGTGTGTCAAGCTGCTGAAGTGTTACTTCGTATGACCAGTGCCATACTGCCACCAATACTGGCACAGAGGAGAAGAAACTGTTCAATAAAGTTATTATTCTTGTTTTATGTGTGCATAAACGTATTCTCATAGCTTCATAATATTTTGATTGAACCACTGAAAGCATGTGGTCTGAGGATTTGTTTGGGTTCCTGTTCTGGATTTTGAGGAGTCTGGAACCTTGAAGTCTATGGAAGATGAGAGAGCTCTCAGATTTAATTAAAATATCATAATTTGTGTTCTAAAGATAAACAAAGTAGATTTGGAATTAAAAAAAAATGAGTAATTAATAGCTTAACTAATGAACTAATCCTTTAATTAGATTTAAATGTCAGTTATTCTTATATTAAATATGTTTATGAACATCAGTGAAAAAAGTACCTGTATGTACATCAAAAAAAATGCAGCAACCTGTGTCCGGATGGACCTTTGTTTATCTGCGGTTAAGCAAAAGGTGGAAAAAAGAGAAAAATTAGTGATTATAATTTAAATATTGTACATAACCCATATGTTTGGGTCTGGACGAGGTCAATCTGACCCCGGTGCTCTACGTTAAGTGTGAAAATGAAAAATTGATCCAAAACAAATGATTATGATTGACTAAGATTGGCAATGAATAATTCAGAAATGTGTTTCAACCTGCTAACCAAGAGCTGTGGAAATGAAAATTTTTTAAATAAAAACACTGTTTTAAAAAAGTTTTAATAATCCAACAGTGATTACTGGCTAATCAATATCGAAGGGTTTCTTAAACTTGAAAGCTCATGCTACGCTGTTGCAGGATTGTACCTGGCAGATTGTTGTAATACTGGAGATCTTGATCAGTTGATTCAGCTCTGCTCAACTGGGGCTGGATGGAGATCAGTACTGAAAAGAGAAAAGAGAAACAGATATTATTTGTGGTATATCCCTAAAAATTTAAGAATGTGTAATGATAATTAAAAATGCATAAGATGATAAGAGGAGTAATGCATTTAGAGAGACTTTTCAATTCAATTAAAAAACAAGATTTTAACATTAATTTTCATTATTTAAATAAACTTGAATACAATTATGACATTACTTGGTTGGGTTTAGAGGATAGAACATATAATTTGTACATTATAAATCATTATGTCTATGAAAGTTTCTTATAAACCACATTCGTGTGTGTGTGTGTGTGTGTGTGTGTGTGTGTGTGTGTGTGTGTGTGTGTGTGTGTGTGTGTAAAACCTATATATATATATACAAGGCCACTGAGCCTCTCTTCTCCCAGCTTGTTACAAAAGCTTGTTATACTTTCTCTAGACTTTGCCTACAAAAAGAGATGACGTTAATTACATCCTAAAATTAACTGTTTACCGTTAGCCTTTGTAAAAAAGTAGACTATAAAAGTATATCTGTGCGAAGTTGGTTAAATGTCATTGCATTCATTGATAAAGATAACGTTATTGTAATCACGTTGCCATTTTACAATATACCAGCTCATATGGCCACCTCGAAGGTTTGGTTGAAGAGCAGTTCAACAATAAATCAAACTAACACCATTATGACTGTAAAATGATTTAAGTTAATAGATTTATGTGGTTTTAGAAGATAATATAGCCTCAGACAACGGACTCTGAAGTGGCTAACGTAACGAGTTGACCGTTATAAATTAACCGTTTGCATTTAAATAGCAAGTACCGTATAATCTGATTAATGGTCTCATTAACCTTTACATTAGGTATAATAATTTCGGTTTATGAACAAATTCACAAGGATTTTGACCTCAAAAGTCCTCAAAAAATACCGAAAACAAAAGACAATTGATAAACCTACCTGATTAGCGCAGCTGGCTGATGACGTCAAGAAGCTGAGTCGGCGTCTGAGTGACAGGTCTTGCGTGCAGAGTTCCAGCCGCCCGTCATTGGTTTGAATTAATCACGTGATACAGTCGACGTCGACGACGCAAATAAATATTATATCTAAATTACAATACTATATATTTTTAAATAAAAAAATAAATCATCAAATTATATTACAATATATATTACAATGTCCAGAAACAATAAATAAATAAATAATATACATTTTTAAAAAACACACGTGTGTGTTACTATAACAACAGAAAACGATCTGGGAAGGTTCTCTCTAGGTTATGAAAATAACATACAAAAAACTATATGGAACGTTCTGGGAAGGTTCTATTTTGGTTATTAAATAAAATATGAAAATAACCTTCAGGGAACATTCTGGGAAGGTTCTCTTTTGGTTGTAAAATAAAACATGAAAATAACCTACAGGGAACGTTCTGAGAAGGTTATCTCTATGTTACAAAAATAAAACCAACAAATAACCTACAGGGAACGTTTTATGAAGGTTCTCTTTTGGTTATAAAATAAAACATGAAAATAACCTACAGGGAACGTTCTGAGAAGGTTATCTCTATGTTACCAAAATAAAACCAACAAATAACCTACAGGGAACGTTTTATGAAGGTTCTCTTTTGGTTATAAAATAAAACATGAAAATAACCTACAGGGAACTTTCTGGGAAGGTTCTCTTTTGGTTGTAAAATAAAACATGAAAATAACCTACAGGGAACGTTCTGAGAAGGTTATCTCTATGTTACAAAAATAAAACCAACAAATAACCTACAGGGAACGTTTTATGAAGGTTCTCTTTTGGTTATAAAATAAAACATGAAAATAACCTACAGGGAACGTTTTATGAAGGTTCTCTTTTGGTTATAAAATAAAACATGAAAATAACCTACAGGGAACGTTCTGAGAAGGTTATCTCTATGTTACCAAAATAAAACCAACAAATAACCTACAGGGAACGTTTTAAGAAGGTTCTCTTTTGGTTATAAAATAAAACGTGAAAATAACCTACAGGGAACGTTCTGGGAAGGTTATCTCTATGTTACCAAAATAAAACCAACAAATAACCTACAGGGAACGTTTTAAGAAGGTTCTCTTTTGGTTCTAAAATAAATCTCAAAATTAACCTACAGGGAACGTTCTGGGAAGGTTCTCTCAGGGTTATGAAAAAAAAATCTAAATAAAACCTAGAGGGAACGTTCTGGGAAGGTTCTCTGTAGGTAATAAAATGACCATCAAAAATAACCTGCACAGAACATTCTGGGAAGGTTATATTTTGGTTACTAAAAAAATAACCTACAGAGAACGTTCCCAGAACGTTCTTATTTGGTTCCCAACAAAATAACCAAACGGGAACCACATGAGAACGTTAGGGGATAGTTATGTGTTTGCTGGGTAAATGTTTGTTGTTGAGTTTCGGCTCTATATTGTACAGAAACGTTATACCCATATTGTAAGTTTATTTTACAATTACAAGACAATTTTTCTATTGGCTTCTACTATCATGTTAGGCCTAATGGGATCGCTTTTATTTTAAACCTTACTAAACCACAGTGAAGCGTGACTGAACATTTACACAAATTGATATTTATCTATAATAAATAAACCGTATTCTGTCTTAATTGGAAATTGGCAATAACTTTAATGCTAACGTTAATTTAAACAGCAAACTGTTGGAGCACTAACGTTATGCAAACACCACATTCAACTTGACGCATTTCTTAATTAAATGAATAACTAATAACTCAGTCCCTCGGTTTCACAAACAAGGTTTAAGGCTAGTCAAGATTAAATTGCATGTTTGAGCTGTTTTTTTTCTCCAGGTGCACACCAGTAATATACTTTTCTAAGGCCATTTTTATAAATTTGGCTTAAATAGCCTAATTTAACTAAGGCCTAGTCCTGGCTTAATCTAAGCCATGTTTGTGAAACTGGGCCAATGAGTTCTAACTTTTATATTTAATATTGAATATTTAAGTAAACTCACTTTAAATGCCAAATTATCACTTACCTGAAGCAAAAGACAGGAGGGAAGAATGTCAAACTCACACAGAAGTCTTGGCAATTGAAGTGTGGCGTGCCAGATGTCTGCTAACGATACACCTGTGTTCAGTTTCGCGTGTTTTCCAGATGCAATCCCAAAGTCAGCCAGAAGTCAATGTTTACCGATGTCAGCCATAGCTGAACCTTACTAGGATCTTATGTGTTTTTTGTTATCTGGCCCACATACTGCAAAAGGAGCTGTGAACCAGAAGAACATTCCCGCCTATTCTGAATGTATGGCAAAACATATATGGTAATAATCTGGCCCATATCTGTTCAGCCATGCCATACCTACGCCACATGTGCCAGCTATCACTCACATTTGGCCCAAATGTTCTTGCTATCTGGGCTCTCTCGTAGACCTACGAATGGTTTTGCTGGAGCAAAATGTAGAGCAAGATCTGGCCTACTCTGTCGGACGTGTACATTCAGGTAAGTAAAACGTTATTAAAACTGTAGTAGCTTAATTAAAATGTGCGAATATTTACACGCGGGAGCCCCATATCGCTATCATGTGCCTACTAGTGCTCACTATATTTAATCTTTGGCAGTCCCACGATCCAGAATTGATTCTATTGCAAACTCAGAATTTTGCTAAGCTCGCTTATTTTATATTGTTTTATTATTTTGTAAATGCGCGAATTTCCTGCAAATTCGGGAAATAGACGCTTTGTATTACGTCATCGTGAGGATTATTCAAGCGTCGCATGCTAGCGTGCATGAGTAAAATTAAAACTCGCATTTACTCACAAGGATTACGTTACTCCAACAGACCGTGTAAATCAATATCCAAATGTTTAAACATTAAAGATGGGCAAGTTGTTTTCCACACAGTGTAACCTTGCCTTGTCGATTCCTACTGTGTACTGTATGTGACGTTTTAATATCAATGTAAAAAAGTCTAAAAAACATTGTAAACTCAACTCTGAAGTCAACTGAATTTAAAAACATGCATAAAGAGTAATATTATGCAAAGAATATCATTTGATCACTTGTGTTTGTCAGAGAGAATAAATTACCAAATATTTTAAAGTAATTGCATGATTAAAATTTTATTAAACCTACATAGTTTTTTTTATTGACACAAATGCATTATTCATTATTTCATAACATTTTAAATATTGCAATGAGGTTGTGTTATTTTATAAGTTACAGATTCTATAAAGTATTACTGTCTGTATTTACTGTAGTACAATGCCTGCTTTTAGGACATTCTATAATGGTTAATGTAAAACACTGGATGAGATGACCAAATACAGCAGCCTATAGACTACACATATTATTAATAAGGCATACAGACAACCAGAAAACTGAGAAAAAACCTAACCTCCCTGTAAGCGAATGAAAATCTTTATTAATTAAGAGTGATATGAAATAGCCAAATTTGTTGGCTATACAGTTTACCACTTTGTTTGTAAACACTGTAAGTACTGCTAAGTATGTAAGCTCAGATAGTATCAAAAAGAAATACATTACATGTATTACATGTTACCATTTTCTTCCGTAATGAAAACACAGCTTTATGAAGACAAAGACGTTATGCAAAGACCACTTATGCTAAATCAGTCACTCACTTTACTAAACTCTACTTTTGAACTATCAATAAAAGCAATGCATTGAACAGTCATGTAATAACTAATTTGGGTAGAACAGCATTGTAAATAAATCTTTGCTTTTGGCCAGAGTTTTCATTTCATTTAAATAATTTTGTCCAGAAGTGTATTTCTTTCATACATCACTTATCTACTCATTGACAGCTGTATCTGTCAGTTGTTGTTTAGTCATTCATTGACACTTTGTTTTTTTCCCCTAGGTGTTCCTGGAAGACCTTCCATTAATGTTTCAAAGCAGAAAATTGAGTTTCTAATAAAACAAGTAAACACCATTAAGCAGATTGTCAAGATTCTGGGTTGCTCATCCTCATATCTTTATAGAAAAACTAAACTGCTAGGAATTCCTATACGAAAACTCCAAACACAAGTGACTGATGAAGAGCTTATACAACATATCAGAAGTCTTCACAGTCACTATCCCAACACATGAAGTGAGGTGAGTGAGGGAAAGGAGGGTCAAATTCATTATTTTGCTATAAATATTGTCAAAAAAAATTTAAGGTAATTTTATTAATACTTTGTAGGTCATGAGGGGACTGCTACGTGCAGAAGGGCTGTTTGTCCAACGACATAGGGTACGAGAAGCCCTTACCCAAATCGATCCAGCTGCAGCTGCACGCAGGTGGAGTTGTGCCATTGCCAGAAGAGTCTACTATGTTCCTCATCCAAACAGTTTATGGCATATAGATGGAAATATGCGTTTGATTAGGTAATACGCTATTCATTTTACCACAATTTTTAAATATACAAATCAAATAAAGCCTGTGGTAACCATGAAGATACACCTCAAGTGATAGTTCACCCAAAAATTTTAATTCATAATTTACTCATTCTTGACTTGTTCAAAACCCATTTAAGTTTCTTTCTTTTTTAAGCACAAAAGAAGCTATTTTGAAAAATGCTAGTTGCTAAAACCCATTGCCTTTCATAGTATTATTTTTTATTCTATGGAACTGTAAGGGTCCACTCAGTTAATCCAATCACAGTGTCTACTGTTGGATGAAGGTTCACTGTGTTCAGTCTTTTCAGTGCACAATGTTGTTTTATCTTACTCCAATTTAAGTCATCACAGTATAATCAAGCATACTTCTACTTGTATTTTTAAATAATCATATTGTGGCTTTAAATATTAATCATAGAATAGCATTAAAATAACCAGAGGTTGAGGCTCACTCCTATTTAGATTGGTCTCACAATACTTTGTTGTTCTAAATAGAAAAATCCATTATTATTTAATTTGTAGTCTCTACAGTCTAAGTATACATGTACTAATACTAGCTAGATGTAGCTCTAAAACATCAGGTATTGTGTTCCTCTGCTCCATCTATTGTGTTTTAGTCTGTTACTAACCTGAGCAGAGGCTTGAGGTGTTATGTCAGGGGTGTCAAACTCAGTTTCTGAAGGGCTGCAGCCCTGTAGAGTTTAGTTCCAACCCTGCTTCAACACACTTACCTGTAGGTTTCAAATAAGCCTGACTCAATTAGTTAGATCTGTGTATTTAATTAGGGTTAAAGCTAAACTGTACAGAGCTACAGATCTCAAGGAACTGAGTTTGATACCCATGTGTGATTCCCCTGTGTTTTAGACTTTTAATAATCTACTACAGTTAATAACACAAGATCAATTAGAAATAACACTTATGCAGTTTAGGTCTAAGACACCCAAAATTTAAGACTGACACTAAAACACATCCATGAAAGAAAGTAACTAAAGTAACAAAACTAGTTTGAACTAAATTACGTCAGAATTATCTTAACTGCAATTTTTTGAGTTTAAGAATAGAGAAAAAACAAGTCTACAAATGGAGTAAACAACAAGTGGTCTTGTGCTGTCATATAGTGGCTAAAATGTTAGTTGTGAATTGAAAATCTGTGTTTTTGAGACCTTTTAAACATCCATGATGGACATAATGCTCACAGAAACAAAGACTTATGAGTAGGACCAGACCGAATCTGTGGACATTTTTTGCTATATCTGTGCAAAATTTGTAAAAACAATCTCCGGATTTATGCGGAATGATTTTAGGAGTATCATAGCTAAAAGCTTAATATAATAATAAATAAAATAATAAATGAAAAATAAAACCTATAATAAAAAATAACACATTTTTTAACTAGTATTTAATGTTTACAATGAAAATTAGATCCACTTAATTGGTAAGCAAAGCAAGTCTCTCATATATCTACTAAAAGACAGAAAATATTAATTTACATTCTAAACTGTGTTGTAAATAAATCTTTTGAGCAATTTCATATTTGTCAATAATATTACTGAAATTAATTTAAAAATGGAATAAATATAAATGCAAACACATTTACAAAAGTAAATAAATAGACTCAATGATAGGCTAAAAATCTCAGATTCCGTGTGGGCCTACTTTTGAGATGGGAAAACATTATATAAATAATTGTCAATAAGCATACCTTTACACATATATTGTTACATGTACATTTCTAAATTAAGTGATAGGTAAGCCCACACGGATTCTGCATTTGCAGAATTTCGCAGATTTTTAGCCCATCATTGATTCTGTTTATGTACTCATGTAAATGTGTGTAAATTTATATTTATTCAGTTTTTAAATTAATTTCAGTAATATTATTGACTAATATAAAATTGTTAATATGATTTAGTTACAATATCGTTTGTAAAGTAATATTTTCTGTCTTTTAGTAGATATATTATATAGAAGACTTGATTTGTTAACCAAATAAAGTGGATCTAATTGGATTTGCATTGTAAATATTAAATACAAGTTAAAATGGTATTATTTTTTATTTCATATATTAAGGTTTTATTTATGATACTCCCAAAATCATTCCGCATAAATCTGCAGTTTTAAACTAAATTCTGCGCAGAAACAGCAAAAAATGTCTGGAGATTCAGTCTGACCCTAGTGATGGGTAACAAAATGCTTAACTTCAGCTTTTTTCTGTTGAAATGTGTGTGTGTGTGTGTATATATATATATATATATATATATATATATATATATATATATATATATATATATATATATATATATATATATATATATATATATATATGTATATACATATACATACATGTATAAGGCAGAATAATAATAATAAATATAGCAATTGGTGAGGGTTCAACCATTTAAGGACCTTTGTTACCAGTGCTACAACCAGCAATCTATTGCTAGTAAGATACAACCAGCAATCTATTGCTATAAAGATATTCATTCATTCATTCATTTTCTTGTCGGCTTTGTCCCTTGCGGGGTCGCCACAGCGGAATGAACCGCCAACTTATCCAGCACGATTTTACGCAGCGGATGCCCTTCCAGCCGCAACCCATCTCTGGGAACTTCCACACACACATTCACACTCATACACTATGGACAATTTTAGCTTACCCAATTCACCTGTACTGCATGTCTTTGGACTGTGGGGGAAACCGGAGCACCAGGAGGAAACCCACGCGAACCCAGGGAGAACATGCAAACTCCACACAGAAACGCCAACTGACCCAGCCCAGCCGATGTTCGAACCTGCGACCCAGCGACGTTCTTGCTGTGAGGCAACAGCACTACCTACTGCGCCACTGGGTTGCCCTATAAAGATATTATAGATGCACATATTTTATTATTATTTTTGGCTTTATTAAACCTGTGTTGTATCTATGCTTTTTATACTAGGTGGGGCTTTGTTGTACATGGAGCCATTGATGGAAAATCTCGGCTCATAACATACTTGAGCTGCAACACAAATAACCGTGCATCCACTGTGCTGACCCAGTTTTTGAAGGCAACATGTCTTTATGGCCTTCCTTCACGTGTGCGATCTGACCATGGGGGGGAAAATACACAAATAGCCCTCTTCATGAATCTTGTTCAAGGTGTGGAACGGAGGAGTCACATAACAGGAGAATCTGTTCACAATCAGCGCATAGAGCGTCTTTGGAGAGATGTTTTCCTTCATGTGCTTCAGTACTTTTACAGTTTGTTCTACAGTCTAGAGGATTCTGAGGTCCTTGATCCAGATGGTGACATCCAGAAGATGTCCCTGCAAATTGTTTTTCTGCCAGAGATACTGAGAAGGTTGAATCTGTTTAGGAATGGATGGAATCACCATAAAAATAAGAACCGAGCACAACAGAAGTCCTGTCCAAATCTGGACTGAAGGAATGATTTCCAACATGGAGGCAAACTGCAGAGCCATCAGCAATGTTTTTGGTGAAGATCCGTATAGCACATACACTCAACAAGAGCTTTTGGCACAACATGGCATAAACAATTTCCCTGTCACTGATGAGGAAGATCATTTTCCAGCTGTAGTTGTGGAACAACCCAGAATTAGTCTGAGCCATCAGCAGCAGCAAAATATTTTGCAGGCAATAGACCTTTTTCACAGCGGAATAGAACACCGGAAGAGCCCTTCGCAGCAGTGTGCCGATATTTCCGGCTTCGCCAGCGGTCGCTGAAACAGGACACCCTCAGGACAGTGGATGACATTCTCGCTATCATCTTTGCCATAATTTGGACAAGAAGACGTTGTTCGGTGATTGTGTAAAAGTGACGTAAATAAAACAACATTTAAAAGATGATACCGATTTGCAGAATTTGTGCAGAAAGTCTGTCTTAGACAAAGCGTTTGCCACTGTAGGTTACAGTAAGGTGCGCAGTTAACAACATACGATCTGATCATTCAAGCCATTCGTAAGCAAGATTAACTAGGCTATTTAACATCCAGCAGGATTAGTTTTGTGTTAGTAGTCCCGTCCGTAAACTGTGCTCCTTCCTTTAATGCAGGTGAGTTGCGATCGGTCAATATGAAAGAACGAGGAGCCACATAAATTACAGGTTGTTTAATGCTCGTAAGGTTTTGTCAAGTCTGCAAACATACTTTAGCTCCTACTCGCGGAAAAATAACGGTATTCATTGTATTGTTTTACATTATTTATTTAAAGAACAGCAAATAACATTTTACAATACAAAAAATACACATGCCAGGGGTAATTATAAATAAAATACAAATATACAAAATGTACATCTGTAATAATTAAATAAATGCATTATAGAGTTCACAAATTATAAAGTGGGTCGAGCTTTCTTGTTAAGGGGGTCTCTGATACTGGTACAAGCATATTTCAGTCATCAATATCTTAACATTTGGTTTCTGTTTATTAAATTTACATTTATGAATGTACAGTTTTGTTAACAACATAAGCAAATTAAATAAATAAAACTATTTTCCTCTTGATTAGGATAGACAGTAAAGCCAAAAAGTACATTTTCTTATAATGATGACAGAGGTTTTGAACACTGAAAGTTGTTATTAATAAATTTATGCACTTCACCACATAAGTTGACTATACATAAAGCCAAAATAAGTGTAAAACAGTCTTCTCATATTCATTACAAAAACACAATTCACAACAATCCTGCTTTTACATTTCTGTAAATAATGTTTTGCTGGATAAAATCTGTGGAGAAGTTTATAGAATATTTCTTTAATTTGATTTCTAACATGATATTTTTGTAGTAACAGACACACTTTCTTTCTTTAAGCACCCTTTAATAAAGACATTCAATAAAATAGCATATAAGGTACAGTAATGATTTCTCTTTGGAAAAAAGTACAAATAGCTTTATAATTACTCTTGGTATTTATTGTAAAACAAAATTTGCCAACATTAGATTAAGTAATATCAAAAGACGATCTATCAGAAGGATGGTCTAATACCTCTAAATAACATATGAGTCTCTGCAGGAACTGATTAAGACCATAATAGATTAATGACCATGATAGGAGCACTTATGATAGGAGCAAAACTGGAATTTTGTCTATATTATAATTACCCATCAAAATAAAACCAAGACCAGCAGCATTTGATAAAACATGACGATCTCCGCTTTGTAGTGCATACGGCACATGAACGTACTCCCGCATATAACTTGAAACGACGTTCATCCCGTCTAATTAATTTCACCCATGATGTTCTCTGTCCTTCGTCTTTCGGGAAATCGTGGAAATTGAGGTAAGCGTGTCGTTTTTTTGAGTTGGAGCAGCCGGAAACG
The DNA here is from genome assembly GCA_903798195.1 of Danio kyathit. Lineage (NCBI taxonomy): Eukaryota > Metazoa > Chordata > Actinopteri > Cypriniformes > Danionidae > Danio > Danio kyathit. The sequence continues at coordinate 54,435,889 of LR812526.1, forward strand.
CTGCAATAACAGCGACGAGACGACTCTGCCATTCATTCTTACTCCGTTGCATTGGAACCGGATGTTGTGGTACGCTGTTTCGCTTACCGGAACCAGGAAGTGTGAAAAAGGCCTATTGAGACCATCTCGGATACTACAGTTAAATATCAGACATGCTGCAGAGAAATTACAAACATATTACAAGCTGCCTGAGATACAAAATGATAGTGTGTTTGTTCCTGCAACCTGCAATGAGCATTAGTTAATGTCAGGCTCTTCATAAATGCCAGTTAAAACTTTGGTAATATATAATAATACCGGCAAACATGCATTTATTTAAAGTTTCAGATTGAAATCAGTTGAACTGTTTTGACAATATAGTCATTGCTCCATTTCTTTGTATAATTTGTTTGCTGTTTTATTAACTGAAAGGTACAAGTAATAAAAATATTCTTTATCTAATCCATGAACATGATTCCATATATTTCTTAGCCCTGTTATGTTTGGGATCTAAATGAATCTTTTATTATCCTTGATATTTCCTAATTACATAAGATTACAGACCCTTTATTTCTTTCTCTCTCTTTGATCCATTTATTTCTCACACATAACACAAGTACACACAGATGCAACTTTTTAACCATTCTCTCATCAGCATATTTTTCTAAGACAGAACACGTGGATAGATACTCCTTTATCATAAACATATAATTGCTCTTTCTCTAAGGCAAGCCCTTCATACACAATGCACTTGAATTTGCAGTTGGCTATTATGTTACCAACATTTAGAAATGTACGCTTTGAGTTCGTAAATTTGTAAATTGTCTTGATAGTGGTTTGTAACCTTAAAAAAAAGACTTATATATCATTTTTTTGGGGAGAAAAAAATCTGACCAGTCTGATTGACCTCAAACATAATATTAATATCTATATAAAAACTTTTCTTATCTCAGAGATGTTTAACTTTGTTGAATAACATAGTTTTTTAGAAATTGTAATGATTTTGATCCTACTTTCATTTGTTAAATGTTAGAAAGACCTAAATTATGATTTTAATAGGCTCAGAATAATTATAAAAATAACATTCTTTAATGTGGCAAAATAATAACTGATTATATGTGTGGTTAAGGTGACCCCAAATGGGGAAGTGCAGCAAATCTTACTAGAAGAGTTAATAAACTTCACCTTTATTTTGAACATGTGACTGTAGCAGTAAAAACATTCATATAGCCCCTTTAAATGCATTCAAGTAAATACTTGTCTCGATTCATGCTATAAACAAAAGATTTTTGGACAATTGCAATCAAATTGATTCTGGTTTTACTGTTGTATCGCTGTTTTAGTATTGTAAACTTTTTTAACTTTTTCATAAATGATTCGGTGAATCATTATAAAATGATTATCTATAAATGTAAACAAATTAAACAGTAAGGAAAAGAATAGTACTCAGTAAAAAAGTTGTATGAGATGGAGTAAGGGTGAAAATGTGTTAACAAATGATTTAATCATTTGTAAAACTATGTTGAAACATGAACTTATTCATTCATCACCCTTACATGAACAAGGTATGTTGTCAGGAACCTTAGACACAGATGCAGGCTTGAAACAAATCAAAGTAATTTATTTTGATTCAAAGATAAATAGTTTTTGATGAAGACCAAAATTCAGCCAGGAGGGAAACAAAAAACAGAACAAAAAGTCTTCTGGCAGTCTTTAACCAAAGGGTGCTGGTGCAAGCTAGTCCCGGCAGAGGGCGCCCCTTCACGGTCCTCAGATAAAAAAGGAAACAAAACAACAGCCGGAGTGGAGTAATAAACTATAACAGAAATTTCAGCGGTCTTCTCAATATTACCCGGCAGGGGGCGCTCAAGGGAGCGGGCGTGTGGAGGATGCTGGTGAGCGAGTGAGAGAGAAAGCCGGTGTCCGGAAGAAGCCGGCGGGCTCCGAGAGTGAGAAGGAATCCGGCCTGGGAACAGAAGATGAGGAGAAAGGCCCAGCGCTGAAGGCAATGGCCCAGGGGAGATGCAGCAAAACAGATGAGCGAACTGGACTGACAGAGAGAGGAAAACAAGACAGGACACGACACGACACGACACGACTAGGGATGGCAGATGTGAAACTGACGTTTCGACACAGTGTCGAGATCCCGAAGCGCGAGTGTTTCGAATCACTGCACCGAAGCATGAGCCAAAACACCCAGGTCACGTGACTAAAGTGTTTCAAAACGCCCAAGTCACGTGACTAAAGTGTTTCGAAACACCTTGTCACGTGACTAAAGCGATTCAAAGCATCGATCAGTTCAGAAGTATTTCAAGACCATGGCGAAACTGCATTTAACTGACAAGGTCAGATGACGTCACGGCTCATATGGCCGAGTGGACCGTACGTATGCACGTTGTCACTGTGCTTCAATTGACTTTTGGGTTCGAATCCCGACTTGAACAAATACTCCGAAATCATGATTTTATGTATTTTAATCATGTTTCTGTTTTATGGTGTAGTCTAGATAGGATACAGCTGCTGAATTTAGCGTCATTTTTTAACACTGTAAAACAATAATTGATACTTTTAGAGTACTGTAATGGTTGGGTTTCAGTTTTGGGTAGACATTAATAACATACAATAAATTGGAAATTTAATGAAAAATATAAATAATTCTTGTTCATTTCTGGCCACAACAGTGTCTGATCTAGCAACAACCCTGTTTTATGACCAAAACAAGACATATTTAATCACAAAGTGTTTATTCGGATGTCAGACCAATGTTGAAACAAAACGACACAAGAACAGAGCAATTCAAATTGATATAAGCATTTCAAAACAGCTGCATTAGCCTGTATTCGAACCCACTATCCCTGCATGGAAGTCAGGAACCTTAACCGCTCCACTGTGTCACTTTAATGCTCGATCCTGCAAAGTGGGGTTTAATACCTTAATTTGCTCAACTGTTCTTTGCTGAAGCGGGTTCAGTGCAATACATAAAAAATGACCACTAGGTGTCACCGTAGAGTGGGGTTTCGAAACGTTTCGAAGCTTCGACACATTTGCTTTGACTGTTTCAGTGTTTCACGAAGCCTCGCTTTGCCCACCACTAGACACGACACGACACGACACGAGTGGCGGAGCGTGAGCGCACTCGCAAATGACGATCTAGCACAGGACGACACACATGAGGGGAATAAATAGGGCAAGAGGAGAACTACTCATGAAATGCAGGTGAGTAAAATCAATTATGTAAATAGAAAAATTGGGTAACAAGAGGGAGGGACGCCATAGTGAACACATGGTGACTGATCAAAACAAAACATTCACGTGTGCTTGTGACATGTAAACAAACATACACAAAAGAACGGCATGTTCAGACCAGGGGTGTGACATATGTAAGTAATTACATTGTGCCAAATGTTGGCGACTGCAAAATACCTTCGGTCATGTAGGTTCTAAAGGATTCGTAAGTATTGTGATTTGGAAGTCTAAGAACAATGAGGCATGTGTTGGCCTCTGGAAAAATTCTGATTTCTTGACCAAAGGTATGGAGAAATTCGATTTTGGTCTGATGGGGGAATCCAAGTGGAGGCACTGATGAGGCTCCAGAAGCAAATTCCAGCACCATTTCCAATGTCAAGGGATTGCAGTCACCTTCTGCAATCACACATATTATAGAATGTTAGATAGGACAGAAAAAGACAATCAAGAAAAATCTAAACAGCACATAGATGGATTCTTTTAATGTTTTATTAATAATACGTGGCCAGAAATATACAAGTTTTACTAGCGTGATTTTTTTATTATTGTTTTAAAGCCATGTAGTCTTTAGACAAACAAAAAGAATCAGATTATGGTTTAAAAGCAATACATTTTGTAATAAAATACTGTCAATGAATTAAAAAAGAATAAAGAAATGTAGTTTTTTAAGAAATGAATAACCTACAATAATAAGAAATTTTAATTCTACCAGTTTGGTTATGTTTAAACAATAAATCATTACGTACCTTCAACATCAATTAGCCAGTCTCTCCAAAAGCAGACAGTCTTGTTTTCTAGCTGTCTTTTGTTGCTGCCAAGAGGTGAGAAGTGCACCTCAAAGAGAGTGGACAGATCTTTTGCCTCAAGTGGTCTGACTGCATTGATGAACACGTCCTCAAAAATTTCAGGATGGTTCCTGAGCTCGTCAATCAGACCAAGAGTTTTGAAACCCTCTTCAAATCTGTAAAAACAAATGTAGTCTTAATGAAATTTTATTTTTTGTAATCACTACTAATGAATACTTACATTATAAATACTTACTGTTTGAGAGCCAAATTTGTCCGCCCATTCACAAAGTATTCCGCTGCAGATTGGACGAGGGAGTCCCTCTCTTCAAGAGACGAGATGTACCTTAGGGCTCCCATCATGTACAGACTGTCTCCAGCATCTGAGATGGCAGTATTTGCTTTATCAACAGAGTCTGCATCTTTAATCTACCAGAAAATAATAGAGAGACATCCCATGAAATCACAAAGCATGGCAATATAACAAATACCTGTGTAGATGAGACAAATCTACACGTGCAATCACCTTTGAGAGTTTTTCTCTGAAACTGCTGTCTGCTATTTCCTCAAGGGAAACAGGAAGTGTACGTTGACCACAGATTTGCATAAAGAGACGGTCTGAAAAGAAATGGGGACCTACTCCACCATGAATTATGCATACTGCAATCATTTTTGCAATCGCCATGTACAAGTCATTCTCAAAAGCTGAAAAAAACAATTGTTATCTTTTTACTTTTCATAATAATAATAATAAACAAAAGAAAACAAAATAATCCTCACCTTGAGTATCAAGTGCCAGTAGTCTCTTGTCTTCTGGTCCTTCAAATATTTTGGACTTCTGTATTTCCCTCATTAGCAAGCGAAGGAATTCCCTGGTTGGTCCTCCTTCATCTACAGCTCCTTCTCCAACCCCATCAGAATCCACAAAAATTACATCCAGCCTTGCTTTAGGATTAAACCGCCTTCACTTGAATGCTTACAGGCTGCCTTGTAGTATGTTGTCGCGATATACATTTATTTGATTGCTTGTCGGACAACTTAGGAGATCAACTCTGCTATGAAGCTTCTTTAAAATCATTTGCAGATCAACTCTAAAACAGACAGGAGTAAAATATTCAGCTGTAATATTTCTGAAAATATAGAGCTTAAAATACCTTTGCAATGTGTTGTAACATACTGATCAAACGTTGTTTCACAATTATCAGTTGTTACAGGGGATGGCAGAGTGGAAACAGAGTGTTCAGGTGACCAGTGATCAGTTTGAGAAGGTGAAGGAGCAGACGACCAATGTGCAGGTGACCAGTTTGGGGGTGATGGGGAATGACTATCATGCAGTGGCAAAGAAGTAGTTGCTTGATGTAGTGAAGCAGCATGAGGCTGGTTGGAAAAAGATGAGGGGAAATGTAGACTTGTAAATTTAGAAAACAAATTATAACATGTGTGTGTGTGTGTGTGCGTGTGTGTGTGTAGGTGTGTTTGTGTGTGTACTAAATCCAAAATACTTTCAACGACTTAATTATACATTTAAGGTTTACTCACATACGCATCTGATGGTGAACTCCAAAGCACGTACAAGGTTGAATGACCCTAAATGCTGTGGTCAGTAAGTGTACCTGTAAGGTTATTTTTTAAAGGTGCAGATAATATTGCATCTTTAACATAGAACACTTCAGTTGAAAGTTCATTCTGGCCAACAAAGTCAAATAAGATCTGAAAGCACATAACATAAAAGTAGATTAAACTTAGTAGCATTAATATACAATGTTTTTTTTAGAATAAAAACTACCTGTAGACGACTCTTCTCCTGTGCCTCTAAACATTGGCGTGCCATCTCCTGTTTATGATAAAAAGATTTGTGGTTTTATTTAAATAGGAATTTAGAAATCATAGAATATGGCACAAAAATAATGCTTAAAGTATTTAAAATAAAATTGTGTTGAATTAACTGGAAAATGCATTTAATTAACAGGTACTTGCAATTTAACTTTTACTTGACAATTTGTAAAAGTTAACAATTAACAATTTATCTCTGACTTGAATTGCCTGGGTTTGTATTTTTAGGTACTGAAATTGAACATAGCTGTTTAAGCTGTGAATATTTCAACTAAAATATTTCACACACATTTTCATACTTAAATTCAATACTTCTTATTCACCTTCCAGAATTCACTTCCAAAATATTCAGTTCTGTTTAAAAACACAATGTATAATATACAAAAAGCAATTTTCAGTTCATGTTATTTCAGTTAAAAAAAAAAATTGTTTCCATACATTCAGTAGTTCAAAATCTGCTGCAAAAATAGAAATTTCATTTGGGAACTGCAGGAAAGGCAATAGAGTGCAGATTAACCATCTCCAGCTGTTCATGAAAAGTATTATAGAGCACTTTAATATGTGCATACTATCAAATAAAATGTTTCTAGTGTACAGTATTTCTATTATCTTAATGTCTCAGCCCTAAATGTCAACTCAGAAAATATAGTCAAGGGTCATTCTTAGCTGGTCAAAAACACAATTTTCCCCAATAATTTGAAAGAGGACATTAACATTCAAAATTTGTAGCGTATGAAGTGTATTTGTGACTTACTGTTGGATTTTAAAAATGCTCTCAATAAATGCCTGTTAAATAAAATGTTGTAATACACTTACTTTTTCCCTGTCTGCCAATAAAGACTGTTCAAATTCATGGTCTTGCTCCTGCCTCAAAGAACGCCACTCCTGCAGGAGCTATCATCAACACATCAAAACATTACTGAATTAAATATTACGAGAAACAAATGATCAGATACTCTAGATTAAAATACTACTGGTTTATTCCTGGTTACCGCTGTGCTGTTTTCAGTTTCCCCTACGTTGCCACTGAGCTCAGAGAGATCAAGCACCTGAGATGAAGTTGCCTGAAAGTTGACTTCTGGCTCAGATGCATTGGGTGACAGAGGTGCTGATTCCTGTGCAGGTAATTGTTATTATTACCACATTATTAACACCACAACGCAATGTGCATTTAAATATTATGAATAACAAACAAACCTGATGTAATTCTGCCAGTGGCAAAATGTACAGCCTACTTCGGCCCAGAGCTTGCTTTAAATCCATTACAGAAGCAACCTCCACTTTCTTTATTTTTTTTCCTCTGTCAGCCTTTGCTAGCTCGTAGCCAACTAAATTTAGGCTGACATGAGGAAAACTTTGGCAGATGAATTGATTCAGGTCTGCCAAGCTCCAATTTATTTGGAGTACCGCATGTTTTTTTGTTACCTTTGTCATCTACAAGGCTCCCTAAAAAGTTTTTAAAACAAAAATAATTATTAGAACTTATTGTTGTTATTATTATTATTAGAAAAAGACAACTTGACTAAACATGTTAAACATCTGATGATTTGATTATTTGCCAAAACTCATAATTAGCTGTGCTTTTACCAAAGCCAGATTGTGTCATTTTTCTTCTTTGTGCCACTGTAGGCAACTTTGAAAATGTTGGGCCAGAAAGCAAAAAAAGGCCAACATTCCAACAACGGTTTTGTCGTCTTCCGACTGTACCCTGAACGACTATCATTTTGAAGTTAACAAAAATAATACAAGCAGTGATAGCCCAGTCAACAAATTTCCTTTGGCCCTGATCTGGCCCAAATCAACAGCTAAGATGTGGCCCAGATCAGTTAGTGTTCCCCGGCCCAGAACTGGCCCACATCCTTTTAGCCAGAACTGAACCAAAGCAGTGCCACAACTCCACCAAGCTTGAGCCAAGTAATACATTTTTTATGTGGCCCAGATATGGGCCTTGTATTCAAGTTTAGTAAGGCTGAGTTCTGTGGCCCTTATGTGGCCCACATGTGGCTGACCACATATATTAACGGAGTAAATCACACAACAAAAATTACAATCAAATAGTTTACTTTAATCAATGCAAATTACATTCAGATAAAGCAATTACTGAACAAAATATGGACAGACAAAGAGTTAGAAAACATTTTAACAACATACAAACAGAAAAATACAAAAATTTATTTATTTGTATTTTTATATTTGTTAAATATAAATGTTATATATTTGATGCAAAGATGATATAATACATGCATAAATACATATAAATGTACATAGGTTTAAAGAAAATAAATAAAAAAAAAAAATTATATATATATATATATATATATATATATATATATATATATATATATATATATATTGGTCAAAAGTTTGGGGTCAGTATGATTGGTAATTGTTTTAAAATCAGCTTCTCCTGCTCACTAAGGCTGCATTTATTTAATCAAAACACAGTACAAATTGTAAAATTGTGAAATGTTATTGCACTATAAAATAACTGTTCTAAAGTAGTTTATCATTTAAATTAATCCTTTATTCCTGTGATTTTAAAGATTAAGTTTCAGCTTCATTACGTCACATGATCCTTCAGAAATCACTCTAGTATTAATTATTATTATTATTGTTATTATTATTATTAATGGTAATAGTAATAAAAGCAGTAAATGACTGAAGTAATCATTTCATTTAAAACTACATACAATAAGAAAGCAGTTATTTACAATTTGAATAAATATTTAGGATTTTCTTTTTTACATTTAATAAATGCTGCCTTGATGAACAGAATAATTTTCTTTAAAAAAAAAACAAACAAAAAAAAAACTGACCCCAAACTTTTGACTGGTAGTGTATATACATATACAGTGTTAAGTAAGTTACCTTAAAAAGTAAAAGATTACAGATGTAAAAAGTAAATAGATTAGTAATAGATTACTTCATGTAAAAGTCAGATTACTAATTACTTTAAAGTGACTTTTAAAAACATATAAAATATACCTATAAAAATACAAAATAAACTGCAGCTCTTAATTTAATATTCACTGAAAAACATTACAATGGGTTGATCACAGAAGCTTGACAAATTCAAAAGACATAAAAAGTTCACTCAAAACTTAAAATTCTCTCATCATTCACTTGCTCCAACCTGTTTGTCTTTTTTTTTTAAAACACAAAAGAAGACATTTAGAAAAAGACTGGATACCTGTAACCACCGACATCCATAATATGAAAAAGCACTGCAGTGTTTAGATGTTCTGTGTTTGTCTGAGGTAATTAGTCTACAGAAATGTACATTCCATACAAAGCCTGAAGCTGATCAGTCAGTTCTTGCCGTGTGACTCATGGTTTTCAACTGGGCGAGCTTGGGAAATGTGAGCGCGCACAATATGCAATCCCAATGTGATCCCGCGTGCACTAAAGATGCAATATGTGAACGGCCCCATAAGCAGCTACACTTCTCTTCACATTCAGAAGATACCTTCACTCCCGATCCTGCACAAAAGTCCAATTTAGCTTGTTTAGGCTGAGTTGGACCGCTGTGTTTTTGGGCACCGGTATCCTCCCTTGGTGACGAGTGTTGTCCTAGAATGCCTTCTGGTTTATTGCTTGAACAAGTTGTTGGGCGAGTTAAAAGCAGTGGGAATGAGGGGATTCTGTCTGACAGCACCTGCAGTGAAGAAAAAATGTAAATAATATGATCAGTAATACAACCTGGAGGTACATCTGCAAAATTACAATACAAATCAAAATGCTAAACTGTGTGGTGTAACCAAATACATATAATCTGTTACATTTTAAATATTCATTCAAATATTATATATTTTCAAATATTGACCATTTTCAAACTCGTTGTTTTTTTACCGATTACACATTATTTAAAAAATTGCAATAAATTGTTAATGATAAATATCCCAGTATTTTAAATCAGTTTAAAAATTTCTGCAAATCTAAAGTGTTCCAGCTTTTTGACATTAACCCAAGCACTAGTTACTAGGTCATTATCTTCTGGCCTGCACTTGACTTAAATTTTTCAGGCCCACATTGCCTAGATCTCATTTTTGACACTTTTCCAGGTTTTTGACATATTAGATTATGTGTACAGATTTGTAAAATAAAGCTGCAGAACTTTTTGATTTATTTATTTACTTATTTTTATATTTGGACTAGAAACAGGGAAAATTTAAGAAAGGCATTTCTGTAGTGTAGACTTAAATGATTAATAAATAAATAAATAATAAAAAAAAAAGAAATGATTTCCCCAAACTCTGAAGAAGGCTGAAAACCTGTAACCATTGAGTTATAATAGGAAAAACAAATACTACTGGAGTCAATTGTCACAGGTTTTCAGGTTTCTTCAAAATAAATTATTTTGTGTTCAACAGAAGAAAGAAATGAAACAGGTTTGGAACAAGTGAAGGAAGATTAAATAATGACAATTACAACTTTTGTGTGAACTATCCTTTTAACTGTTAAAATGATCAAAACAGAGCTAACATAGGTTAATCTTTAAAAAACCAAACTACTTACACATAAAATAATATTATTTTTACATTTATATTTGAGCAGCTTAATAACTTGTAAACTTTTCACTGTTATTTTTTTAGGATCAATAATGTATGTTTGGTTTAAATCTATTGTATAAATTGAATATAAATGAACATACAGTGGTCGCAGTGAAGATTGCAGAGATTACATCATGCCATTATCACATCGCTATGATTAAATGCTTTCTAAGTGATGTCATTTTTGTTGTCCAGTTTGTTATTAAAAGTAAAGGGCTCTTCTTTTGAACTGAACCCAGAAGAGCTGAAAACTGTCTCCATTACAGCGCCACGCTGGTCAAACGCTGGGTTATTCAAGTTAGTTACATTACATTTAATGATATCAAATTACCATTAGACAACAAAAATTTGTTGCTTCATAAATGTTTGTTGTTGAGTTTCGGCTCTATATTTTACAGAAACATTATACCAATATTGTTAGTCCATTTTACAATTATAAGACAATTTTTCTATTGGCTTCTACTGTCATGTTAGGCCTATGGGATCGCTTTTATTTTAAACCTTATTAAACCACACTGAAGCGTGACTGAACATTTACACAAATTGATATTGATCTATAATAAATAACTAGTATTCTGTCATAATTGAAAATTGGCAATAACTTTAATGCTACCTTAATTTAAACAGCAAACTGTTGGAGCACTAACGTTATGTAAACACCACATTTAAAGAGGAAAATACTATTCAACTCGACGCATTTCTTAATTAAATGAATAAACTAATCACTCAATGAGTTCTTAACTTTTATATTAATATTGAATATTTAAGTAAACTCACTTTAAATGCAAATTATCACTACTGAAGCAAATGAAGGGGGGAAGAAGGGAGAATGTCAACTTGCACAGAAGTCTTGGCCAACGAAGTGTGTGCGTGGCAGATGTCGCTACGATACACCTGTGTTTAGTTTCACGTGTTTTCCAAATGCCATCCAAAGGTCAGCCAGAATTCGATGTTTACCGTGTCAGCCATAGCTGAACCTTACTAGGATCTTATGTGTTTTTTGTTATCTGGCCCACATACTGCAAAAGGAGCTGTGAACCAGAAGAACATTCCCCGCCTATTCTGAATGTATGGCAAAACATATATGGTAATAATCTGGCCCATATCTGTTTAGCCGTGCCATACTACGCCCATGTGCCAGCTATCACCCACATTTGGCCCAATGTCTTGCTATCTGGCAGTCTCA